>CM060963.1:5248176-5435676 GCA_030765045.1 Tenodera sinensis
GCAGTTCTGCTCGTACTGTGTGATGTATGTTGTTACTAAGGAGTTCGCTCTTCCTGCAGAAGTGTGCGATGATTTCGGTCTCGCTGCACACACATGGGACAACAGTTTACTTGGCCTCTACCTGCAACACTGTGAACTGAAGACATATGCAGTTCTGCCCGTACTGTGTGATGTATGTTGTTACTAAGGAGTTCGCCCTTCCTGCAGAAGTGTGCGATGATTTCGGTCTCGCTGCACACACATGGGACAACAGTTTACTTGGCCTCTACCTGCAACACTGTGAACTGAAGACATATGCAGTTTATCTTGATAGCGTTGAACCTTGCTTTGTAGATAGCCACGAGTTGGATTTGGGCCATTCAGAAAAGAGAGAAACTCTACTTCTTCTCCTTTCTGTGCTTCCATTTCTTGTATTCTTCATCACACAGCATGTTTCTCAGCTTCTACTGTGTTTCATTTTGGAAGATCAAGATCAGGCATGGGTAAAACCGACTCAACTGAAACACATTCTTGCCTTACTCCATTTGCTAACTTGCTGTTCACGTTCCAACACGCCTTATTCAGTGGCGAGTATGGCTGTTTCGTGAAGAGTGCTAGATATGCGGATTTCAGTTTGCAAGTATATAGCGTTACAATATCAAGTGCCACTTTGATTACAAGCATAAATCAAACTTACAGGTATTTATTTACGGTTTCAAGAGGTACTTTCTGAATACTCGTATTTGTAAACATATAAAAGGGACAATATGATTCTACTATTAGTGGTTTAGTTTCCTATTAGTTTATTTAATATAAACTATTGTATTTCGTGTTTCAGACTTTGAACATAATATAAACTTTAAAACCAAACAATTTATTATGTTGATAAAATAGTTTTAAAATATTTTCAGGCTAAATATCAATGTAAATCTACTGCTTTATTTATTGTGAAAGAGAAACAATTTGGCATGTTAATCATAAGGCGGTGTAAGGATATTACGCCCGTAAGATAAAGGAAGGTTATAAACTTGAACATTATGTGATTTGCCTAACCACAGTAATGATTATTGTATACAAAATATGTTTAATATAAACAAAATAGTTAATAAAAGTGTAGACATTATTACTACCATGCAGGTGGAACGAGCCCACCACTGCACGTGTTGTATACAAACAACCTTTGTCACTCTAAGGCAGGGACCCGCATGTGGTATTTGTGGTGGGCGAAGCGGCGTCAGGGCGGGTTTTCCCCGGGTGCTCCGGTTTCCCCCGCCATCTCATTCCACCGGTGCTCCATCTTCATTCCATGTATCATCAGTGTCACGCCTGCGATGCCGTAGTAGTAAAAGCGGGCGTTAAACACTACAACAACAACTCTAAGGCAAGAGAATGTGGGGTGAGTGAGGCAAGTTCAATCGCTACTTCTCCTCTCTTGCCCATGCCTGGCCAAGATATACCAGGTTTTCTGTTTTCTCTTGAGTGAAGTGTCTTTTACAATGTAGAAGCTCATGTGATACCTTGCTAAGACAGGTACAAATATTAATGTGCTGCAAATAGTTTGTAGAAGAGTCTGCAGAGAAACTAATATGAAGACAAGGTATCTTATTTCCTATGTTCTGCTGCAAAATCTTTTCTGAAGTGGGAAGATTTTAGTATGGTGTTCATTAGAAAGCATAGTGGCATCACGTTATAAGAATTTGAATGAATGTGAGATATACCACATATTACTTATGATGACCCCCTATTTAATGTTTTTATAGCAAGGCTTCTATTATTGGCAACATTTTCTGTTCGTAGCTGTACATCCTTAAAAGGAATTGTGTTAGGCATTGAATGTACCTACTTTGTAAGTAATATTGGTTACTTCCTTCAGGAGAAGGATGCAGTCACTCAGGCAGTGATGATTCCCTGGCGTATCTCTCGGAACTTGAGAAGCACACAGAACCAGCGTCCATGATACTGCAGTTTCTCTTGCTGTATTACAGGAACCTCATCTGCAATGTGAGAAACTGGGTGAGTATTGGTTACATTTGGTTTTATTGTGTTAGTCATTAACAGAGGGCGGATAAGTGCAAAAAGCCGCAAGTTTAGTGTACATATATGGGTTCTATCGTTGCTCTCCCGCAGGTACACAGCTGCAGGCGTCTGCTGATGCGCGTGCATATACTACGGCTGCGCAGTACCAGAGTGCGTGCTCAATCAACTTGTATCCCGTGTGACTGCACACAGCTCCGCGCTCTGCTCATTAATATATAACTTCTGTTATAAACTTAAATTCTTTCAAAATTACACATTTTACTATAAAAGATTGTGTGTAAAATGAGATTTCTGTTTTGCTATTGTGCAAACCTTTTTAAGTGGGAATTAAAATACCTCTGTAAATGATGCTGAATTATTTACACAATTCAAAGGACCATGTGTAATGTTGATTATAACACTATCAAGGTTTGAACCACGATCATCAGGTATATGTTATGTTTAGTCATCCGCGTTTTCACAATAATGACAACTTGCTGAGGGGGGGGGGGTAACTTAGCACCTCGACCGACAGGCGATCTTTTGTGTCTATGTCCCTGACGGCCGGAACGTTGCCACGACAGAGCAGAGGGCAGGGTCCTCTCCCCGTAGTCCCAACGGGGGACTGCGGAAACATGTTGGCTTGTGTAATGTTTACACTTCAGTTTAGTTAAGTGAATCTGTTGGTCTCCACATTATTGTGATATTAGTGGACCATTTGTATCTGTTTACACAAATGAGAGTAGAATTGTTGAGCCCTGTTTCACTTCATTGGTTCATGTTTGTTTGTTGACATTTGCTTGAAGCCAGCCGTAGAGGACTGAGTGGAAGCTAGTGCTGGAAACCTTATGGAAGGAGAATACATACATACACTTGATGGGAATATGTTGTATATTGATGAAGTTGACATTTGCTTGAAGCCAGCCGTAGAGGACTGAGTGGAAGCTAGTGCTGGAAACCTTATGGAAGGAGAATACATGCATACACTTGATGGGAATATGTTGTATATTGATGAAGTTGACAGTTGCTTGAAGCCAGCCGTAGAGGACTGAGTGGAAGCTAGTGCTGGAAACCTTATGGAAGGAGAATACATGCATACACTTGATGGGAATATGTTGTATATTGATGAAGTTGACAGTTGCTTGAAGCCAGCCGTAGAGGACTGAGTGGAAGCTAGTGCTGGAAACCTTATGGAAGGAGAATACATGCATACACTTGATGGGAATATGTTGTATATTGATGAAGTTGACAGTTGCTTGAAGCCAGCCGTAGAGGGCTGAGTGGAAGCTAGTGCTGGAAACCTTATGGAAGGAGAATACATACATACACTTGATGGGAATATGTTGTATATTGATGAAGTTGACAGTTGCTTGAAGCCAGCCGTAGAGGACTGAGTGGAAGCTAGTGCTGGAAACCTTATGGAAGGAGAATACATACATACACTTGATGGGAATATGTTGTATATTGATGAAGTTGACAGTTGCTTGAAGCCAGCCAGCCGTAGAGGACTGAGCGGAAGCTAGTGCTGGAAACCTTATGGAAGGAGAATACATGCATACACTTGATGGGAATATGTTGTATATTGATGAAGTTGACAGTTGCTTGAAGCCAGCCAGCCGTAGAGGACTGAGCGGAAGCTAGTGCTGGAAACCTTATGGAAGGAGAATACATGCATACACTTGATGGGAATATGTTGTATATTGATGAAGTTGACAGTTGCTTGAAGCCAGCCGTAGAGGACTGAGTGGAAGCTAGTGCTGGAAACCTTATGGAAGGAGAATACATACATACACTTGATGGGAATATGTTGTATATTGATGAAGTTGACAGTTGCTTGAAGCCAGCCGTAGAGGACTGAGTGGAAGCTAGTGCTGGAAACCTTATGGAAGGAGAATACATACATACACTTGATGGGAATATGTTGTATATTGATGAAGTTGACAGTTGCTTGAAGCCAGCCAGCCGCAGAGGACTGAGTGGAAGCTAGTGCTGGAAACCTTGTGGAAGGAGAATACATGCATACACTTGATGGGAATATGTTGTATATTGATGAAGTTGACAGTTGCTTGAAGCCAGCCAGCCGCAGAGGACTGAGTGGAAGCTAGCGCTGGAAACCTTATGGAAGGAGAATACATGCATACACTTGATGGGAATATGTTGTATATTGATGAAGTTGACAGTTGCTTGAAGCCAGCCAGCCGTAGAGGGCTGAGCGGAAGCTAGTGGTGGAAACCTTATGGAAGGAGAATACATGCATACACTTGATGGGAATATGTTGTATATTGATGAAGTTGACAGTTGCTTGAAGCCAGCCAGCCGTAGAGGGCTGAGTGGAAGCTAGTGCTGGAAACCTTATGGAAGGAGAATACATACATACACTTGATGGGAATATGTTGTATATTGATGAAGTTGACAGTTGCTTGAAGCCAGCCAGCCGTAGAGGGCTGAGTGGAAGCTAGTGGTGGAAACCTTATGGAAGGAGAATACATACATACACTTGATGGGAATATGTTGTATATTGATGAAGTTGACATTTGCTTGAAGCCAGCCGTAGAGGGCTGAGTGGAAGCTAGTGGTGGAAACCTTATGGAAGGAGAATACATGCATACACTTGATGGGAATATGTTGTATATTGATGAAGTTGACATTTGCTTGAAGCCAGGCGTAGAGGACTGAGCAGAAGCTAGTGCTGGAAACCTTATGGAAGGAGAATACATGCATACACTTGATGGGAATATGTTGTATATTGATGAAGTTGACAGTTGCTTGAAGCCAGCCGTAGAGGGCTGAGTGGAAGCTAGTGCTGGAAACCTTATGGAAGGAGAATACATACATACACTTGATGGGAATATGTTGTATATTGATGAAGTTGACAGTTGCTTGAAGCCAGCCGTAGAGGACTGAGTGGAAGCTAGTGCTGGAAACCTTATGGAAGGAGAATACATGCATACACTTGATGGGAATATGTTGTATATTGATGAAGTTGACATTTGCTTGAAGCCAGCCGTAGAGGGCTGAGCGGAAGCTAGTGGTGGAAACCTTATGGAAGGAGAATACATACATACACTTGATGGGAATATGTTGTATATTGATGAAGTTGACAGTTGCTTGAAGCCAGCCAGCCGTAGAGGACTGAGTGGAAGCTAGTGCTGGAAACCTTATGGAAGGAGAATACATGCATACACTTGATGGGAATATGTTGTATATTGATGAAGTTGACAGTTGCTTGAAGCCAGCCGTAGAGGACTGAGCGGAAGCTAGTGGTGGAAACCTTATGGAAGGAGAATACATGCATACACTTGATGGGAATATGTTGTATATTGATGAAGTTGACATTTGCTTGAAGCCAGCCGTAGAGGGCTGAGCGGAAGCTAGTGGTGGAAACCTTATGGAAGGAGAATACATACATACACTTGATGGGAATATGTTGTATATTGATGAAGTTGACAGTTGCTTGAAGCCAGCCAGCCGTAGAGGACTGAGTGGAAGCTAGTGCTGGAAACCTTATGGAAGGAGAATACATGCATACACTTGATGGGAATATGTTGTATATTGATGAAGTTGACAGTTGCTTGAAGCCAGCCGTAGAGGACTGAGCGGAAGCTAGTGGTGGAAACCTTATGGAAGGAGAATACATGCATACACTTGATGGGAATATGTTGTATATTGATGAAGTTGACAGTTGCTTGAAGCCAGGCGTAGAGGGCTGAGTGGAAGCTAGTGCTGGAAACCTTATGGAAGGAGAATACATACATACACTTGATGGGAATATGTTGTATATTGATGAAGTTGACATTTGCTTGAAGCCAGGCGTAGAGGACTGAGCGGAAGCTAGTGCTGGAAACCTTATGGAAGGAGAATACATACATACACTTGATGGGAATATGTTGTATATTGATGAAGTTGACAGTTGCTTGAAGCCAGCCGTAGAGGACTGAGCGGAAGCTAGTGCTGGAAACCTTATGGAAGGAGAATACATGCATACACTTGATGGGAATATGTTGTATATTGATGAAGTTGACAGTTGCTTGAAGCCAGCCAGCCGTAGAGGGCTGAGTGGAAGCTAGTGGTGGAAACCTTATGGAAGGAGAATACATACATACACTTGATGGGAATATGTTGTATATTGATGAAGTTGACAGTTGCTTGAAGCCAGCCGTAGAGGGCTGAGTGGAAGCTAGTGCTGGAAACCTTATGGAAGGAGAATACATACATACACTTGATGGGAATATGTTGTATATTGATGAAGTTGACAGTTGCTTGAAGCCAGCCGTAGAGGACTGAGCGGAAGCTAGTGGTGGAAACCTTATGGAAGGAGAATACATGCATACACTTGATGGGAATATGTTGTATATTGATGAAGTTGACAGTTGCTTGAAGCCAGCCAGCCGTAGAGGACTGAGCGGAAGCTAGTGGTGGAAACCTTATGGAAGGAGAATACATGCATACACTTGATGGGAATATGTTGTATATTGATGAAGTTGACAGTTGCTTGAAGCCAGCCGTAGAGGACTGAGCGGAAGCTAGTGGTGGAAACCTTATGGAAGGAGAATACATGCATACACTTGATGGGAATATGTTGTATATTGATGAAGTTGACATTTGCTTGAAGCCAGCCGTAGAGGACTGAGTGGAAGCTAGTGCTGGAAACCTTATGGAAGGAGAATACATGCATACACTTGATGGGAATATGTTGTATATTGATGAAGTTGACAGTTGCTTGAAGCCAGCCGTAGAGGGCTGAGTGGAAGCTAGTGCTGGAAACCTTATGGAAGGAGAATACATACATACACTTGATGGGAATATGTTGTATATTGATGAAGTTGACAGTTGCTTGAAGCCAGCCGTAGAGGGCTGAGTGGAAGCTAGTGCTGGAAACCTTATGGAAGGAGAATACATACATACACTTGATGGGAATATGTTGTATATTGATGAAGTTGACAGTTCTTGCTGATACAGGGGTTTGTGTTGTTTACAGAAATACTTCCTGGTCCGGATGCTTGCTCACTTGTTAGTGGGATTTCTATTTGGATACCTGTACAAAGATGTTGGGAGGTGGGCCACTACTGTCTATGGTAACTACGTCTACCTCTATGGAACAGTGCTGTTTCTGGTGTACACCGGCAAGATGGCAGTAACTCTCTCATGTAAGTAATAACAGCTGACATGTTTCAACTTGGATATTACGTAGGTAGGTACCTACCAAAATAAGTGAAGCTCTTAGTTTCTAATTTGTTCTTACTTTACATTCTGTTGCTTCACTGTCAGTACTTTCAATATTTCCTTACTAATTAAATCAAGGGGAGGAAGATCAAAGTGAGCAAAAGCCACATAATCAAACACAGTATAATATGCATTTGATGATGATGATGATTATTTATTATTAATTATTATTATTATTATTATTATTATTATTATTATTATTATTATTATTATTATTATTATTATTATTATTATTATTATTATTATTATTATTATTATTATTATTATTATTATTATTATTATTATTATTATTATTATTATTATTATTATTATTATTATTATTATTATTATTATTATTATTATTATTATTATTATTATTATTATTATTATTATTATTATTATTATTATTATTATTATTATTATTATTATTATTATTATTATTATTATTATTATTATTATTATTATTATTATTATTATTATTATTATTATTATTATTATTATTATTATTATTATTATTATTATTATTATTATTATTATTATTATTATTATTATTATTATTATTATTATTATTATTATTATTATTATTATTATTATTATTATTATTATTATTATTATTATTATTATTATTATTATTATTATTATTATTATTATTATTATTATTATTATTATTATTATTATTATTATTATTATTATTATTATTATTATTATTATTATTATTATTATTATTATTATTATTATTATTATTATTATTATTATTATTATTATTATTATTATTATTATTATTATTATTATTATTATTATTATTATTATTATTATTATTATTATTATTATTATTATTATTATTATTATTATTATTATTATTATTATTATTATTATTATTATTATTATTATTATTATTATTATTATTATTATTATTATTATTATTATTATTATTATTATTATTATTATTATTATTATTATTATTATTATTATTATTATTATTATTATTATTATTATTATTATTATTATTATTATTATTATTATTATTATTATTATTATTATTATTATTATTATTATTATTATTATTATTATTATTATTATTATTATTATTATTATTATTATTATTATTATTATTATTATTATTATTATTATTATTATTATTATTATTATTATTATTATTATTATTATTATTATTATTATTATTATTATTATTATTATTATTATTATTATTATTATTATTATTATTATTATTATTATTATTATTATTATTATTATTATTATTATTATTATTATTATTATTATTATTATTATTATTATTATTATTATTATTATTATTATTATTATTATTATTATTATTATTATTATTATTATTATTATTATTATTATTATTATTATTATTATTATTATTATTATTATTATTATTATTATTATTATTATTATTATTATTATTATTATTATTATTATTATTATTATTATTATTATTATTATTATTATTATTATTATTATTATTATTATTATTATTATTATTATTATTATTATTATTATTATTATTATTATTATTATTATTATTATTATTATTATTATTATTATTATTATTATTATTATTATTATTATTATTATTATTATTATTATTATTATTATTATTATTATTATTATTATTATTATTATTATTATTATTATTATTATTATTATTATTATTATTATTATTATTATTATTATTATTATTATTATAGTGGAGCTCAGAGAATTCAACCGTTTATAATTCAAAATCATTAAATTGAAGATTTTTCTTGGTCCCTTGAATTTTGCATTAAAGCAGTGTAAAAAAACTCATGTAATTCAAATTTCATTTTCCTTAATTGAAGGTTTTTGTTCAGAAATGTGAGTCAAAGTTAATCTAAATGTGGAAATCTAATATCATGACTTTATCCATGAGTTTCTGCAAAAGAGATCATTGTTCCAGTGTTGTTTGTTTTGTTGGAATGCTGTTTGGGGATGGAATAACTTCCCTAGCTGCCAGCCTTTGAGCTTCTATACCCGCTTCCACATCCCCTTGTTGAAAACACGTGCACCTTTTGTTGTCGCTTGAGCTTCCTACACATGTCCAGTACAAGACTCCAAGACACCGTCATTCAAGAAGTTGAAGAGTTTGAAGAAGAAATCTAAAATCACAAAAGAATACAGGATGCCACCAAACGCTTGCAAGCTGACAGAGTTACATTTGACTGCAGTTGCATGGATATTGCTTTTCTGCTCAAAAAAGAAAAACTACAGTTTTATTGCAAAAATTAAATATTTTAAATTAATATTTTTACAATAGGAAACGGTTGCAAATACTTGAATTCAATTTATTTAGGTTAGCATAGCAACAAAGTGGAACATATCTCGGCAGTGAAAAGGTTAAATGCCCCGTCGCCTAAGTGACGACCAACGCAGTGAAAGGGTTAATGCTTGTTACAAACTATCTGCAGTCCTTCATGAAATAATATAATATGAAGATAATGTGACACCAAAAAGCAGGTAAGAGATTCCACAGCTTTGTGAAGTGTGTGTGGTCAGTAATTCAGGTTACTCTTATAACCACAACAGAAATTAGGATTTCTACAAAAAGAAGCCAAATTGTCATAAAACAAGGTACTTAGGGAAGAAAGCTAATAGAAAACAAAGCGTAGGTAGATTAATTGTACTTCAACAGGATTTGTTTCAAAACCTGTCAGCTGCATGCCTGACCATAAGGGTATCTTAGAAAAATGTTGGACAGCAAGAGGACAAATGACTTTGTTGTCAAACGTTCCGCATTAGAAAACAACAATGTAGGATTTGTCTTTTCTAAATGTTATCTATGTGAAGTATAATGTCATGAAAAGCACTGAAACATATATTTTTCTGCTGCAGTAAATAACAGATTAAAATGATATTATAATGTTGGCAGGATTGCTATAAAGCATTGAACTGCTAGCTACAAGAGTTGTCCCAGAAGTACCTGACCTGACATATACATAGCAATTGTTGTTTCAAACAAACGACCATGGTAGAAAGTACCAACCTTATAAAGCTAAGTTTGACAATGCTACATTGTTTAGTATTTGCTTGGCAGGCATCAATAGTGAATCCTCTCAGCTAATTTGTAAACCTGGATAAAACTGGCCATCGTTATGTGACACAATACTTTCATTTGGAATGTCTTAGACCACCTAATATTAGAGCTGAGCTAGATTCTACTCTCGGGTAGTCTATTCACAACAGTGAAATATTGAGTGGCAGAGTTTAAGCGAGGCCATACGAGCTGCTAGGACAAACATCGCAGTGGTCGACCAAATAAGGTTGTAAAGAGAATTCACAAAATGATATTGGAGGACTGTGGATTGAAAGTGTATGACTTAGCAGACATTGCAGGCATTTCAAAAAGTGTTGTACATCGCATACTGACGGAAAACTTGGACATGAGAAAGCTGTTTGCAAGCTCCATGTCACATTTGCTCATAATGTTGTGAGGATGTTTCAGTCAAGTGTTGGGCGATGTTTTGCTGCAATAAATCTGAGTTTTTGCATTCATTCATAACCATGGACGAAACATGGGTCCATCACTTCATATCTGAGATGGCCACACCATAGACGAATGGTTAGACCGTTCGCTTCTCACCAAAGCGACCCAGGCAACCGCATGTGGCATTTGTGGTGGATGAAGCGGCGATGGGGCAGATTTCCTCTGAGTTTTTCAGTTTCCCCTGCCATCTCATCCCACCAGTGCTCCATCTTCATTCCATGCATCATGAGTGTTACCAACTGTGGTGCCATATGTATAATAGTAAAAGCAGGTGTTAAACACTAAAAGCAGCAATGAAAACAGTAACTTGAAAGGAGAGAATTGGCTCCAAACAAGGTAAAGACAGGTCCACCTGCAGGCAAGGTCATGACTTCAGCTTTTTGAGATGCACATAGGATAATTTTCATGAATTATATCCAAAAAAGAAAAGCAATCAATGGTGAGTATTATCCAAACTTGTAGTGTTTGAGCGTTGAATCAAGCAAAAATAGCCACATTTGGCGAGAAAGAAAATTTTGTTTGATCAAGACAATGCACCAGTTCACACATGCATTATCGCCATGGCCAAAATGAATGAGTTAAAGTTCAAATTACTTCCTCATACACTCTATTCACCAGATTTAGCTCCCTCTGATTATTTTCTGTTTCCAAACTTGAAGCAATGGCTTGGTGGTAGAAGATTTGCCAACAATGAAGAGGTGCAATGAGTCTGCTATTTTGCAGATCTTGACAATTCTCACTTCAAAGGTATTAAGCATTGCTGGGAAAAGTGCACCGAGCTGAAAGGAGACTATGTAGAGAAATAAAGATGTTTTTCACTAAAACTTTTGTGCTTTCTTGTTGGTCAGGTACTTCTGGAACAGCCCCCGTAAATCTTTTAAAACAGCTCAAATAATTAGTTTAAGGTTAATTTGTCCTGTGGAATTTCTTACAATAGCATATGCTTTCCTTGTCTTTGCGTGGGATTAATTGTTTAAAGTGCATTTATATGTGACGTCTGCTATACTCTAAAATCAGGTTCATAAGAATTTTGTGTTATTTTACAAGTAAAAGGTCAAAAGTGCTTGGGAAAATAACTAAGTTGGTAACATTAAAATATTTTCTGATATATAAAATTATTTTGTTTTTTATAGTTCCACTGGAAATGACCATCTTGAGGAGAGAACATTTCAATGGTTGGTACTCAGTGCCACCGCACTTCTTTTCTGTGATATTGGTGGAGATACCCATCCAGGTAAGGAAAACAGATGTGTTTATCTTGACATGAGAGACAATTACCCCAATGGTGACTTACTATGTCCCGGGATGTGAGATTGCCTCTGTGCTTTACCGGGAGGAATACCAACTGGTTTGAGAATTCAGTGTCATTCTGGCAGGTTAATTGTTAGAGCACCTGTCTAGTAACCGGAGGGTCTGTGGTTCAAATCCCAGCTGTGGCATTGAATTTTTAAGTTCCAGTTCTACCTCTTAAACATTGCCCACACACAGCTTCTGTGTTTAAAAACACCAACAGTAAGTTTGTTGGCATAAATAAATAATAATGTGGTAATTAAGTTCAGCATCTTCTAAGGAAATGAAAGAAGATTTTCCAGAAAATCCACAGCTGCAAACTACATTTCTTTATTACTTTCTCTACTGTAAGTAGAAGGAAGTATTGTATTCCACCCAAAAATTCAATGTCGAGATTTCACCAGAAATATATGTTTTGAGACCCCCTGAATCCAAAAAAGCACTTTTAGAAAAACGTCTGTGTGTGTGTGTGTGTGTGTGTGTGTGTGTGTGTGTGTGTGTGTGTGTGTGTGTGTGTCTGTCAGTCTGTGGACAGCATAACTCAAAAATGAAAAGTCAATTAAAAACCAAAGTTGATATTTAAGTTTAATGTCTCAAGTATGTGACACGAAGATTTTGAAGAAAATAGCCCCACCTTAAACTACCCCTTAGTACATGGAAAATTTTTCTAAAACTTTGATTTTCTTGAAAATGGCTGTAACAATTTTGATTAAAATACCGTATGAGATATTTGTATGACAAATGAAATGTATATTTTGAATTTTCTGGCTATAGCCTATGTAGTCCTGTTTACTCTGGATGACTTTTGAATAACTCGTAAACCATAAGAGATAGACCAAATCTTACTGTACAAAAAATGCAGGTCTTGCTAAAACACACAATTCATGTCCAAATAAATTTTTTTGTAGAGTGAAGCATTTCAGAGATATTCCTTGTTATGTGTGTCAGTTTTGAGGAACATACTTCTGACAAATGGAACATCGTTCATTTTTTTATGTTAGTCGTGCAAAGGGAACAGGATCTCAAACCTTTAAAAGATTTGACTATCGCTCAAAGCCTACTGTATTCCCATATTCCCCTTGTACCTACAAGGAAATAAGCAATGAGATAATTTGTACAAATGTTTATGTCAAGTAACACGAAGAAGATATAGGAATAAGAGTTGTAAGGATGGTTAGTACAAGAGTAGAGAAAGTCATGTGAGTGCAACACATCAGACTTTTTTCTCAAAACTGGTACCACCATTCCATCATGTTACCAGCAATAAGCTGTCTATTGTTGGTAAGAATATCTTTGGTGCTCTTCCAGCTGACAGTTTTGCTTAGATTGCATTGCTGCCTCAAAGATTTTTAATTTTCACTCCCTTGCAATGATGATTAACTTCATACGTGACCTATGTATATGACATTGCCACTATGGAGCAGGAAGGGAAATATGCTACACAAACAGGAATGAAGATTTGGCTGTTTGGTTTTACAGATACTGGGTGCTGTTGGTTACACTGCTGTATCATACTTCTTCACGGGACAGCCAACGGAGTGGAGTAGAATCTTGCCTTTCTTCTTAGTGTGTGTGGCAGTCACATTGACGGCACAAAGTGCTGGCTTCTTTATTGGCTGCTTAACACCCTTCAAGGTAAACTTCACTTGTTAATGTCACTGCGTCATAAGCATCAACGTACCGAGTTCAACATTTTATATATAACATTGTTAATAAACTATGCTGTTATGTTTTGAATTGGTTGAAATATATGCATTATAAAGGTCTGTTTATAGGAACACCTATGTAAAATTTGTTAATTTTAAGCATACTGCTACAAGTATGAACTTGTAGTTTTGTATACAAAAGTTTTTCACTTAATTTTATTTCATCCATTTAATTAAACTACATTATTATAGGACTTGTCAGATTTTTAGGATACACACACAATTCTGCATGTTCACTGTATCTACAGTTTATATACATTTCAAATTATAATATATAATAATACAGAGAGATCCAAATGCACATGAACCTCTACGCAGTGTTTTTCCACTACGAACGCGGAAACACGATAACAGCAGCTGATAAACACAAGGTCACAAGCATCACTTGTTTTTCTCTGCTCTGCTCACAATCAGTATTGAGTTGACGTGATATCGTGTGGCTGCATTATTACCAGTGTGCTTTATTATTTTGTCCTGTACTTAGTCACAAAGTCTATTATGGCCCATCTACTGCACAGCGTGTATTTGTTTTGATTTTTTCGAGTCAACAGTTGTTGCCTGTACGTATGTGAATACAATTTTGCACCCTTTTTTTTAGAGAATTAAGAGACAGGGAGCGTGATTTTTCCTTTTTCAACAAGACTCTGCAACAGCTCATACAACCAATCTTTCGATGAGAACAATTGAATGTGTGTTTCAGGACAGAATTATTAGTAGAAATTTGTGCCCCCTCGCTCCCCTGACCTAACCCCTGCTATTTCTATCTCTGGGGTAACTTACAGCATAAAGTGTACAGGACAACCCCATACACCCTGGAAGAATTAAAACAAAATATCTGCCAGGAAATTGCCAGCATTTCTCAACGTGAACCATGGCAAGTGATGGATAGTTTCCTAAAGAGGTGCCAAAAATGTATGGACAATGACGGTGGCCAGTTTTAGCATCTGCTATAATTATATTGGTAAGTAAAGCCTTTAAAAGCAGTTTTAAAAATGCTGTATGGTTTTATCTGTGCTGTTCTATGACAGCGGCAGTCGGCGACGAGAGCAGAGGACCCGTACAGACAAAACACAGCACAGCGGTTCAGTCGTTTGCATCACCCGTTATATAGAGGGTGGAAGGTACTTGATGCACCAAATTAAAAGTGGAAATATATATGGCTGAAATGGTTAAATGTTTTATATGAGCATTCTTCTAGTATCCATAGTTTCCACAAAAAAGCTTTTAAATTGCTATATTTTGCAATACCACTATTCAGTGATGTCATTGGTAGATGCCCCCTGCGCTGCTGACAGCCAGTTCCGAAGAGATGGGAAAATTAACGAAGTCACGCTTGCAACTGATGTTCTATCCCACTCTTGCATCAGGGTGAGACAGTTATTATATATGACCTTGGAAATAATCAAAGCAAACATAAACTTGACTTTATTTGTCCAGCATCATTCTTTTACTGTCAATTTGTTGATAAAATGATTATTATTATTAACTTTTATGTTTCAGTTCTGTTTGCATAATCAATGGTTGTTTTATATAAGTGTCAAGTGAAAAATGTTAAAAATGTAAAATAGCTTTGCTTCTTTGGCATGCCCAAAATTATTACAATACAAAATATGACATCATAAGACAGCATCACAAGAGAGCATATCTGAGTGAGAAAATATGTGAATGTGTTACCATAGTGACGCAGTAACTTTCAATTCCCTCTTGGATCGATGATTCTGAAGGAGGCAGATGTTCTCGGACCGAAGCGTTTGTAGCAGAAAGACATTATTTGTTATCAATACTTCAAGAAATTGAAATATATTGTATTATAAAATACAACATTCTTTAATCGATGTGATATAAGAAGATAGACATCTTATTTAGTGAGGTTCCACTAAAACATGCAATATATAAATTTTGGATGTGCCAAAACATATGAAGTAGGAAAGAAAGGTGTTGATATTGTATTAAGACTCAATAATTGTGTTAATTTACTGTGGTGCGAATAAATCTTTCAACAAACATAAAGATGGAGTCAATAACATGCCTTGTGTTGTACCACACCGACAGATAATATAGTCTTCAAAGCCATAACTTCCAAGTACGCCTAAATCCATTACAAAACTGCACCAAGGGTGTGCTGGCTTGTATTGTGGCCAACTTTATCTGAAAAATAAGCTTTAACATAACATTTCAATCTTAATTTCCAGCTCTTGGATGGTCTATTCAAGAAAAACACATATATACAAAATAGTATCTGAAACTATATACTTTCCTTTCTGCAGCAGTCAGCTCTTCATTGTGGGCATTTTACATGCTAGACCATTCTAAAACTGTGGCAGAGATATTTTGTTCTTGTAATCCATGTCTAAGCAAATAAAATTGCAGTAGAATTATTTATTACGCTCAACTTGTAGAATATTGTCTTAATGTATGGTTCATCAAGTGTTCTTTTTTTGTGGTGGGGAAAAAGGCAACTTACACCCTTACCGCATGCAAGCATGCGACTGTAAGACTCCTACCTGGGCTTCAAACCCTGGCAGACTACTCACTAAAAAACCCCACCGGAAGTCTCGAGGTCGAAACCTCAGTGCTGCAGTACCGCATTAATGCACCTGTGCATTCTGTGGGATAGGTGAATGCTCCCTGCCAGTGGCAGTAACAGCGAGTGAAATTACTGAAGTGCCAGAGGACAAACATGACCTAAGCCCTGAGTGCCCCCTGGTGGCTAGTGATCGTGAAAGTTGTGAGTGGTGAACTCTGTAGTAGTGGTGGATGATGTCGTTGGTCATGATTGTCAGTCTTGGTGTCAGTGAAGGAAGTTTGTGCACTTCATGTGCCGAAATAGCGCATCACAGTCGCAGCCGCAGCCGCTGCTGCTGCTGTTATGTGGTACTGGTGTGGGTGGAGAGTCTGGATCTGGTGTGGATATGTCGGTCTTCTAGTGAGCCGAAGTGGCTGCAAATCCTGGTGATGGCATCTGTGAGGGTAGAGATGGCTTCCTCCAGGGTGGCTAGGCGGGAGCTGATGTTGAGGATCTCTGAATGGAGATCCTGTATTGCATCCAGCCAGGCACAGTCCCAGGAGGGGGCGACCGGTGCTGGTGTTGTGGTTTGTGTTGTCTGCACTGGTTGTTGGTCTGATGGAGCTGGCTGTGGAGCAGTGTGCATCTCTGCTGGGCTCGGAGGGGATGGACCTGTGTAATGGCCGAAGCCATGCCCTGTGCACTGAGCTGTAAGGGCCCGGGCGCCGCAGTAGGGGCACCTGGGGCCAGCTGTGCAAGTATTGGCCTCATGGCGGCGACAGCGGACCAGACAACCAGTTCGAATGTCCTCAACATGCAGGTGCTGCCCAAATAAGGACAGTCCCACATTCAGGGCTGCTTCACGTTCGCCCAGGTCCGAAAATTCCAGCCGAACCATCGATGATTGGCCACGGTCCGTGACGATCCTTGTGGCTCTGGTGGCTGAATTCTAGTGTTGCCTGGCGGCGATCAGTAGGTAGCAGCACAGGAGGTCCCGAGGCACCCCACATACCACTGCACTGTGTCACCGGGCGTGCGCTGTAGGTGAAGGCTGTGTCGGCGTCGGCTGGTGGTGCTGGCTTTGGATCGGCGATGGCGTTGGTTCATTGTGCTGGAGATCGATCAGCTGCTCCAAGGGTATAAGGGGTGGTGTGGGTTGCCTGTGCTATGACGACAGCAGCATCTGTGCTGAATGAGGTGTGAGCAGCGACTGGTGTGGAGATGCTCAAGTGCGCTCTTGCTGAGGAGTGGCGAAACACCCTCGGCACGGCTCTACTGATCTTCCATGTCATGCACTTCTTGTATCCCATTATGAGCTGGCTGAATCTACCAAAGTAGCAACCTCCTCTCTCTGCCTCCTGAAGTGTTCCTCTACCCTCTATCTATATATACCAGGGACCCGGCATTAGTAGATATCCCTTTGTGTGTTAAAACGGTTGCAGAACGTAACAGGCCAATTTCTATGGAGCAGACGCCAATGACTTGAATGAATTTTGTTCTGCTTATCAGCGAAGACAGCAGATGAGAGACAGTTTCCGTGAACTAGCACTAGTAGTCCGTGATAATAAACAAAACAGTACAGTATAAACAACCTAAAAGGTCTTAAAATATTTTTCACTTTACTTACAGGGTCTTTGTTTTCCAGGGAATAAACTCACTATTGTCTAACACTATGGATTACAGTTTGTAAAGTACCATAACAAATCCATGCAAACATGAGGGCACGTAATGCTTCATTGGCATTTGTTTGTTTCTTATTAATGTTATTGTTATATTTTATTATTATTAGTCATTGTTTCCAGTTATGCTCATGCTCTTAATCATTTGCTCATGCCAGAATCCTACAAATGTACACTAGTTGAGTAAATTACTACTTTAAAAAGACATTTGAGAGAGTGGAAGGGAGTCTACCTATAGCCAGGTGGCCATACCAGACTGCATGACTGTTATCAACAGCTTTACTTTGAATGTAGAAGTGTAAATATGCTGTTTGTGAACTAACAGAAGTGTTTCCATTACAGATTGCAGTGTTTCTGGGTCCTGTGATTGCTGTCCTCCTGTCCACGTTTGGGTTCAACATTTTCTACAGTCACATACCTGAATACCTGCTATGGCTGTATCACATAAGTTATTTCCGTGCTGCATTCCATGGCCTTGTCGTAACTGTGTATGGCCACAATAGAACAGTTCTACCATGTCCAGAACTCTACTGTCATTACAAGTTTCCAGAAAAGTTTCTCTCTGAAATGGACATCGTAGGTGTGGACGTCATCAACAATACCACATTCATAGGTTGTGTTGGTATTGGGGTGCATATGTGTACCATTCTGGCACTGTGGTACAAGCTGAACCGACGGTGAACCTAACCTCCTGCACAGACTGCTGGTACCAAAGTTGTAAAAACCTACCAGTGCATCCATTTGTTCTTGGGCAAGTGCTGGGCATTTGCAATGGGCAATTTGTGCTTCAACAGACACACACTAATAAGGAAATAAATTGTTTATTCCTTAGTTTAACAAGTATTTACACACAGGTGTAATTACAACAATATGTGTGGAGTCCTTTCATTAAACTGAATACATACATTTCAGAGCACAGTAGAAGTCATACATTCAAAACGTAGCAACTTATTTATGAGATTCTACTTAAAAAGATGAAAAGATTCTTACTATCCCAAAAGGATTTATATGATTATAAATCATCCAAATATATGCATCATTCTCATATAATGTAGTTATTTTTTATTGTAAATATTTTCTCATTAGAACCATGCCTCAGACAATACCTCTTATCATCATTTTGTTGCATAGTAATTACTTCTAGCCCAAGGTGGAAAAATGTTTGAAAATTGAACTATTGGAGGAGGGGAGTTACATACTACCAGTTTTCCTGAACTTTGTTATCAAGAGTATGACTTTCAGAAATAAAAGTAAGTTATACTACAGTTTTCAAAAGCTTCCGCTACCTTTATTTTCCATATCTAATACTCTTTGGGACTTTAGCTAAGGATCGAGTTGAATGGAGGAAGAAGCTGAAAGAGGCCAAGGTCTGAAAATGGGCTGTGGTGCCTTAGCAAAAGAAGATTACTCTTTAGCCTAGCTAGACAAAACTTTGTACACTATATATTATAGACTCCAATGAAAATTACGGTTATAATTCTCAAAAACTACCCCATAATATTATTTATTTATGCCAACAAACTTACTGTTGGTGTTTTTAAACACACAAGCGGAAGGTCTGTGGTTCAAATCCCAGTTGTGGCATTGAATTTTTAAGTTCCGGTTCTACCTCTTAAACCCCATAATATGTTTGAGAGGTAAAACTGGAACTGAAAAATTCAATGCCACAGCTGGGATTTGAACCACAGACCCTCCACTTACCAGGCATTAAATTCTCCAACCAATTTGTATTTCTCCCAGTAAACCACGAAGGCAGTCTCACATCAGAGACAATTACCCCAATGGTGACTTACTATTGCAAGTACTTCATGCCCCGGTATTAAATAACCTTCAGATGGTAATTATCATTTATTTCCAAATCCCTATAGAGTAATCTGGTCAGAATATTGTACAATTGCATTATAGGACCTGCAAAAGTCATTAATAACCTTATAACTTTCGGAAACTATCCAACCTTGTTTTCAATCATGTAGTAACTTTAAAATGGTCGTCTGCTTAGCATGGTGCTGCTTGCCAAGCAGGAGACCCTGGTTCGATTGCCACTACCAGCAAGGGAATTTTCTCCTGCTGGGAGACTTGGTGCAGGGTGCACTCAGCCTTGTTAGGTCCCTGAGGGACCAGTTGAGGAGCTACTTGATTGAGAAGTAGTGGCCCCTGGTTGCAAAGACCACATAACCGGCCGGGAGGGACAGGGGCACTGACCATGTCCCACCTCCTGTACCGCACCCCACCCATGATGCCTGTGATGGGCAGAGGTGGGGGACGCAGCAGCTGGCGGTAAGCCTTGGCACGGAAAGGTATGTTATGCCACAGCGTTAATTAGTCTTAGTAGTTTAGCCAATCAGAGCATAGACGTATGCGCTAGGAAAAATTGTGCACAGTGAAAATTGACCTCATATTTTCAAATTTGAACAATCTACACAAAACTTTGAATAGAAATGGCAGTTGTAGGCTACTCCTGCCCTTCAGAAACTACCCCTGTTCTTATTTTCAACCCTTTTCAATAATGCATCCATTCAGTGGATAAAACTGTTAAGTTGTAATGATGTTTTTAAGTCCACATTTGTTGATTGTGGTGGTATGTCTATACATGGCCATGGTTTCATTGATAGAAGCAATCTAGGTGAAACGTAAAGACAACTTTTATCTCAGCTCTGTTCACCCTCAGCCATTTGAAGTACTCCTGATCCTACACAATTATAACCAATAAGGATCAACTTACTAAAAGTAAGCATCAATCATAGGTAATATACAGAAAAGCTTGTTAGATGCTACACTTCTGTCTGGAGTATACTTTGTGTAAGTTAGGTAGCTACCAGAACAGAGCACGTGATGGGGCACCATTCGTCCTCGTTGTGTACCTTCCATGTTGTGTAAAGCTCACGTTTCATTCATGCACACTTCCTTTGTTTCCAGTAATTCTTCTTACTGTGATACATTCCAAACACAATGGGGCATTCCAAGGGCACACATCTTGAACTTCTTTTGTAATAGATTTGGTCTAGCAGTATACATACACATGTTCCTTCACTTTCCAATTTATGATGTCACTCTTAGAAGTGAATCTTCGGTTAGCTAGAAATGCATCTCTGCTTTGTGCCAGCTAATGATGCAGCTGAATCACTGGCTGCTATCAGGTGCACTTTTTAGCTTCACAAGTTAACTGCAAAACAATATTTTGTTTAATTAACAAAGATGTAACTGCACTTGAAACCATTCCATCCATAACAGGTGTGTTTCAGAACTGTTCAATCCATAGTGGAGTAGGGTTAAGGGAAACATAAAGAGACAAGCATACCTATGTATTTATTATTTAGTTATGCCAACAAACTTACTGTTGGTGTTTTTAAACACACAAGCCATGGTTGGGCAATGTTTGAGCAATGTTAGAGCAACTGCCTGGTAAACAGAGGGTCTGTGGTTCAAATCCCAGCTGTGGCATTGAATTTTTAAGTTCCAGTTCTACCTCTCATACCTATGTATGTTGAACTAGAGAGAAATTGTGTAATATGAACATGAAAATCTCCATAAAAGCCAATTTTGAATTTTTAGGAGAACTCTTATAGCATATGTCCATCAACTTTGTAACTGTTTTGTGTGGTTACCAAGATTCCGGAGAAGAAAAGCTCTCCCAGCTCTGAGAACCACGTCATGTTTTCTATCAAACTTAACAACGTGACACATAATTTATAAATTTCATTGTTCATTGGCAGCTCGCATACTCAGTTTTCTTTTTACAAATTTCAGTAATAATAACCAATATAAAATGTATTGGCTCCCCCGACTCAAACCACTTGAAAAATTTAAGTCTGCTTGACATGAATTTAATTCCATATACAGCATGCGCACAAATGATCTGAGCAGTTTCAACAATTTATTATAGCAATATTATTTGACTGAACACTACAAATACTGTATACTCAGATATAGAAACTCACGGAGTGTTTTTTAATAGCTTACAGGTACTCGATATGTGCTCCACAAGAGACTTTACAAATATCATCTCGATAATCAAGTTCGGCCCACACTCGATGTAGCATGTCCCTGTTAATTTCACCAAATGCGTTGATGATGCTGACCCACAGTTCTAGTAGATCAGTAGATAATGGTAAAGAGCATGTAAACAGCATACTTCACATAACTCCATACGAAAAAGTCGCAAGGGGTGAAGTTAGGGAGAGCGTGGAGGCCATGACATGAGTGCATTATCTTCATTCCCAATACAACCCATTGATTTTCCCTTACATAAGCATCCCGTGGTTATCAACTATTGATACCATTTACATATAGAGTTGGCAGTACATGGTTCTTTCCGGCACTTTGTTGTAAAGTTTCATCTCATGGTTGTCACAGATTTACTTGTATGAAATTTAAGAGCAGCAAACGCTTTTTCATTGTTGGTCGCCATCTTACAACTGTTGGAGCTCGTGGCCGTATGAGGAAGTGTAAGTCACAACTGCACCCTTGCGGTGGAAGGAAGAAGCATCATGACTGAAGCAAACAAAACTCGGAGAGATACCTAACTTACAACATCAAATACCATCATCATATGTTTAGTAATATGACTGTAAAAAAATCATGAAACCGCTCAAATCATTTGTGCACACCCTGTATTTTTCACAAGCTTTATTGCTATATTAAACGTATGCCTGTTTTTTTATAAAATCCTCCTATTATATACAAAAAAAGTAACAGTAGTGACCATTTTATTCCACCAGATTCCATCCATCATAACTTCAAAACCAGCAGCTCATTTTGGAATGGACAGAACTTTAAAGCACTTTGACATTACGTATTAATTTAGTAATGAATAATTCCACATGGAAGTACAGTCTCAGAATGAGTTAAGAGGTATCAAATGTAGGTATAGGCTGACATTTTCTGAATTTCATACATGATGTTGTTACTTGTGAGAAATTGCAGCCATGCATGTGTAACATTACATTTAATTATAATTTAAAAGTATATTATTTAATATTTAAGTACCTGAATTTATTGAACATTAGAGATACTTACTTGCTTCGCACATACATAATGTAATAGAAACTGTTAATAGTACTTAATATAAGGAATAAACGCAATTCATTGTCGTTTTGTAATCCATATGTTATCACAGGGTGTTTAGCAAATATACATATAAGCTAAAATCTGGCACAAATGTATTTTGCACTTTGACTTAATTTGTACTCCAAAGCATGGTACAATATCATCTCTTTTACTCTACAACTGTGTAGAAATGTAAATAATATAATTATTGTAAAATTGTAAATAGAATGTTTAAAATAAGTAGTATAATAAAAATTCTTTAACAAAGTTCAACAGTGAATCTTTTTAAAAATTTTAGCCACCGATCATAACCTAATTTGTGATACAATTGAACCTGGTTTATATATAACCCAGCTCTAAGTAGTTCATATTTATATGTACATTTTTGTAGGTCCCAGCAAAATGTAATCTAGAAGCTTGTTAACAGAACCTTATTTCTACCTACGTAATTAATTTATATATAATTTGCAGTCGTATGTATTAAATTTCAGTGAAATACAAGTGAGTTTTACATAATTATAATCAGCATAGAGCATACACTATCTTAAAAGAAACTTGAGCTGTATTTTCCTCACTCTCATACTTGCAGGTGTTCACTCTGTCTGGTACATAGGTTCCTGTGTTCCCTGACAGACGTCTGACTCTAGACACTGACTTGTAAGTCCTACATAAGGGGAGGGTAATCACTTCCTCACTCTCATACTTGCAGGTGTTCACTCTGTCTCGTACATAGGTTCCTGTGTTCCCTGACAGACGTCTGACTCTAGACACTGACTTGTAAGTCCTACATAAGGGGAGGGTAATCACTTGCTCACTCTCATACTTGCAGGTGTTCACTCTGTCTGGTACATAGGTTCCTGTGTTCCCTGACAGACGTCTGATTCTAGACACTGTCTTGTAAGTCCTACATGAGGGGAGGGTAATCACTTCCTCACTCTCATACTTGCAGGTGTTCACTCTCTCTGGTACATAGGTTCCTGTGTTCCCTGACAGACGTCTGACTCTAGACACTGTCTTGTAAGTCCTACATAAGGGAAGGTAATCAGGTAAAGAAGAATAAGATAGTTGAACTCATTTGCTTAAACTCGAGAGCTGCAATTATTTTGAAAGCAGTGTGCAATCGGATGAGTTGCAGTAAAAGTAATGTGAATTTAGTATCTTTTCTATGTGAGGAGGGGGGAGGGGGGCTCTTGGTTCCTGCTCACTTTAAGGAGAGCAGACCTATGAAAATCCCATGTCCCTACTTTTTGCACTTAGCAGAAATGTTAATATTTTGCCATGTGTATGTGAAATACAACAGGATTCGTCTCGATTTTTATCGCTACCCATTCATTAATTATGTACATTAAAGAGAAACAGGAAACGTAGGAAGTATAACATTTTCAGTGTTCTTTCATCGGAAAGCTTGTGTTTTGATGTTGGTCCGAATGAGAAGCTAATGAATTAGAATACTTGTTTTAGATTTAGGTTGTTCCAAAACATGCATTTCTGGTTAAATCTGGGCATCAAATTTCTGGCTGGGATGCAATATTCTCCTACTCACTATACATAGTAGAGAAAGCAAAAGCACTGTAGGTATTATTATCATTAGCATTATCATTATCGGCATCGTTATCGTTATCAGTATCAGTATCATTATCATTACCATTATCATAACTATTACTATTAGTATTATTATTTATTATTTATTTATTTATTATTATTATTATTATTATTATTTATTATTATTAATTATTATTATTATTATTATTATTATTATTACTATTAGTATTATTATTTATTATTATTATTATTATTATTATTATTATTATTATTATTATTATTATTATTATTCATTATTATTGTTATTATTGTTATTATTATTATTATTATTATTATTATTATTATTATTATTATTATTAGTATTATTATTTATTATTAGTATTATTATTATTTATTATTTATTTATTTATTATTATTGTTATTATTATTATTATTATTATTATTATTATTATTATTATTATTATTATTATTATTATTATTATTATTATTATTATTATTATTATTATTATTATTATTATTATTATTATTATTATTATTATTATTATTAATTATTATTAACGAGGAGTAGATCATATGCATTATCTTCGTTTAAGCAGTGGTTTAAACATATTTCTTAAACACTGTTAATGCTGTCTCAAAGTAATGTTACTTGTTTAAATTGTGCAATTAAGAGTGCGACGATTCTTTTGTTTTCTTTCTTTTTTGTGGATATAATAAAATTGATTATTTAGGCAGCTGACCTAAACACAAAAAGTGAATACCTCTTGATGAAGCCATCGCTGAGCCGGGCTGACCAGGCGAAACTATATAGTTCATAAGAACATTTTTCGTCTCTTTCCCCTACACCCTGTCGTCCGTTTGGAGCCGGCTGTACGTGTGTTTGTTTGTGCGCATGCGCGTGTGCCTGTATATCCATCCCAACATTTCAAACTTGGGACGTTTACTTGTCCATGTACATACGAGTGCTGAACAAGCTTCTCTACTTTGTAAGTGTATCTAGCAAATAGGGCAAGTATCGTATCCAGCCAACAAACAGCTGAATGTGGAAATGTGACGATAATGCGGCAGCGTCGAGTGTAGCTAATCTGTTCGTGAGGTCACGTTTCAACGATAAAGCGTCAGTACGGTAGTAAAGTTTCCAGCTGAAGGAAGGACAGAGAAGTGTGGTTACCTACGTCAAGTGCAGCAGAACAAGGTAAATGGCACAAGCGTTCAACATTACTAACTCTCATCTGCCTTACAGAAGGACAGAGTTACGAGTAACTCTGCAATTAACACCAAAGCTTCTATGTGTTGGCTCAAACTCGAGCTGTTAGGGGAGGTTTTAGGCAACGTGACCTGCACAGTGGCCTAAAATAACCAATGAAATGGCCATGGCTTCGCATAACGATAAATAATGTGACAGACAGATCGAAGGTGCAATGGTGGTCATTTTACATATTAAGAGAAAACAGCAGTCAAAAGAGTCGCCTGCGGTTGGTGGACTAAGTAGTCCACTAAGTATAGCGGAAGCGTGGGAAAACTGGGCATGTCCTCTAATTCTTGACACTTCCGAAAAACTAATAAGTAAATCAGAGGATAGCGTATAGAAGCAACTACTTGGTAAAGTGGTAAGCGTGCACTTAACAGGAGTTGCGCATACAATGGCGTTTCTCGGTATTGAAATAGTTTGACAATAAATCGGACTGCGAGGTCTACCTGTCGTCGCAGAAGAGGCTGCATTCCCAGCTCCGTAAACACCTTATTCATAGAAGGTTTGCCCCTACCCCAAGTATGGCTTTGCCAATGCGGTAAAGGACAGAGTCTATTTTCCTCTGCCACACCTTAGGAAGATGGGTAATGACTATCAAACCGTAGTCTAATTTAGCCTGACATAAATATAAGTATATGTGGTATAAACTCTGGGGGTGTGCTCCCCAGTTACGCCCTTGCAAGTAACGGAAGAGGGTACTAGAAGCCAAGAGGGATGAATGCAGGTGCATCGCCTGCGATTTCCAACTCATGTTATGATCCAGGTGTAACCCAAGAAATTTGATGGATCTAGCTAAAGGAAGAGGATTTTCCCCAATAGACATATTTGCATGTAGCAGAGGTGGGCCGCGTTTAAAGAAAATCGAGACGCATTTGTCAGGGTGGACCGTCAGTCCTAGGTCATTGAGCTTCCCAAGTAGGAGGTCTAAATCGCCCTGAAGGGTGGTCGGAGACTGACGCACAGTATGTAGAGAGTTTGGGAGTATAAAACTAAGTCGTCGGCATACAAAAGAAGTTGGCTGTGCTTAAACGGCAATGTACTTAATGTGTGAATATAGAGGATAAAAAGGAGAGGACTAAGGGATGTGCCCTGGGGGAGACCTTGTGGGGATTGTAACATATAGCGAGGATGAAGGTAAATGCGGCGATTTGACAGAAGGTTGATAAAAAGTGTAAGTAGGGAAGGTGGGAAGGTAAAGTGGCGTAAACCTTGTATTAACGGGCCAACAGACACAGAATCATAAGCATGGAAAATATCCAAAGTGGGCCAAAACCCCTTGGTGTTGATGCCACGAGACTCGAACGTCGTGGGTAAGTTGTAAAAGATTATGCTTAGTAGAAAAAGACTTGCGAAATCCATACTGTCCCTTCGGCCAGAGACCAACGCGTTCCAGGTAAAAGGACAGTCGCAAAACCAGTATTTGCTCCAACAGTTTGCGAAGTACAGAGGCTAGCACTATCGGTCTATAATGTGCTGCTTCTTCACCCGACTTGCCCGGTTTGAGGATAGGGAGCACGTAAAAAGTGTTCCAACCTTCGGGAAAAGTTCCTGTGGTAAGGATGTGAGAATAGCACACAGTAAGTAGGTGGAGAAGATTGGTCGGAAAATTACGAATCACGTCGTAGGAAATACCGTCAGGACCCGGCGTAGAAGAGTGGGTGTGCCGTTGGAGAGCCATTTGTAGTTCGTCGATCGTCACCGCGGAAATCAACTCCCGTCTCCCAGGAAGTAACTCCACAAGACTGTCAGGCGGGTCCTCCACCTCCGGGCTCTCTTCTGCATAGTCTTGGGTTACAGAACATAAAAAGTCTAGTTGCAATTCAGGGTTATAATCTATGGGAGACATTGGTCCACTAACACGCGACGTGAACCATCGTAGTTTACGCCATATCTCGCAGTTCGATACGCGGGGTGAGAGATGGGAACAATAATTACCCCACCCAATGCGCTTCGCCTGTTGTAGAATCCGTCTAGTTTGGGCATATTGTCGTTGTGTGGCTAAGTAGAGGGATCTGGTAGGGAAGGACTTGTACAGTCGCAGGGCCCGGTGACGTTTAGCTACTGCCTCAGAGCACTCCGGGGTCCACCACGGTGGCTTCGCAGTTCGTGTCGGTGCGTACGGACGAGATTTTCGGACGTTGGGGAAGTGGTCCATAGCGCGCAAGGTCATCGGTATTCAAAAGAAGGAGGCGGGAAGAGGCCAAAGAGTGTAGCATCCGGTAGGTATGTGCACCGTCCCTTATCTGCTGTGGTGTGAGTCCGAGGTTAAAGTCGCCACATATGACGGTTGGTAAATGGGGCTTCAGCAAGACGTGGGAGTTCCAAAAGGTGTACCGGAGCATTGTAAACCGTGAGGATCTGCAGTTGAGGAAGTTGTAACAGCACTGCTTGAAATTGTTCATCGAAGCTAGATATTTTATGGACGGAGAGGATGGTAAGGGAAGGGTGAAGTAGGAGGAGGAGTAGACCTTCCCCCTCCCGGTTACGATCGTGCCGAATAATACGGTGAGAAGTCCAGCGAAAGGTGTGATGTGGCGCTAGCCAGGATCCTGAAATAAGCACCAAATCAACATATTTGTTAGACAGGTAATTTTGGAGCTCCGCCCGTTTAGAGCGGATGCTACGCGCGTTCCACTGGAGTATAGATAGTGGCTTGTCCATGGGGCAATTAGGAGGTATACTAAAGCGTCTATGCCTGGATCAGGCCCGCGAGTATACTCAACCCAGTTCGACGCTTCAGTTTCCACCAAGAGACGCAGATCTTCGAGTTGTTGGCGAAATGCGAGACTGTCTACCAATTGTGTTACAACGTGAGGTTTGTTGACGGGAGCATCCACCTGGGATGTGAAAGAGCTCGGAAGAGCACCGGGAATTCGAGAAACATACAAGCTTAGAGAGGCCTGCCTGAGGTAGGCGAGCAGAAGATATTTCTGAGGAGTAGGGGAAATGCGCGCTTCGGAGGCGGGCCTTGAGCCAGGCGAACACGTTTGGTGGTGCTGAAATATGGCGAGGTTTGTTCGGCAACAGGAGGCGGGGGGTCGCCGGATCCTCCTCCAGCCAGACGTTTATGTTAGAGTCTGGGGTGTCGGCGAAGTGTCACCGGGGCGTACTATATGCGGAGCATTTTCTCGAGCTTTATCAGCAAACGAGGAAGCCCCCTAAGCATCGCCAGAGCTTCGTAGCGCGTGACCCGAAGCTCGGCGACTCGTTTCAGGACTGCTTCCTCTCTGAGGCGGACAAGGCAAGTTTTTGCATTTGCCGGATGTGCAAGCTTGCAGTGTTTGATGAACAAGGTGAGGTGGTATGTGATTCGGCACACTGTATTGCTGCGACAAGCTTTAGCCGAATGCCCTGCATCACTCGGCCGATATACGGGGTAATTTTAAAGGAGCTTTAGTATAGTCGGAAAGAACGTGGAAGGATTTGACTGCGGAAAGTAATAACACAAGTCTGTGTGGGGTGGTATACAGTTTCACCCTGCGGGGTTACTTCTTTACGCTTAAAGCGGTAAACATGTTATATGGGGGCATTAGACTCGGTGTTTACTAAGTCCACAATCTCCTGTTCAGTAATGTCAGGGTCCACATTTCTTATAATGCCCTTCGATGTTGTGGAATAAAGGAACGCATATTAGTCTCCGAGTCGAATCCGGATAGCAAAAATGCATTCGCCTCGGAAAACTTGTCAAAATATACTTCAAAACGATTTCTTCCAGCTTTTTGTAGTTTAGTGACATGATATTCCGCATATTTCTCAAAGAGAAGTTTACCGAGTTTCAATGGTGTAGAGAAGCTACGTCACCCTTACTGCTTGTAAGGACTACTAAAAATGGAGCCAAATCGTTGAATGAGTATAACAGCTTTTCCTTAACAATACTAGGGAGGCTAGCAGTAGTTTCCGAAACCGGCAAAACCGGAGCTTCGGCTTCAATCATTTCTTTATCCGAGTCCGGGAAAGAAGGCTCGGCCATCGGCCGGCGAGTGGGACAGGATTCCTCCCGTCACCGAGGAACACTTAAATGTCGGCGCCTGACCGAATTAATATAACTCAATTATAAATGAAATCAAGATGAAGCAGCAATATCAAAAGTACGTGCACAGTAAATAAAATTCACTTTGTATGGCACCACTATCCTGTAGTTTGAAACACAAAGCACACTGGACACCAGCACTTCACTACGATTACGTGCACCAGAGAGAATCTTAACACTTCACAACCTCTTCTGCGAACACTAGCTGCAGAAAGTTCACCAAATGTCTTCTCTCACAATTATGTACACGTGTATTAATACATATTTTTAAACTTAAAGATGCAAAGAAAGTTTAGTAACCATGGTGTCACGTGACTGGCAACTGCTATTGGTGTGTTTCATTGGTTTGCTTTCGTTAATTTTTTTTTACGTTGGTATCAATGTACAATTGAAGACAGAAGAGAATGAATGTCAAATGCACATGGCTTTGAGCCGAGTCATTTAACAGTCATCAACCGGTTGGTCTTGTACTTACTAGAACTGCTGTCTGTCTGTTAGTTTGCTTGTCTGTGGGTTGGATGATTGAACTTCACATTTAGCAGGATATGTCTTCGATTAAGTTACTTTTTGTAGGACTGGCGTTATGTTCTGTAGCTGTACACGTTAACTGCCTGTTTAATGTATATCCGAAATTTAAACAATTGCCCATTGATGGAGATCCTGGAAAACCATTGTATCTCACGCCTTTGATTGAGGCTGGAAAAATAAAGGAGGCAAGACAAGAAGCTACGGTCTCCCCACTGCAAGGTGCTGAAGATATAACAAGCTATGCTGGCTACTTCACCGTTAACAAGAAGTTTAATTCAAACTTATTCTTTTGGTTCTTTCCTAGTAAGGTGAGTTTGAAGGTTAGGTTAGTAATGTGTGCAAGAAAGCATAAGCTTATTTTTCTATCTCCTCCATGTTACTTGTGATAAATATTTACCGCAGAAATTATTATGCGGATACATTTTGTTATTTGCATTTTATGGCTACATCATATTTTACTTTGTCACATGATTGATTTTAATTACAGATAAACTACGAAAGTGCCCCTGTTGTACTCTGGCTTCAAGGAGGTCCTGGTGCATCATCGCTTTTTGGTCTCTTCACTGAAAATGGACCTTTCTATGTAACTAAGAAGCTTAGACTGAAGCAACGAAAATACTCCTGGGCAAAAACTCAGTCTATGATATTTATTGATAATCCTGTTGGAACAGGTAAAACACATACACATTCTTAGCTTAATTTAAAGAAATATGTCGTACATTCTTTTAACAAAGTAAACTGGACAATGGTTATTATAATGTTCACTTTGTACTTAACCTCCTGCGTCCTGAGATCACAATACTAGTGTTAAAATTATTTTGTGCTTGATTAGTTTCTGTGGGGCAAACTTAAACAAAAATGCAAAGAAAAAAATTTTTTGGGGGTGGGGGCTAAAATGACGTTTAGACAGCTACAAATTTTATGTGGATAAATATGTGTTGAGTACAAAATGTTAACACAACTCCAAAAAGTTAATAAGACTGTTCATCTCCAATGGATTCCAGCACACTGTGGAGTCATGGGGAACGAAGCTGCAGACTCACTTGCAAAGAAAGTCACAAGAATAAAACAAAAGTCTAAATTCAGTTTCTCATATTCCTCAATAAAACGCTTGATCGTTAAAAAATTTCCTCATTCATACCTACAAGAAATAGAAACAAATGCCAAAGATAAAAAATGGATTACACTACTTTCCAACCCAGATATAATCCCCCAGAGACCACGGAAAACAGCGGTTGCAGCCTTCCGACTACTGACAAATCACGACTGCTTAGCAAGTCATCTCTACAGAATAGGCATCTCAGCCTCACCAATATGTGTCCTGTGTAACGATCCAGCAGAAATGAACAAAGACCACTTGAAGACCTGTGAAGCATTAAGATCAGAAGAAACTACAGTTCAAAAGTATTGGAAAGCACGAATGCTAATGGCTTCATTGCCAGATGCAAGGCACTAGAAAACAACAACAACATATGTGTTGAGTATCAAAAGAACAAGAATATTAAAATATAAAATTTTCTTTTGGGGGAGGGGGGGGGGTTGGGTTTTGGGAGGTTTTAGGGGTAGTATTGTGTGATACCTCGGGACTACATTAAGTTTTCATGGGTTTGTTAATCCAACCATCGATACAAAGTAGACAAGAGAAAAAAATGAGCTTAGAATGCACATACGATGAGTTGCGATGAGTTTAACACATTCACAGAACGAGCCTGAGGTATCATGATGCCAAAGGACACAGGTTCAACAGAGACTTACTCTAGCGAAATTCATCACATTGTAATTAATTATGCATTCTCATATTTATTCATCACCATAGGTAAATTGGACAATAATTATTTTTATACTTCAGCCAACTTTAGGAAAATAAATTTCAATGCCATGAATATCATTCACTTTTTCATGTACTTTTAAATAATACGCACCTATTTACCAGATACTTTTCATCAAGGGCATTAAGATGGGCTCAAGATAGACTCCAAACTTTAGGTTTTTAAGCGTCTGTATTTAAATTTAATTGAAATATTATTTTATTCAGGCTACAGCTTCACAGAGAGTGATGATGGATATGCAAGAAATGAAACTGATGTTGGCAGAGACCTCCACTCAGCGCTGGTGCAGTTCTTCACACTGTTTCCAGAACTGCAGAAAAATGCCTTTTTTGTGACTGGAGAATCTTATGCAGGTAAAGGAGGAGGTTAATCAAACAGTACACACTACTTGAACATGCTCAATAGCTTCATCCACCTATGTATCTTGAGCAAGAGCTCAAGCATCTGCTTCCTGCCTTTTGACTGCCAGATTGGTGAAACAAAACCCTGGTTGATCTGGCAGCCAACAGGCAGCTGGCGTGAGCTCGTGATACATGTTCTGTATACTAAATAGGTGAGTGAAGCTATTAAACCTGTTCACACTTTTCCTCGAGTGTATTCCATGAATTGCTTCACTGTGTTTGATCCCAACATTTTGAATAACCAATTTTGTTTGGTTGAATCTTTTATATTGGTTAGTGGTTTCTATAATCAAATGCTCTCTATTTCTGCTAAACGATTGTATTGTAATAGAACTTTTGGTAATATAGTAAAGTATGGGCTTAGGGACTGCATAATGCAAAGCACCAATATATGAGAAATGAAAGTAGTGAGCAGTAGCAATACAAGTTGCACGATGTTGGCAATGCGTACAACATTAGAGTGGAGGTAACTTCAGGCAATGCATGTACAGCTAGCTTCAAATTGTTTCCAACTCCCATGCTCCTTGCCACGGGGGGAAGCCAGGATGGCTTATCAATTAGTTATGCCAGGTAGTCTCAAAGGTCGACTTGCCAGCTCATACCTGTTTACAAGGGTGACAGGCATAAAGTGCTTGTAAGTCCAAAGAGAATATAATTCCAACATTTCTCTTACACATGGTCGTAAGAAAGTAATCTCAGAGTAAAAAAAAAAAAGATTAACGTTATCAATCCAGAATGAACTTGCAGTGTGGATGAAAACTAAATATTTGGCATTAGAGGTGTCATATTGCTCTATAATGGAATTAAATTTAAAACGTTTAAATAATTTTAATATACGACTGTTTAAAAGCTGTTCTGGGCTGGTCCCGTGGTGCAGTTGGTAGAGCACCTGCCTGCTGTGTTGGGGGTTCCAGGTTCGATTCCCAGCAGGGGGGTAGGAATTTTTCTTCAGCCAAGATTCCTCATCTTTCCCTGAGTCTGGAAGTGTGTGTCTGTGTATGTGTGCACGCGCGTGAGAATTCAACATATAAAAACCCCAAAGACCGGAAAACCCACCGTTAAACAAGTAACACCATTTGCCAATAGGCAAGGCTGCCAATATGACCTCAGCAGTTAAAGGCGGAGTATAAGTGGATCAATTAAAAAAAACTTCTGAAGACACACGCATGCATGCTGTAAAATTTTCAAATTAGTATTCAGCAAACATGGAATTGTGTGAGAGGTAGAACTGGAACTTAAAAATTCAATGCCACAGCTGAGACTTAAACCACAGACCTTCCGCTTACCAGCTGCCTGGTCTGTGGTTCAAGTCTCAGCTGTGGCATTGCATTTTTAAGCTCCAGTTCTACCTCTCAAACTTTGCCCACACACGGCTTGTGTGTTTAAAAACACCAACAGTAATAATAACACCAACAGTAAGTTTGTTGGCTTAAATAAATAATAATTACCATGGAATTATGTTGCTCGTCAATCTTTGCCGATAGCTCTAGCTTCATATTGGACTTTTTATCAACTTTTCCATTCTGGATTCCATTGTTGTCTCATCCACTGCACTCCAGAATTCACCATCTTTATTTCTGCCTTCATCTCTGGCATGCTAGCAAGTAGTTTCATCATTTGTTCCATTTTGCCATGGTGTCGTTGCACTTCTGACCCCAATGTAACTTTTTGAACTTCTCAATTACTTAGCTCTATCCTCACTTACACAAAGTTTAACAAATTACACTATTAACTGTTCTTCATACACAGTTTTACAGTTAACCTCTCCGACATTCCCTGCATCCCTAGCAATGACGTAATGCCAAGGAACATTCTACTTCGGCTGCTTGGCACCAATGTCAATAAGAATAGTGCTTTGTGCAACTAATGATCATGTTTGTTTTCACAGGAAAGTATGTTCCTGCAATATCTCATACCATACATAAGGCAAATCCAACAGCAGATGTGAAGATCAACCTGCAAGGTAAGAGCAATGGACCTTGTTTTGGAACATTTTATAATTTATGAAACAGAACTGCACAGATTCATTCTGTACCCAACGGGTTCAAAATAACAATGGCAGTTGAAAATGTGTATCATATGCATAAGGGTCTCTGCCTTGCAGCACTGTTTCCTTAGCAAATTACTTGCATTCATAGACCTGCCATGTGATTTTCCTGATTAAGGCTACAATTTCAAATAAAAAGTCTAGAAGCAGAGGAACTAATGAATGTCTTACTACTCAAAAAGTAATAGTATTGGCTCAGGAATTTATGAATATAAGAATGAAGCATAAAGATGTAGCCGAGAGAAAATGCATAAGGTATTTAGTTGCACTGCACATGTTTTTCCCTAGTCCAGAAAGCAGGTGCCACAATTTTATGCTAATGTAAACTGCAGCACCAAAAAGCATTTAGAGGGTTCTGAGTAAGGTTGCTAACTCTCCTGTATTATACGGGAGCTTCCTTATTACATGAATTTTTAAGCTGTCTCCCGTCTGCCATTTTGATTTAGCCCGGGAGCTTGAATCTACCGTATTTCAGAAAATGACACTAGGATGTCACTTAAACCTGCGGCACATTTTTTAAAAACATCACTTCCGATTAGTTTGTGTACCATCAATTTGTACTAATAGTAATAGTGCACGAATCGATATTATATTATAATCTCGATAGCATGCTTTCATTGAAATACAGAGATATCTGTGACGCCGTTTCCATTCACTGATTTCCACTTGTGCATCGGTTGAAATCAGGTTGAGTTGAAGCCATTACATTGCATTTATTTGTTGTAGGAAATTCATTAAGCAGTGAATTGTGGATGGAGATGGACACAAAACTCCTGCTAAAAAGGTAAATGTGCTTTTGCATGACCACAAAGGGAATCTCACATCAGATACATACCCCACGGGCGACTTACAGTAGTAAGTACTTTGTCCCAGGTTTAAGTAACCTTTAGAGCTAGTAACCGGGAAAGTATAAATCGGTTGGGAAATTTAATGTCATACTGGCAAGTTGGCCATGGTGGCTTAGTGGTTAGAGCAGCTGCTCAATAAGTGGAAGATGCATGGTTCAAATCCCGGCTATGTCATTGAATTTTTCATTCTTGATTCCACCTCTTGAACATTGTCCACACATGGCTTGTGCATTTAAAAAAAAAACACCAGCAGTAAGTTTGTTGGCATAAACAATTACCATCTAGTGAAAATTATTTGAAAGGCTTTTGTAAATTTGTAAATTCTATAACATTTGATGTATAACGTCAAATTATGTAATTGTTTTATGTATTGCATGAAATGTATTTTCTGGCATGTTGCGGTAGTCAGTCTGTGTTCGAGAGTGAGTCAGTCTGGCTAAGTAAGTTAGTGTCTGGTGAAGTGAATTTTGCAGAGCGAATGAGTTAGCATGTTCATTTCTGATGAATGAGAAGTACTGTTCTCCGAGCAAGCTGGTGACGACTGAAGTGCTATTACCATACAGGATTGGAGACATCTTGTTCACTCCCCAGCAAGTGAACTATCTGAAAGAAAAAACATATCAGTCATATTTCATTAGACTGCTATTTCAAAGAACTGAAGTGACTGAACAGAGGAATTGGTTGACATTAGAGTAGCTGTCAAGAACGATGGTAGAAAGTGACATATAACATGCATGTAGGGGAAAGAGGGGAAGTGCTGCATTGCAACTGTTTCCCATCTTTCTCAGCAAGTATTTGTACATATTACACACATTTCCCTGTCTTGACTGTGAATAACGCAACATTTATTTGCTTCTGCCATCTTCGGAACTGTTAATAAACTTACTATCACCAATGGAGTGGACTTATTGCTCTGAACTACTTAATTTCACTGTAAAACTGTACAAATATTCTCGTACACGGGCTCTGAAAGAATATGACTGGTTGGCTAGAAAACATGCAACTATGACATTTGATATTTGTGTACTGCGCAACCGCCTTCATTCCTGATGGCAACTCTAGTGAAGTGACAGTGGATTAATCAAACTTTCAGCAAAAGTTGAACAAGATTATTATGAGCCGGCAAAAACTAAAGTGAAGTGTCAGTTTGAAAAACTGGAAAAGGTTACAATTTTAGGTTCCTGCAGCACATACTTCCGTAATTATAACATTAGCAGGGATACTTCCTTAATTTCAGTACCTAGCTCATATAGTATGTCTGAACTGTCAGTTTTTTCATCGCCTATTCTGAATTTCCTTCATTAATACCCTCATCAGTGTTATCGTAATTAACATGATTATATAGCTCAGAAACTAAGGTTTTACAAATTCTAGTCTCATATTGTACTGTTCTTAGTTCACTGTGGGTTGAAGATGGCACAGGATCAATTGTCTTAATAGAATGAGATGTCTGGAAGACTTTCATTTGTCCTCGTGGAAGAAATAGTTCTAGATTTAATGAATACCCTCTGAAATACAGGGTGCACTCAAATGATCTGAGCAGTTTCAAAAATATTGTTATAGCAATATTATTTGAGTGAACACTACAAACACTGTATACTCAGATATAGCAACTTGTAAAGTTTTTTTAATAGCTTACACACGTGGAGAGTGACTTTACAAATATCAGCTCAGTGGTCAAGTTTGGCCCACACTCGATGTAGCATGTTAATTTCACCAAATGTGTTGATCATGTGAACCCATAGTTCTCGTAGATCAGCAGGTAATGATGCACATTCACATAACCCCATACGAAAAAGTTGCAAGGGGTGAGGTTGGGAGAGCATGGAGGCCATGACATGAGTGTGTTATCTTCATTCCCGGTACAATCTATCCATCGATCTCGAAGTCACGAACATCACGGTGGTAATGAGGTGGAGCCCCATCCTGTTGATAGATGACAGTATCAGTCTCCAACTGTGGCAGGTGCCAATTCTCGAACATATCCAGGTGGATGTGCCCTATGATGGATTTTTCACTGAAGAAGGGACCGTAAATTTTAGACTGTGACCACACAGAAAACATTCAATTTAGGCGAATCACAAATGTACTGCGTGACGGAATGGGGCTTTTCAGTTCCCCAAATCCTTGCATTATGCTGTTCACTTTACCACTTAGAAAGAATGCTGCTTTGTCACTGAAAACGATCTTATCACAAAACTCGTCTTCCATATGCTCCTGGAAACTGCTACAAAATTTAAAGTGTTTCACTTTGTCCTCGGGTGATAATGCTTGTAATAGCTGCAAACAGTAAGGGCGCACCTTCAATCTTTTCCTTACAACTTTCCAAACAGTCGAACGCGGGATGTTCAATTCTCCACTGGCTTGACAACTGTTGGAACTCGTGGCTATACAAGGAAGCATAGATAACAACTGCACTCTTGCGGTGGAAGGAAGAAGCATCATGACTGCTGCAAAGGAAACTTCAACATCAAATACTGTCACCATATATTTAATAATGACTATAAAACAACCACAAAACTGCTCAAATCATTTGTGCGCACTCTGTATTCATCTGGCATAAGCTCATGTTTAAAATTTGACTGTTCATAATCTGCATCCTTAAAATGATAGGAACATAAGATCCAGCACAGGCAAAGTGACTCTGCAATATTGTCGCCAAAAATACTATCCACAAAATATGTTCTCTTGAACTAGAAATAGCACCAAGAATAATTACTATTAATGCATGCGAGATAGCATTGCTTGTAATCCCAAAGCTAAGCAATAAGCTGCCATGACCACATGTTGCTGTTAAATTCCCCAAATGACTTGAATTTTTCCCAGTAAACCACAAGCAGATCTTAAACTAATTTTGAGATGCATATCCCAAAGGCGACTTGAAATGCCATAAGTACTTTAAATTTCAGGCTTCATTATTTAAGCAACTGTTTAGTCAGTACCATTGACCAAATTTTTACACGCTTTATATTAGCTTCACCTGTATGTATGTAATGGAATCTTTCGATGTAGTTTTCACCCACTTAGTCATCTGATTAACTTGAAATTTTGCACACATGTCAAGCACCGATGACAACACAATAATATCATAACTTTATCCTAAGATCCTGATCAGTATCAACAAAATTAATTAGCTAAATTTATCAGTGTAATGGAATCTTTCGATGTAATTTTCACCAACTTACATTCGTCTGATTAACATGAAAATTTTCATACATGTCGAGGACCAATGACAATACAATATTATTATAACCTTGTCCTAAGATCCTGACCAGGATCATCAAGATAAAAGGGGAATTAGCTAAATTTATCAAAGTAATATAATTTTCAGCTACTTGAGTCTGATTAACTTGAAAATTTGCACACATGTCAAGGACCGATGACAATGTAACAATGATTTTGTTCTAATGTCCTGACCAGGATCGTGAGGATAAAGAATGACTAAGCTAAATTTATAAATGCAAAGGAATATTTTGACATAAATTTCACATAATTACATAATTGTTAAATGTTGTATAGCATACAGTAATGTCTACTTGGCAAGACATAAATTACTGCCTGGTTTACATGTGCATGATAGAATAATCATTTGATGCAGACGTTATTACAACTAATATGATGGCTGTTTTCATTACATTAGTAATAAAACTTTCTAGATGTGTTGATACATGTAAAGCCAGGCACTCTTGACTTTGTGTGTGGCAATATTACATTATTCTTCCTTGCTTACAGGTCTGGCTATAGGAAATGGCCTCTGTGATCCAGAACATATGCTCAAGTATGGGGACTACCTATATCAAATTGGTCTCATTGACTCAAATGCAAGAAATATCTTTCATGAAAGAGAAAATTTGGGATCTAAATACATAAGGGAACAAAAGTGGGATAAGGCATTTGAGGTAAGTGAAAAAACGCATTTTTACAAGTGTGTGTGTGTGTGTGTGTGTGTGTGTGTGTGCGTGCGTGCGTGCGTGCGTGTGTGTGTGTGGGGGTGGGTGGGTGGGTGTGTGTTTCCGAGGTAGAATTGGAACTGAACACAGTAAGTTTGTTGCCATAAATAAGTAATAAGAAAAGTCGCAACACAGATTTTACAGAAAATTCCCTTGTCGCAAACTGCTGTTTACATAGAAAATGTTTCAAAAATGTTATCCAAATTATCCAAAACTGGCTGTCATAATTTTGGTTAAAATAGCATATGAAAAAAATTATTCTTTTTCATAAATACCTTGGATGTAGGTACCATACCCTCCTTTGTCTGCCCACCTGCCAGTGTATTATATTGTAACAAAATCTCCAGTCCATTACCTTTTATCTCTACTGCTTATAATTACCAACTCACATTGGTAAAAATAAATATAACCAACACAATTTTCACTTTACTACTGCATTTATCATTTGCACAAAAATGCTGAACCACATAACTTGTAACCATTTTGCTACATGTTTACATACTACAGTCTGATTTTTGAAAGAAGATGCATATCAAATGCCAGCTGCAGTGTTGTCAATAAGCAGATAGCAATAACCCTCAGTACTCGAGACATATAAACAAATGCTCTGGTTTATCTCACGGCAGCAAAAACATGCAAATGTAATCTCTAGTAGCCTACCACATGCACCAACTCTTGCTTCCATAACTATGTGTTTTAATATAAAAGTGTTCATGAAGTAGGCTAACAACACTCTATGCAACTGAACATCCAAAGAAGTTCTGTTCCTCGCCCAGCTTAGCAATAACTGATCTGAGAAGTCACTATTTATCAGTGCGGCCAATGTGGCAACCTTTGTTTACGTTTCCATAGCAACAACCTTCCACTGTTACCCTTAACCCCCCTTGCTTGACTGCTGCCATGTATCTTCTTTTAAAAATCACTCTATAACTTGTGCCAGTTCGCTCATCTTCGACAATTTCTGACACCTTTATTCGAAGCTTCTAGAACAATGTGCAATACAGAGCATTTCCAAAGCTGCCTCTTACGTGTTGTGTGGCAGTTATTTTATATTTTTAGGGGTTCTAACAATGAGTGCATCTTATCTTCAGGGTGTTCATGGGTCAGCAGATATATGATGGCGATTATTAATATATTTTCATTGAATATTCAGTTTTCCACCAATTTAACCTTATTGCGATGAAGTTATAATAAAACAAATTATCTTCACTTCTTACAGATATTGATGTTGTGAGGTTCTAAAACTATTAGTCAAGATCTCTGTGATTTTTCTGCAAGTTAAATTTACACTTCTCTCATAAATATTGTGGATTACTTGAGATATAATTGCATGTGGCAAATAACTGGGACCCTGGGGCTGAATAATGACCGAAAAATGGTCAAATTGGCAGTTTTTAGGTTTACATGTAGAAATGTTCCTCAAACCTTCAGTCATCGGTTGCCAGTGAAATTTTTTAGATTCTGCCATTTTTAAAGGTCTAGTGCAGGCTTTAAATGTCATGTGTGCCACCTTTAAATGCCCCCTTTTCTGCTTAACCACCCCTTTCCGCTGGATTTGGTTGTTTTTTAGTGTTTTTGGCCCATATTTTATTCAAATATTGCTGAAAATTTATGCAGCGGTATCCTGTGCTGGTATCTGGCGAGATGCCAGTGAGCTATCACTATGTATTCAATATAAAATCCTTAATGAGTTTTAGGTCCAACAGATAATCTGACTCATGATCATGATGATGCATGTCTGTAGAAAAATTGGTTTTTCTCGATATTACATTTTTTAATTCATTATGTGCTCCAGCTGCATTATATATTGTGCTATGCTCCTAGAATTTTTCCAGCCTGTACTATATTTGTGTGGCTTCAATCTGTCTCTGGTTTCAACATCTGAAAATTTGTTTAGCTTTAAAAAAATTAAATGCACAAAAAAGTTTTAAAAATATTTTGTTTTCATCAAAGCAAGGAAATTTACTTTAAAAGTAACTATTTTTTCTTCCTGCCAGAGACTGATGGTGTTTGTTAGGCAATTGGATTTATAAAATAATAAAACTGTTGATATTTTAGTTTTTGAGATGGCTGGAGTATTCTGAATACTAAGGTATTTTTGCACTGTGAATAAATTGAATAAATAATTCTCTGAAACTGTAAGTCCAATTGAGCTGAAACTTTGTATGATAGTTTATAGCATAAACACCCTTAAGTGTGCAAAGTATTGATTTCATACATATAAAAATATGTTGTTGTTTTCTAGGGCCTTGCATCTGGCAATGAAGCCATTAGCATTCGTGCTTTCCAATACTTTACATATAAAAATATAGAAAATTCAAAATTCAGTCCCAGGGTCCCTTAAGATACAATCACACATGACAAATAACAGCACACAATACTTTATCAAATATCTTTCAGCAATACAATCCAATATTATTGGATGCCGATAATAGCTCATAATTAGTAACATGTCTGTCTTACAGGACATATATATTAATAGTCATTATTGGGGTACTTGCTTATTCCTCTTAGTTACGTACCTGACTGTTTATTGATCGTAAGGGGTTCTGTTCGACCTTGGGCATTATGATTTGAATAGCCTTAGGATACAGGTTGAGAAGTATGACCTTGATATTTATATTGTATAGGAAGTTTAGGTATAGTGTGGATACAACTTGACATATAATTCCTGCCATAGTTGGATAGCAGATTTTACTCTTCTATGCTGGTGGCCAACATGACAATATTCATCTGCTTTAACCATGAATTGTTAGGCCATGAATACCGTGCCCAAAGTGAAGATGCAGGTCCCAGATAAGAATGCAGTTCGTAACCATTTCCTACTCCATTTATGCAAGCATATACACACACGGTTGCCAATCAAATATCAGAACTCAGGGAGGGAATCAGTTACACAGTTGTAAACTGTCAAAGGGAGCAGATAAACTTGTTTTGATGTAAATATAATCGAGTCAAACTAATTTTCCATGCTCCATTTATTGCTAGTATTTATCTATTTTTCCTAACATCAGCTTATGTCAACTGTTGACCCAATAAACTTGAAGTTCAGGTTCTCGTTAAATGTAGTGTTGAAATTGAAGAGTTTTTCTTCATATTTTTTTAGGTAAATGCAGTAGAATCCCGATAACTCGACAATCTTTTTGCTTTAATTTTTAAAAATTGTTTATTGTTAAACTTGACCGTAATAATTTCTATAATCCACTATGCAGTGTAAACAGTATAGGTAAATTTTTGTGTAAATACACAACCTACCACATTCCCCCTCACGCTAACTAAAGGGTAATGTGGATACATAGCACTAACACTTTTATGGAATTTATTACAGTTTCACGGGTGATCACCTGTGTGAGGTTTAAAAACATTGAGCTTTCGGCCATTGTAAACTCTATGGCCTTCGTCAGAATGAATTTTTTTTTTTCATTCTGACAAAGGCCATAGAGTTTACAATGGCCAAAAGCTCAATGTTTTTAAACCTCACAAGGCTGATTACCCGTGAAACTGTAATAAATAACGTGCACCGTGAAAGCTTTAAACCTTACACTTTTATGGAAGGTATACTGCTTTACGCAGTATGTGGTACATACTTCCGATTACAGTAGTTTCTCAAATTTCAGACTTACTGTTAGTGTGGGTTTGTGCCAGTGAAAGTGAACAAGAAGAAAAGACAAATTAACTTGACAATGGAATTATTTTATGCCAACTAACTTACTGCTGGTTTTAAAACACAAGCTGAGTGTGGGCAATGTTGGGACTGGAAATTTCAATGCCATAGCTGGGATTTGAACCACAGATCTTCCACCTCAGGTGCAGCTGCTCTAACCACTGAGCTACCATGGAAACTTGCTAGTATGACATTAAATTTCCCAACCAATTAGTATTTTCTCGGTGGAGCACTAGGGAATTAGATCTGAAATAAGTACCACAAGGGTGACTTAAAATTGTAAGTGCTTTGTCCAAGTTTAATTGAATACCCTTTAAGTTATTAGGTTATTTAATTAAACCCGGAACATAAAATTGTAAGTCGCCCTTGGGATACTTCCTCAGATGTGAGATTCCCTAGTGGTTTACTGGGAAAATACAAATCTTTTGGGGAATTTGTTATACTGGCAAGTTGCCATAGTAGCTCAGTGGTCAGATCAGCCTTCATGAATTGGAAGATCTATGGTTCAAATCCCTGGTATGGCATTGAAATTTTCAGTACTGATGCTGCCTATCGTGACAATGGAAATTAAAGTGGATGTGTTAAAGAGAGCAGACCAAAGAGAACGTAATAAAGTTTAGGATTTTGTGACAGGCTTTTGTAAGTGAAGATGGTTTTTTCATCTATAGGACGAGTTGGTGTCATTTGCCAGCAGCGATAAGTACTCTTCTTATCTTGGGCGTGATACAGAAATAAGGCAAATTCAATTCTGAGTCTGATGCTTTGTCATACTTTATACACTTGTAGTGAAAGTCACAATTGCTGATTTTTAGCGGGATACTTAAACTTTTTAGCAAGTTTGAGATTGTGCATAAGATTTCGCGAGTTTTTGCACCATACACAAACTATCTTCTTTTTCTCACCTCCTTCAATTGTATTATCTTAATTTAGATGATATATTTAACTTTTCGAAGAATCACTAAAAGAATTACTTCTTTACAATAAAACCTTGCTTTGGGGGTCTTTAAAACACTTAAAAATTGTTTTAGTATAGTGGCACATAAATTCTGCATCTACATTCGCTGGTCAGACCAAAAGAGAACTCAATATCCCTGCGTTGCTAGGGTATTGCATTCGTATAATATTACGCTTTTTTGCGCTTACTTATGACGTCATTCTGGGTCGTCATATTTTAAGAATTATCAGTCTCAAACTCGCTAAGAGAACGATTATTTGTCTCTTAACATTTTTGACCAAATACATATATAACACAATTCTCAATTACATAAATGCAATTAAAATATAATCTTTACAACAATTATCACTAATTGACAATCTTCCTGGTGATAAAGGAGTGATTCTAGACAAACAGTCAAAGATACATTAAACTGCAGTCAAGTTCACATTTGAATTGTTCACTATAGGAGATGTATGTACAAATATGTTATACTTTTCTGTTAACTATATTGTGCTAGAAGAAATATTTAAGTAATTGGCATTATGATGTTGGGCGTTGTTAATAGCAGACCCCTTATTCTGTGAAGCTCAGGATTCTGCTGTAATAGAAATAAATGGAGCATGAACTCCTTGACTATCATAGTCCTAGTAAAGGGTGTTGTGTTGATCTGTTTGAATTTTGCTGCAGTTGGCAATATACAGTAGTAAACAGACTCCTCATCCCCTCACCTTGGAATTGCATTCTTCCCATCCATAAGATGAGTCTTTTGGGAGGACTCAAAGGTATCTACAGAACTAATATTTCTCATTCTGTTGCAGGTTTTTGATGCACTTTTAAATGGAGATTTTGCTGAACATGGCTCCCTATTCTCTAACTTGACAGGATTCACTTTCTATTTTAACTTCCTACGGAATAGAGACAACAGCGGCGAGGCACTGGGAAAGTTTCTACAGGACGCAAACACTAGGAAAGCAATGCACGTGGGAAATTCAACATTCAACAATGGTAACAAAGTTGAGGAACACTTAAAGCAGGATATAATGCAGTCAGTGAAACCTTGGGTAGAAGAATTGCTAGAGAAGTACAGGGTTCTCATCTATAACGGACAGTTGGATATCATTGTGGCATATCCCTTGACTATGGGATTTGTGCAGAACCTGACGTGGAGTGCAGCCGAAGAGTACAAGACTGCCCAAAGATGGCAGTGGTATGTGGGTCATGAACTGGCAGGATATACAAAAAGTGCAGGATTGTTGACTGAGGCACTGGTACGAGATGCTGGCCACATGGTACCCTCAGATCAACCCAAATGGGCATTTGATTTGATAAACAGATTTACTTATAATAAGCCATTTCACTGAGCACCATGATAGAAGTACATAAGGAAAAGTAAATATTTGTATTACAGAAAGAGATTGTATTACATTTGTATTTTAAAATATATCTGTCTTGTTTTAAAATGGTTTTTTTATTCTTCTACCTTAAAGGAAATCAGCACAATCCACAGGTTTTCTTATGAATGCATAGGGTGCTATTAAGGCAGTGTATCTATGAAATTTGGTGGAAAATTGCCAAACATTTTTATTTTTACTTTTTGCATTTTTTATTATACTTTGTACTTTAATGGCATGCTTTAGGTTTCTCAATATCAGCCATTTTTAAAGCTCCAGGAGGACATTTAAATGTCTTAGTGTGAGTGAGCGTTCCTTGCTAAACTTCAGTGGTACAGCTTTGAAATGCTTTTCGTTTTCACTGGCTTCGAGTTTGGTCTCTTGCAGGGAATTTTGCTTCAGGAAGGTTGTGAGTTGGCTGTACTGAAATGAATTTCATATATTGAGCTGAAATAGTGCAAATCTAACTTCTGTTTTGCTTCCAAACAGTTCTATATTAGGCATTGTTTAGGTAGTTAATAGGTTTTAAGTTATTCGTTAAGTCTATAGTAAACCTGTAACAGATATTTTATGAATTGTGTGTATAAATTAGCAAAAGTGTATAGTGTAGGGGTTAGCTAAGAACACAAAATTTCTATATTTTCTGAACAATGCAAAGGTGAAAGGAAAGTTTTCATATTAAACGAAGCAAACTTAAAATTCTCAAACTGCTACTGAGGCCAAGAAGAAAGCAACATAGTCCCACATATGGTGCTGGGCAACTTTAAGCTAATTGGATTTATTTATGCCAACAAACTTACTGTTGGTGTTTTTAAACACACAAGCCGTGTGTGGGCAAAGTTTGAGAGGTAGAACTGGAACTTAAAAATTCAATGCCACTGCTGGGTTTTGAACCCTACCTTTCAATAATTGGATTTAGTTAAAGTACAAAAATATATTGTTAAACTTTAAAATCCATTTTTCTCAATTTTTTTCCCAGCATTTCTCACTATTCAAAATGCTCCTTGGATGCTAGTTTATAACTTATTAGCTTGAGATTTTCAGGAGAGCTTTAGAGATTAAAGTATTAAAATTTTTCATGTGCTGGTTAAAAATATTAAATAATTGAACTGAAATGAAATATTTATCATAACTCATACTGAAAAATTGAAAATATCAAACTGTATACAAAACATTTTTTCCCCTTAAACTAATTAAATGTAAGCAATGGCGATATGATAATTTCTTTATATACACTGAGCTCAAATAAAAGTATAGGAGAGGTACAAGAAGCTGTACGGTCCAAGGGTCATTTCATATTAGCATATCAAAAATTGATGTATTAATAAACATTAATTTAAAAATGGTTTGATATAGAACATTGAAATTTCATGCACACTTATATTTATGTTCTGAATGTGTAGAAAAAAATTCAAAGCAATCAGAAGAAAACTGGATTTTTTAATTTTCATAGATTGGCTTAAAGAAAATTAGCACAATCCACAGGTTTTATGAATACACAGGATGCTATTAATAGAAGTGAGGCATGACTCTGCGTAGCAGTGAGTTGGTGTTTTCAGGATTAATACAAATTTACCCTCCATGTAGAGCTGCAGCTCCATAACTCTGATTTGTTGACTTGTGTTTTCCCAAGTCCTGCAGCGAGCCAATTGTTGTAAGACAGCATTATAGAGAAAGCAGCTTTTTGGAATACCTCAAAAACCAAGTGACATTTTTCCCCCATAATGGCACAGTTTGGTTATATTCCACCTGTTACATTGCATTAGTACTGCAACTGTTTGTAAAATACGAGTAACCATGGTAAAGCTACAGCCATAGTTGGTGTTATTGCATCCATTACATTGCAGGGAACCAACTGATAGATTTAAGAGACATGGGGGCAAAGTTCTGTAATACATATGTAAGCTATCGACTTAAAATGTTGTATAGGCTATAACTAAGCTGTGCAGCAAGTTTCACATTTGATTGTTACTTATAGACAGGGCTAGGAAGTTGAGGAAAAATCCTGATAGGTAGAAAATGAATTTTATTTGCTTTTTTGCCCTTCTAGCTATTCTTTTATTTAAAGGTCTTTTTTTTTTTAGCATTTTTTTGTTTGACGGTTTTCTTGCAACTTTAACTTCATTTGGCTATATTTTTCTTATTCAAAAGAGTCTAGCATAATTTCCAAATTCTACACACTCCAGCAGGTAATAGTATTAAAGTCATTAGCACCAGCAGAGAACCTAGTAAACCCTCTCTAAAAGTCCCTTATTTGTGACCAGCATTGCAACAATGACCTCGACCAGAGGGTAGGAGTGGGTAGGTTGTATTCAGCTTGTGTTTCACCGTTTGTGAAAGAAATCCTGGTCGTAAACATGCCTAGTAAAATGCTGTTTTTGCTACAACTTATATCTGAATTTGGAGTAGAGGTATTTTCTACTGAAGGAAGCATTCTTTTCTGGAAATGTTGTGAAGTGAAGGTTACTGCACAAAAGTGGTACCATGTCCAACAGTAAGAGAAACACATGAGAGCAGCCTCCCGGGCCACGGAGAAGAGAAAATCACAACTTCTGTTAGGACAAAGTGCTGTTTGATAAAAGCGTCTTTCTCATGTGAACAGAGGAAATAAAATGACAATGTGCTGCTTTTTGTCACTGATGGAGCACTATACATGGTAAAGGCAGCAAGGCAAAGCGTTTTATCTGAAATAGGCTTATCTAACCTGCCTTGAGCATGCTTTGCATCGAGTGAGTGAAGAAGTGCAAAAACACTTTCCAGATGTTGACAAACTAGTGTCCAGTGTTAAAGTATTCTTAAAATCCCCGGCTAGAGTGCGCTATTTCCATGAGAATGCCCCTGGAATCCCTTTACCTCCGGAACCAATTTTGACACAGTGGGGTACTTGGTTACGTGCTTGTACATATTACTGCAATCATTTTGATGTGATTAAATCTGTTATTGATAGTTTGAAAAGGGAAGATGCTGCTTCCATTGCCATGTTGCAGGATCTGATGGCTAAACCTCAACTGAAGGGCAATCTGGCATACATTAACAGCAACTTTCCTAATTTGGTGACAGCCATCAACTATCTTTAAAAACAAAATGAAACCATTCATTCAGTGATCTCGAAGGTGAAACTGGAGAAGTCATTAGCCAGAAGATGAAACTAGTGCTTGAAAAACAAGACAAGGATATGAAACAATGTGCAAGATAAGTGAAATAATGAAACGAGAACAATCTGATATGAATGTTATTGAAGAGGAGTTTTTTCCACAAGATTTCACTTATTTCAATGACATCCATTGATGTGGAGAGAAGTTTTTCAATGTTTTACAACATGCTGTCTGAAAATGGACGTTCCTTTCCGCCTGAGAATTTAGAGATGACTGATATACTGCAATGGTTTCTGAAGTTGGATTTCTGTAACCCGAGGGTGATTAGGCCAAGTATGATTTAATTATATCTATTTCAATTTCTTTCCCTAGAATGTGTGTTGCTGGTTGCTGAATTAGAAGAGGCATTTCTTTCATGTAGTTTTTTTCACTCTGTGTTGCATATCACTTAACTGTTCTACTTTCAAACTTATTCATGAAATATCTAATTGAAAATGAATTTATTAATTTGTATTACTTTATGTCCTTTTTCCCAATCTTTAGGTCCTTTTTGGGATATTTTTAGGTCTTTTTAGGCAATTTATAGGTCCTCAACTTCCTAGCCCTACTTATAGAGCTACAGGGCTTTCGAACCGGTTCTTCATTGCTGCACGACATTTTGCTTGTGCGAGTTTGAAGCTGCCTTGGCTGGGTTTGCTGCTACTAACAATCCGCAGTAAAATATGTATAAAAATCTTACCTTACAGTGGTCCCATTGGGACCATGCAGCAAAGCATAAACACTCGCATTGACGAACACAAAAGAAATTGCCATTTGCGTCAGACTGAAAAATCAGCAATTGCAAAACATGCCATAGAAGGAGGTGAACACATCATCCAGTATAAAAACAGAGGTATTCTAGCAACAACGTCCTACTACTATTCTCATTTATTCCGTGAAGCCATTGAAATACAAAAGTATAAAAACAACTTCAATTGCAAAGAGGAAGGCCTTAAACTTAACAGAATATGGCAAACAGCACTAACAAAAGCAAAAATCAAGAACTCCAAACAAGCCAATCAGACGCCAGCAGATCACAATGTGCCACCAACACAAGTCCAGCCCGTTGCCCAGCCGGACCAATCACAACAGTCTTCCCCTCCAGCATTTGTCATATTTGTCATGTAACAATGCTTCAGCAATAGTAGGCAGAACTGTAGGGCTGCAACTTAAACATGTTTATGTCTATCATAATCTGGGATTGCTGTAAAGCAGACAAGCTCTCGTTGGGAATTATCACATTTAATAAGTTACGATCAAAAAGCATATGACTTAAACTATCAATCTCCAAAGAAGCAAAGAGCACTTGCCCAGAAGTTTTAGGCCAACTCGTTGACCTAATTGAATCTGCTGTTTCTGTGTTTGTTCCAATGTCATGTTATGTGACACTGGCTCCAACTAGGATCAATCAGTCAGCAAATGGACATAGCTTCAAGCCAGCCTAGAAAAATGTAAACAGTTACTTGAGTACCTACTGGTAGTTTTAATGTTCCAACCAAAGCCCTGCTTACTGAGATTCATACTTTTTAGCTCTGATTTTGTCATGTGATAGATCATAATAACCCATAATGCTACTCTTTCCAGACAAATTCAAAGGTGGAACAACACCAGGTTTCTATCTGAAATCAACACTAATTTGACCCCAAAATAAATTATAGATAAATGTATAAAACGTGAATAAAATGTACTGGATGTCAGCTTTACTTAACCTTAGCTGAAGAGCTTTGGATTTCTAAGGTAAAATGATCAGAACAAATTTTGTAGGTCTTGTGCATGTATATCGAGCCTTCCAGCATCCACATCACTATGCTTGCATCTGTGCACCTGCAAACTGAAAGCAATCATGAGCGTCGGCAGACCCTTTCCCGGGGGGGGGGGGGGGGGGGGGAACATGTTGGAAGTTTGCAGTCAAACAATATTAATTCATTATGTTATCATTTGTTGTGGATAACCATATTAATTTGTGCTAAATAACAATTGTTAATCACAATTAAAATAATAGTCTAATACTAATTGATTGTACATTGAGTGCATTAGCTACCAAGGGGGGGGGGCACTGCTCCCCTTGCCCCCGCCTTCCCGACGCCCGTGAAAGCAATGTCTGCATTATGAACAAACCTTCACTAGTATGTTGACATTCTAGATATTCTAGGATGCGTAACGACAAAAATAGGCAAGCTTATAAGTAAATCGCGCACATACTACATTTTCATGCTTATATAAAGTAAATAAATAAAAATTGAGCAAGAAAACGTTAAAGATATTGGCAGTTTTTTATCTCATGGGAAACGAAAGAATGACCGTGAATACTTTTCTACTGCGTAGGTAGTTATTACAACCGAAAACTTCAGACTTTGTTTTATGCTTCTTTAATAAACATACTATCTTCTCCAGAACACAAATCAGAGAAATTAGTGCGCACAAACAGCACAGCACAAACGAATACGATTACAGAACACCCAGAGACCACTGCAAGATCGATGTCGGAGAGATCGCTATCTTCCCCTCTGTTGTTTCGATGCAATGCAATAAGTACTTACTTACTAAAGGTAGCTGCCAGAGACAGCAAAAATAATAAAAAAAATCGTGCTATTGTTACAAGCTGGTGCTAATTGACAGAGATGGGAAAACAAATACATTTGATAATCGAACTTATATACTGAACATTATTGTTGTTTTATTCCCCTGAGAAGTGACCGAAATCCAATTTAAAACGTATTTCACATTAGGTTTCATTATGCAGCGTAGGTTCTAATGCTGCTGCACCACCTTCCTCTAACAGGGTCCCCTCCCCACCGCCCTTTGTTAGTGAATGTGCAGCCGCTGAGTTGAAGGTGAAACGCCATCGATAGTATTCCATACTTACCGGTGTTGGCGCTACGGGTGTCTCAACATTGCACACAAAATAAATAAATACCTACTAATTATGTGACAAATAAAATATATTTTATATATTTAATTGCAGTTTTTAAAGCTGTTCATATTTATCGAAGTTAAAATTTTGATGTGCATTTGGGGATTTGAACCCGTGTTACAATGAAGTAAGTTTATATGGGTCTTTTGTGAACAAAATTCCAGTCAGGTTTGGGTGGAGTTATACAACTTTCACCCCGGCCAACAGACGACACGGATCCTCAGAGTGTAGCGAACGAGGCGAGGGATAAATCTCGCCGCGAAAGCAAGTACAAGCTTAAGCTCGTATACGCCCGTGCCGCCGTCTTAACCACAAGGCCAACCTGACATTCGAGCGATAAGGACTTTCCGGAAGCATTTGAAGCAAGCAACGCAACGTTTGAAACTAGTACCGCTAGATGTCTCCACTGAATTAATCGCTTAGGGTATGTCGTCATTTATTTCGGCATTTGAGGTTACGAAGGGTATGAGGTTACTATTTATGTAAGCAGTGCATTTGTTCAAAAATCTACTACGATCAATAATACCACACTATTGTTGTGTTGCACTGTGCGAAACTCGAGGACAGCCGTTCTCGTTTCATGGATTTCCTGCAAATAAACTTTTGGAAAAAGTTCGGTGAATTCAATAAGGAGGAAACAACCTTGCTGAGCACTTGAGCAAACATAGTAACGTGTGCTCATAGCACTTTAAACCGAAGGATTTTGTCACAACTGTATAGGTAAGTTATGGGAATAAATAAGCTGATCCAAATATAATCAATATCGCAATCATCATTACCCGGCAAAGCCATGAACGTATAAGAATAGGAAAGAATGTGAAAGTGCCCAGATGTTTACGTGAGGTTATCGCACGAACATGGCTAGACGGTGTGCGTACATTGCGTTTCAGATGCAATCATATCTTCAGGACAGCAACGTATTATATCGGTGGGAGCGAGAGATCATGTATTTGTGTTTCATCGCTGACTATACGCCAAGTTAGTATTACTTCCCTCTTCTAATAAACAAGTTAAGAAACTATCGTAGCGCTCTACAGCGAAGGTCAATACTCCTCAACGGTTTGCCAAGTAATAAATTAATTATTCACCTAATTGTTTTTATAACTCTTTCATCAATACATCTTAATGGATATGTACATATTTTTACACTGTTTTACATCCTGGCCCAATTTGACACACTTTAGAAATGCCAAAAAATAGTGATTAGAATAATACTTCCAAACTGTCTAATTGTATTATTGTTACTTGATTTGACGAAGCCGATATTTCAGTATTGAAATCATATGGTGAATACAATGAATTGAATCGAACTGAATTGAATACCCTGTAAATACTTGTGAAGTACATAAGGAGTTTGTTCATTTGGTCCCACTATGAGCAGGGCTTAGGAATGTTGAACACATCATAAAACTGGAATGTACATCATGACTAATTTTGGTTTCAATTAATAAATAAGGATATTAAATACATCTAGCATCAGGTCGAAATTGATTACAGTTATTAATTTGCTTCTTACTTACATTAGCAGTAAATATGGATATTAAATATATCTTACTATCAGCTCAAATATCCACTACTAATAATATTATTTCCCTCTATATATATGTTACCTCAGCGAAGTCTTCTGACCTTTCCTATTTAGGAGCCTTTCTTTTATCGGAAAATATTGCGTGAAGACAGCAGAAAACGACATGTATGGGATATTGCGCATTTGAGAATGAGAGTGCCAACCCAAGTGAAATCCCCTAATAGGTCATACAGTTTTAGCTACACTGCTTCTTTGGTTACGCTCCTCTTCTTATAGCAACATCCATGGCTGTGCTTTGTGGCTTAGGATTCTCAGTCTCTAGACTACGCTTTGCAGCTTTGGCCGACAGCATTTGTTAGTGTCATGTTGTAATGTGTGACACCAGGCGCACATACACGAACGAGAGTGAGGAAGTGGGCCAGGGTACTAAAAATGTACTACATATTTTGTCATTGAAATCGGTTACATATATTATGTACACCACAATAATTATTATTTGGCACGTAGGAAAATTAAGGTACCTCTTTAGTTCTTAAAAAGATTATTTTTGTCAAACTATTAGGCATTAGAAAAGAGACATTTACTCTATAGAACCCATTAGCTTGAACTTCTAAGTTTATATGTGCCATATGGGTAAACATTTGCAATTTTAATGAAAACAATAACCTTTTCAATCTTTAGGCAAAAACTAGTGCATGAAACTGTATTCCGGAGTTTTAAAGCCTTACAACATTTGTAACTCATAGAATTTATGCTGCTTGTTATAATCAACTTGAATGAAAACTCTATAAACAAGATTTTTAGATTCAAATTTTAGAGTAATTTGCTGCACCCCAAATAGACCTCCTCCAAATTTCATTCTTTGAACTTGCAATTTTTACAAGTGGTCCTGCATAGTTTGATTAACAATGTTGACATCTTACACATTTTCTAAAGCAAATTATAAGATATTTGCTAATAATCACCAAAAATTTAGTGGTCATAGTTAGGGAACAAATCTTCATTCAGAGAACAAAAAGTAGCAGAGTTTGGACCATAGTAAGTGGGAGGGGATCATACTGTGTACAACTAGTGAACATGTTCAAGAGACACTGCACCGTAGGCAGTGTGCTTTGTGCTGTCACTGTACTGGGACAATGATGTCATGCTCTGCCCGTGTGGCAGGAAACTTGCAATCGCCTCATTTTGCAATAGCTGTATAAAGGTTTGAAGCCTATTCATAATATATATTATGAAACATGCAAAATCAGAATATTTTTTTCATTATTAAGCTTGACACCCACATATGGAGATATACTTTGAAAAGCACTGTTTTTTAGAAGCAAAACTAATAACTTAGAAACTATTTATCCCAGAAAGGTAGACTTAAAATACTGTATAAACATGTAGAAAACATTTAGAGAGGTAGAATTGGAGCTGAAAAATTCAATGCCACAGCTGGGATTTGAACCATAGACCCTCTCCTTACCAGGTGGGGGTGCTCTGACCATTGAGCTATTGTGACAAACTGCCAGAATGGCATTAAATTCTCAAACCAGTTTGTATTTCTCCTGGTAAACCACAAAGGCAGTCTCACATCAGAGACAATTACCCCAATGGTGACTTACTATTGTAAGTACTTTATATCCCACGATTAAATAACCTTCACATGGTAATTATTATTTATTTATGCCAACAAACTACTGTTGGTGTTTTTAAACACACAAGCCGTGTGTGGGCAAAGTTTGAGACGTAGAACTGAAAATGAAAAATTCAGTGTCACAGCTGGGATTTGTACCCCTCAAACTGCCCTCACACGGCTTATGTGTTTAAAAACACCAACAGTAAGTTTGTTGGCATAAATAAATAATAATGTAGAAAGCGTATTTCCATAAATGAAGTTCCTAGCCTAAAAATATTAGAAAGTAGGAATTTCACCCACATACCCCTTAAAATACTTTATTATAATCATCATTATTTTCGTTATCAGTATCATTATTAATTTGGTGTTCATTACCTCACCCTTAAAAATGTCTTTAAACTCCTGTTTTGTTTCATAATACAGTAATGTTACAAGATTGTGTTCTAAAGCCATATATTTTGTATTTCAGGTGTGAGGAGCATGTTCAACCAGATTGCTATTCCTTCTCAATTTCTACACGTGCCAGCAAAAGTACCAAAGAGACGGGTAAGGAAAGCATTTAGGGATCTTGAAAAACACACAACGTTAGAACCAGGGGAAGCTGTTGCAGATTTTGCCAATGAAGAGATTGTGAAATTACGCAAACAAGCAAACCTTCCCCTTTATGTAGCATTGGCAACAGGACGAATCCATGTAAAAGGGAGGTTTATTACAAAAGAATTAAAATAGATTATTGTTTATTCTTGTTACTTATAAACTACAGCTAACTGTCCCAGTAAATATTGTTGGTAAAAGTTTGGCCTATGTACTATTTTATAACATTCAAATGGTTTTATTACCTAGCAGATAAGGATACATATTTTCTAGTAAAGTTGGCAACAGATTTATTTGCACTGATTTACTTCAAGTTGGTCATTTCTTGGTGGTAGATGCAGCGAGTCTTATTGTGTTGAATATCTTTGATCTGGAAGGTAAGTTGATTTTATAGAATTAATAATTTAATAGGAAGGTAACTGTGTCACGCCTGTAACAGAAAAGAGCATAAAAGTAAATTATCTTTCATCTGAGTAGGATGTGGTTAAAATGCTCTTGTAAAAGTGAGGTTATGTAAATGATCATTATTTAGCAAACGTTTCCTGTTTTACAACTGTATCTATTTCAAGCAAATTTAACTTCTAGTTAGTCATGTCACATCCATGACACTTGCATGATAATCTTCATTTGTCTTTTACACAAAATGCCACATAATATTTGTCAAAATAAATTAAATAAACCTGTAAAATGTTTCATATTGGTCTAAGGCTCTTTTATTAGAATTTTCTGCATTTAAAAGAAAATGAAAAAATAAATTACAAACACAAGTTATTTATGATTAGCAAAATATATACAAGAGTAACGGTTAACTTTGATCTCTTTTAATAGTTTTATATTATTTATATATAAAATGTGTCTACAGTCCATATGATTAAGCTAACGCAGAAACATAAGGAAGACAAAGAAAGAAGTAAAGCAGATTTACAAAAAGAACAAGCCAGGGAAGGAAATAAGTCAAATAGTGCCAAAAAGTTAAAACTAAAGCGTTTTAAAGGATGTAAAATGACAAAAAAGGTGTAGTCGGAGAAAGAAAAGATATCAAGTATGAAACTTAGGCCCATAAGTTGTCCACAATCTCTAGGCAAGGCTGTCAACCGGACAAAAAAGTCATCACATAGCCCTGCATTGAGGTAGTAGTTAAAAGAAAGTTTCTGTACATGGAAATGAAATGTTTAGTTAGTACGAGTACAATGGAAAATAATGTGTAAAAAGTAACTTCTTCTTAGATAAAACCACTCAATAAACTGTGATAAAATTTTACTATAGAATTGATGTGAGCTACTAGGGTTGTGGTTTCGAAGAAGTCATATTAGTAAAGGATCCTGAAATAGGTGTATGTTCTCCCATACAGAGAGGCACATGGTAATGACTGTCAAACAATCGTTCAGTTTGTTTTAGTTACATTTTCCAGAAATTAAAGTCAAGAGATAAAACTTCTATAAACTTGTCCCAAACATGTTGTTAATATTTGCACTTATAAATAGCATTTATTATTGAACCTATAAAGAAGAAAGATAAGCTTTACTTCCGACGCTGGTGAATTCCTAAATACTATATACTGTGACATAGTAAATGAGAAATGCGTGACTGGTTTGTGGTTGTGATGAAAGTGTCTTACTTCCCTCAAATTGTGATCAATATTCAAGTTTTATGTGGAAATGTTGGGGTGATTATGAAAATAGCTCTTGGATTTCAAAGGATCAATACAGGATGCTGTCAATAAGCTGAATGCACAGTTGCCAACATTTAAAGTGCGTACGTGTGTGAAAAAGGCACCAGCTACGTAATTTGAGGAATATCAGCTAAATGCTCAAGAACACCTATCACATGCTCATGCAACTTATGTTGCAACTTCTCAGGCTCATGCACAAGCGACATTATTTACATGTTGTGTTTGAGTAAAGAATGACACTTGTTCCCGTGCAATTGTCAGTAACTAACTTATACATAACAAATATTGTGTGGATATGCCTTAAGGAAATTATTGGTCTCCTTGAAAAAGGTAACAATATTTTCAAATATGCCCGGCCACTTCTAGTGCCCTTCCCATCCATCAGTGAAAAATATTGGAGAGCAAGAGGATTAATGACTTCATTGCCAACATTAGCGAACAACAACAATATTTCCAGATAGCTGTGCGGTTTACATTCTCAAATTTTTCCTACATGGAGTTTGGTATTGATGTCCATCTCGAATGAGTATTCTTCGCTACTTCCCATGGAAAAGGGCTGTAGATTGTGTTAGAGACTGTGTGGAATGGAATAGGGACAAAGAATTTCAATACTAAAGACTGTTTTTCAATGCAGGTCATTGCTAGTTCTCCAGATATACAAGCTGTATATGTATGGGGTAAACCTAGTGGAGTTAACGCACTTTTAGTTTTCATACCTGCCACCATGCGGCAGCACTAATCTGTTAATAGTGAGCTAGTAGCTATAGAAGACAAGTGTGCTGTAAATACTTGAGAAATTTGAGAGGTAGAACTGGAACAATTCAATGTCACAGCTGGGATTTGAACCACAGATCCTCTGCTATAATCCCAACTGTGGCATTGAATTTTTAAGTTCCAGTTCCTTTCAAACATTGTCCACACACAGCTTGTGTGTTTAAAAACACCAACAATAGGTTTGTTGGCATAAATAAATAATAGTAGAATATATTTATATAATGGGCACACAAAGGAATTTACGAAAAACCAAATGATGGACACGATAAATAGGTTAACAGCAATGATGTATGTAGTGTTTTACTGTAGTGAGACATGTTTACACGGCAGGGCAAGGTGCGCCCTCTTCCCTACCGCGTTAGGACCGTTCATGCATGAGGGTAGCAGGAGAGATGGCGTACTCCTGAAATAAATGTAATATGTTGTTTGTAATACACAATTGTAGCAGTGTAGTCCAATGTCTAAATCACCTTATTGTGCTTACAGGTCAAAGAAACACCAAATACCTACAACCATATAACGAATCAAGCTTCTTGGAATGCAGATTATTCAAGAAATGCTGCCAGCGCTGCAATGAATAAAAATCTTTCTTTGTGGGTAGCGAGGAAGCAGTTCAACATCCGTGAAAAAACCACAAGGACAAAAATAAAAAACAATAATTTCACTAAAGGTAGTCTTGGGCCCTTATCACAGCTAGGAAAGGATGCAGAAGAAAGATAAGTGAAACACATTCTTGTACTGCAGGCTGTAGATTTGCTCCATCAAGAAGAGATGTTTGGGACATTGCCTGCAATTGGCAGACCTACTGGGTTTGATAAACAGTTGAAAATGACAGGAAAAGTGTGGCTAGGTTTCTTTTTGAGAAGAAATCCTGTGTTAAGTGTAAGGAAAGCAAAGGCTGTTCTTGACCAAGAACAGAAGGAATGAAGGAACAAGAAGTGTCTGACTACTTCAAACTTTTGCGTGAAGTCCTGACAGAGAGTAATAATCTGATTGATGAGCCAGCTGCTGAAGAAACCAGTTTCCAAATGAACAACATTACTGGAGAAGTAAGAGTAGCAGGTTATAACATTGTCAGAGAAAGGCAAGACTAGAGCAAGGCAAGAGATGCAGCTAGCCCCCTCCCACCAACCGCACTGCCTCAGCGAGCCCCGAGCCAATCAGAGAAGACCCCTCCGTGTATAAATACCGCATCCCAGACAGTCAACGCCTCAGACGCAACTGTACCTTCACCAAGAAGACTTCGACCACGCCACCAATGATGTCCACCGCAGTAGTGGACGAAACGTCTGGACCAAGTTACTCCAGCAGACCACGGCAAATCAGCCCAGAAGACTCTTTTAGAATTTCGAACACCGGCTGTGAAAGCCTACGCCTACTGAAAGGCAAGACTGGTTTGCAGTAATGCAGAAGGCCACTTACTGCATAGTGAACCAGATCTTGGGTCGCCATGAACAATGCCAATTTGTTACAAGTGGCCACAGGTAATGACATCAGTATAATATGCGTATCGAGGCACACGACACATTATCTTCAGCTACTGGACCATGTTGCATTCAAGCCATTAAAGATATATTGGAAAGATGCTTGTCAAAAGTTTGAGGGTACACAATGGCATCAAGAACATTTGAAGATCTCACTTCAGGGCATTGTTGAATTCAGCTTGGATTTGAGTTGTCAGTGTTCAGAACGGCATTTCTGCATTTAGAGCTTCAGGGATCTATCTGCTTAATATGAACCCTATTCCAGATTACAGTTATCTTTTCTCCTACAGCCAAGCAACCAATCATTCTGATCACTTCCGAGGCACAACCTGTTCCCACTTCTCCTCAGCCTGGTACAAGTACTTCAGCAATCTCTTCTAACCTTACTCTCATAGCTCTGTAATGACAATCCAAAATAGTCCATAAACACCCTCTAAGGCCTGAGGGCTACCTGGCCTGTTCCCTCAGATTTAAAACAATCTGCTCTTAACATAACAGATTCAGCTTACTTTGACAAGCAGAAAAGCAAAGAAGAGAACAAAAAGGGCAAAAATAACTTGCACCCTGCTGCAAAAGTTTGCAATAAAAGGCAGAAAAACAAATTTAAACTGACAAGGAAATGTTAAAAAATTTCAAAGAAGACACAAAGAAGGTTAGAATTAAACTCGTCCTCAGATGATACTGACCAGGAAATAGTTCTTCACTCTGATGATGAATCACAGGAATTCAACGAAGATGAAGTGTAGAATGAATGTAGATGAATTTTGGATATACGATGAACAAGAAATTCAAGTAAGCAGAAGAGTGGAGAACAGAAAAGTGAATGTAGTGCAGTGTGAGAAGTAAGGGGATGATCCCTAAGAAAACAAAATGTAACTGAAGATTCAGATCAGGACATATATTATGTGCATGTGGTTAATTTATGTACTAATTGACTCACCTTTTTGTTGAAATTGATTATTACAACACTGTTTTCAAACTTCCAAAGAAAGAAGATAATTTATGTATGTTCAAATCAGAAGTGAAAAGTGGACAGAAAAGCAATGAAGGAAATTATGTCATGATGTGAAACTAGCCTTAGTAAATGGATTGCATGCCACTTGAGATTCTGAAAAAAAAAATGTGATGTAACACTGTTCCACAATGTTTTGACACTTACCACAGTTGATAATAAGTTTTTAGCACAGTAAATGTTTCAGTTAATAAGTGGTTTGGCTGACAAAGGTTGTTTTGATACAAGAAGCGCAGTGGTGGCTTTGTTCCACCTGTGCAGTAGTAATAATTTCTACTCTGTTATTAACTATTTTGTTTACATTAAACATATCTTCCATTCAATAATTATTACAGCCACCTACTGTGGTTAGCCCAGTTACATAACCCTCCTTTATCTTAGGCACACTGCCTTATGATTGACATACTACCACTCTTCACAAACATCCTGACGAAGCTATACTCGCCACTGAATGAGACGTGCGAGAAACTGAACGGCAGTGAAGGGGAGGGATGGCAGGTGGAGTGAGGGGAAGTAGTCCTTCTGAGCCACTTGCCTGCACTAGACTGTGGATGCCAGAATAAAGGCCTAACCTCATGACATGGTTCTTGTGAAGCTTTCCCTGGCTTTTATCTTTTGCAGGGAGCATGATGGAAAGTTCGCAGAGTCTAGATGCACTTTTCCATACATTTAACTTCGCTTAATGTGACTTGAGGCGACGGGACGTAACGTGAAATAAGAGACTGGAAGGGCTATTGGGACGCACTTAACGTAATGGCAAGGTTTCTAATTGGTTATTCTTCTGCTTGGTGGACATGGCTGATATTCCATTTTCTAATCAGAGGTTATGTTTAACAAAAATTAAAAGAAAAAGAATATGAAGTGAAAACATTTTTAAACGCCGAATAAAGTAGTATAGAGATGGCCATAAGCTACTTTAGGAGCTGAACAAAAGAAAGAGAGAAAAGGTTTTCACGTAAATAGTTACACAGAGAAGCACAATTCATTCCTTGCGTGGCACTACTCGCCAATTGGTTCAAATAGTCACGTGGCCTCCAAACTTGACACAACGTGAAGGAAAAGTGTGGCATTGCCAAACTCTTAGGTTGCGTCACGATAAGTCGACCCTAAATAGCTCCATTTAATACAACGTGTCTGACGTTAAGTTCATCGTATTCCCAGCAGGGCTTACTTGAGCAATTCACATTCCGCACCGTAAATACATATCCATCGCCTGTTGTTTCCAACATTAATGTATACCGACCATAGCTTCTGTATATGTATGTATGTACTCTGATTTCACCCTTCTACTTATAAATCCACATTTTACAAACAGAATTTTCACTGAACGGTCTCCAGCCTGCATCGCACAAAGATTTATAATTGGTTACAGCTGCACCATCTACTTCCAATTTTCGAAAGATAAGACCGGTAATCTATTCGGTGCACATTTATGAATCCAATTTTATAGAGAGGCTACTAAATCCTGGAATGTGCTCTTACTTGCAAACTGCAGAATTTGTGTTTCCAGAACAACTGAAACTGGCCGAATTTTCAGTTTCTTTTTGACATGTTTTGTATTCTCAGCATAAGGAAAAACCTCAAATAACACCTTAACCGAGATACGAACTCGGAACCTCTTGAACGTGGGGTAGATACGCTACCTCCATATTAGAGATACGGACGTTTTCTTCCACCCATGGGCGTCGGCAGACCCTTTTCCGGCGGGGGTGGGGGGGCATGTTGGAAGTTTGCAAAGCGGACTCTTAAAGACAACTGAAGCAGAAAAACAAGGTATGACTGTGGTTTTCTTAGACGTTTCAAAAGCTTCTGACAATATTTGGATCTAACTTTGTCTGCGAAATCTATTCCCTTTAAACTAAAAAACCTTATATTAAATTTACAGAGAGACAATACTACACTAGTCGAGACGTGTTTAGGTAAAACAGAACCTATTTAGTTACGAAGAGGAGTTTTGCAGGGATCGCCATTATCACCGATGCTTTACCACTCCATTTTATCTTTGTTAAGCAAATTTTCCGAGCTTGTGGGCCGTGGTCGAGTTGGATTACCTTCCTCCGACGTTTCGCTGAAAACTGCGTCCAGCATCTTCAGGGTCAACCTCTGTTATTTTGGTCTAAATTAGCGGCTGCACATAAACTAAAGTTCACTGCAAACTTTCATATTCTAAGAAACAAATATGACTTTTGAATAATTCGTAAAGCGTAAGAGATAGATACATTCTTAATATATAAAAATGTAGATCTCACTAAAGCACACAATTTATGTCTCAATGAAGTTTTTAGTAGACTGAACCGTTTCCGAGATATTCCTTGTTATGTGTGTCACTTTCGGCAGACTTAAAACCTTCCTGAAATGGAACATCGTTGCTTATTTTTTTATATGTTAAACGTGCAAAGACAACGGAACCTCAAAGCTTTAAAACATTTGACTAACGCACAAAGTCTACTGTATTCCCATATTCCCCTTGTACCTACAAGGAAATAAGCAATACGATAATTTGTACAAATGTTTATCTCAACTAACACGAAGAAGATATAGGAATAAGAGTTGGTACAAGTGTGAGTAGAGAAAGTCATGTGAGTGCAGCACATGAGATTTGTTCTATGTAATTTGATTTACCCATTATTACTATTTTGTTGCCTTTGTCTGCCTTTGTGTATAGGTAATACGTTTTTATGTTTTAAACAGTGGACAATACTTCCCCTATTTTGTAGTAGGTACATACGAGAATAACGGATCGATATGAGGTAGCGCCCGGTACGTATGCAACACACCTAACGTACAGGTAATGTGGGTACACTAACTAACCACCGTACCTAGTCTACAGTAGCTTTACAACTCTAGGCTAGTCCCGTAGCTCCGACGGCAGAGCTCTGCAAGGGCTCCCGGGTTCCATTCCCGGCTGGAACGTTGGGAAGTTTTCTTTAACTAGGATTATTCCACACTCTACCTAGAGTCCGGAAGTATGCATGTGTGTATGTGTGCGTGTGTGTGTCTGAGTGTGTGTATATGTGTGTGTCTGTGTGCGTGTGTGTGTCTGAGTGTGTCTGTATATGTGTGTGCGTGTGTGTCGGTGTGTGTATGTGTGTGTGTGCGTGTGTGTCGGTGTGTATGTGTGTGTGCGTCTGTGTGTGCGTGTGTCGGTGTGTATGTGTGTGTGCGTGTGTGTCGGTGTGTGCGTCTGTGTGTATGTGTGTGTGCGTCTGTGTGTATGTGTGTGCGTGTGTGTCGGTGTGTGTGTGTGTCAGTGTGTGTATGTGTGTGTGCGTCTGTGTGTATGTGTGTGCGTGTGTGCGTCTGTGTGTATGTGTGTGTATGTGTGTGCGTGTGTGTCGGTGTGTGTATGTGTGTGTGCGTCTGTGTGTATGTGTGTGTGCGTGTGTGTCGGTGTGTGTGTCGGTGTGTGTATGTGTGTGCGTCTGTGTGTATGTGTGTGTGCGTGTGTGTCGGTGTGTGTGTCAGTGTGTGTCGGTGTGTGCGTCTGTGTGTATGTGTGCGTGTGTGTATGTGTGTGTGCGTCTGTGTGTATGTGTGTGTATGTATGTGTGTGCGTGTGTGTCGGTGTGTGTATGTGTGTGCGTCTGTGTGTATGTATGTGTGTGCGTCTGTGTGTGTCGGTGTGTGCGTCTGTGTGTATGTGTGTGTGCGTGTGTGTCGGTGTGTGCGTCTGTGTGTATGTGTGTGTGCGCGTGTGTGTATGTGTGTGTGCGTCTGTGTGTATGTGTGTGTATGTGTGTGCGTGTGTGTCGGTGTGTGTGCGTCTGTGTGTATGTGTGTGTGCGTGTGTGTCGGTGTGTGTGTGTCAGTGTGTGTCGGTGTGTGCGTCTGTGTGTATGTGTGTGTATGTGTGTGTGCGTCTGTGTGTATGTGTGTGTATGTGTGTGCGTGTGTGTCGGTGTGTGTATGTGTGTGTGCGTCTGTGTGTATGTGTGTGTGCGTGTGTGTCGGTGTGTGTGTGTCAGTGTGTGTCGGTGTGTGCGTCTGTGTGTATGTGTGTGTGCGTGTGTGTATGTGTGTGTGCGTCTGTGTGTATGTGTGTGTGTCAGTGTGTGTATGTGTGTGTGCGTGTGTGTATGTGTGTGTGCGTGTGTGTATGTGTGTGTGCGTGTGTGTGTATGTGTGTGTGCGTCTGTGTGTATGTGTGTGTGTCAGTGTGTGTATGTGTGTGTGCGTGTGTGTCGGTGTGTGTGTCAGTGTGTGTATGTGTGTGCGTCTGTGTGTATGTGTGTGCGTGTGTGTCGGTGTGTGTATGTGTGTGTGCGTCTGTGTGTATGTGTGTGCGTGTGTGTCGGTGTGTGCGTCTGTGTGTATGTGTGTGCGTGTGTGTCGGTGTGTGCGTGTGTGTCGGTGTGTGCGTCTGTGTGTGTGCGTGTGTGTCGGTGTGTGCGTGTGTGTCTGTATGTGTGCGTGTGTGTGAGTGCGTGTGAATTTAATGAAGTGCGTTACTCCCAAGTAATAGAAACAAAAGCAAGTTAACTAATTGAACACTGTTGTTGTAGAGCAATTGTCCCAAGTGGACAGAAGCTTGGAATATAAGCTTCCATGTTAAAGAACACCAATAACTTGGGCTGGTCCCGTAGAGAACCTGCCTGCTGTGCAAAGGTTCCGGGTTCGATTCCCGGCAGGATGGTGGGTAGGTAGGATTGTTCCTCATCCTTCCCTGAGTCTGGAAGTATAATGGCGGCGCCGTGGCTGAGTGGTTAGACCGCTCGCCTACCACCTTGGTGGACGAAGAAGCGTCTGGGCGGCATTGCTGCATTATCACATTTCAAATCATCCTCCTCTTCCTCACTCTCATACCTAGTGTTGACTCTGACTACTCCCCGCCAGACACAGGGGCAGGCTAATCACGGAAACAACAAACTATTTGTCCCTTAAATAAGCGTTGCAAGGCCCATAATGTACTTTTTCCCCTTATCAACCTCATTCATTTGTTCTACCTTTTGGTTTTCAGATCGGACTGTAGGGTCAAGAATTAGTCTCCTATTTTGTTGCCTGTCATAAAAATAAGGTTAGAAAATGTGTTGTCAACGTAAATATCGCTATTTCGAAACCATCGCAATGTATAGATACGTTTCAATGAATCATCATTAATTATTCCCGAATATAAACATGTTCTTACCAATATTTCCACAAACTAGTATGTAGGTATCTTGTAAACTTGAGCGAACAAGAAATATGTCTACCTATATGTGACCAAGTAATACTCGTACGTATAATTCTTTATAATTCACGGATCTTTCTCGACTCCCACACACACATGCACACACGCTGAAGTAACTCAGCTAGAAGTCTCGCGAACGTTTTCGACAACCCTTTTGTTCTGCCGCCTTGGTTTTTAAGTCACGTACAAACAGCAGTCCCGCGAGGCAGTTGGCGTGTGGTGTGGATTAGCTTGGCCCCGTCCAAGCTCGACGTCACATAATAAGGACATTTTAAAAGAAACTGAACAATTAATATTCAATAATGAATATTTTAAAGTGCAAAAAATGTGAGAAAACAGGATTACAAGAAAATGAAATTTCTAAATATCGTGGACTATTTACCCACACGCCCGCGCCCTATCGCGGTTGGGTATTTAAATAGCCAGAAGTTCAATCCAACTGTTTGACATGTTGTTTCCACAAAACCTTGTTTTCGAAATGCTCAGTATGAAATACAAAATATCCTTGCATGTCGTGATGTAATTTAAGAGCAAGGTTCAAGTAGTTTGTGATGTGGCATTATTTACGTTATTTGGTCCAGGCCGGCCTGCTTGAGGAAAGACAAGCAAGCTGTCTGTCTATCTGTCTGTCTGTCTGCCCGCCTGCCTTCAACTGTTTATCCTTCCACACAGACACACACGCGCGCGTCAATAAAACTCAAGCAAAGGCTTTTACTAAACAACTAAAGTTAAATCCTCTAGTGTTTGCTTAACAAGGAGTGAATGAAAACAAGCTTTTGCGCGATATCTTCAGTATCTTCACTTTTACTGTCAATTCTGGTAAAATACAACTAACTCATTCCCTGAATATGCTCATATTACTTGATTTACGGTGTTTATTAGACTCTAACCTCTGCTACCTGCCACTTCATCCAGCACCAACACAATAATCCGTCGCCACATGGACCTAAAATTATCCAAAAAGTGCATTTTTTACTTTCTCTACTGGTAAATACAAGTATTGTATTCCACCCAAAAATTCCATGTCGGGATTTCACCGGAAATATATGTTTTGAGGCCCTCTGAATCCAAGAAAAAAGCATTTTTAGAAAAAGGTCCGTGTGCCTGTCTGTCTGTGGACATCATAACTCAAAAACTAAACGTCGGTTAAAAACCAAAGTTGGTATTTAAGTTTAATGTTTTTCAAGGATGCGACACGAAAATTTTGAAGAAAATGGCCCCATCCTAAAGTACTCTTTACATGGAAAATTTTTCGAAAATTTTGATTTTCTTGAAAATGGCTAACGATTTTGAATAAAATGCCGTGCGTTTCTGTTTTTATAACAAATGAAATGCATATTTTGAATTTTCTGGCTATAGCCTATGTAGCCCTGTTTACTCTGGACGACTTTTGCATAACTGGTAAACCGTTAGAGATAGACCAAATCATACTATACAAAAAATGTAGATCAGGCTAAATTACATAGTTTATGTCTTAATAAATTTTCTTGTAAACTGAACCATTTCAGAACATCATTACTCATGTTTTTCATGTTTTTATGTTAAGTGTGCAAAGAGAACGGAATCTGAAAGCTTTAAAACATTTGACTATCGCTCAAAGTCTACTGTATTTCCCTTGTACCTACAAGGAAGTCGCTATGTTTTGAAGTCTTTACTTTTGAAACACCTCTACAATAATGAAAATCGAAGTAAATCTTAAACTATAATTTTCTACAGTTTACATTTTTTCACCTTCCAAAAAAAAAAGCACAATTATTTGGCAGTGTGATAAAATTCCTACTGAATAATTCTGTGGAACAGAATTTCATTATACATTTTAGTTAAACGGTGAGATTTTACTCAAATGAATTCTCATTATGTCAAAGTAACGATATATTATTTTTTACCTCAAAAACAATGATACATACAAAATTCTGTGCTACAGGATTGTGTTGTATATTCAAGATAAGTCATAAAACGTTTCAGTGAAATATCTCAAGTAGGTTTTAAGAAAATGCGCCTTATTGCGTTTTAGATATCGGTGTACATCGCTTGCTTTCTGTTTGTATAAACTGTAAAACGTATGAAGCCCATCTTCAAATTTTGAATACTGACTCTAAACTCTTATCTCCAGTTAACCTCACTTATCGCGTCATTTTCTGGTGTCGTGTGCACCACCGTTAGAATGGCTCATTGAGCCGCCGGTAGAAGCAGATTACTCAATCAAGTTACGCTACCTTACCACAGGTTATCTAGTTATCTAACGGTGCCCAGCATTTAATTCAAAAAATGTATTGGTATGTTTTGTTAATTTGCATCTCTTCTCTTACCTTCTTCAGTCTGACGAATTATTTCACTTCGACTCTGTATAGGATGATACGGGTATAAATGTATATATTTTGACAAATGATACCTTAATATGTGTCCACTTAAGTGTCAGTTGTTCTTTTCTCTTCATCTAAAAATTTTCTCACAAGCCAATCACATAGTTTACTACCTGAGGTGTGTGTGTGTGTGTTTGTGTGTGTGTGAGAGTGAGTGTGAGTGTGTGTGTGTGTGTGTGCGCGTGCGTGCGTGTGAGTGTGTGTGAGTGTTTGTGGTAGTGTCGTGAAAGATACATCACGTCAGACTATTTAAGTATACTGCCCCATGCAGCGCACTGAACTATTTTAAGTATTTCACCAGCAGATGACAGCACCAATTTCAGTTGTATTACTTTTAGAAAAAGAAGCAGAAATACGGTGTGTGGTAGGAAATGACCATCAAGTTACACATTTAGTGTATGATTTTAGCTTTTTCAAAACAGCGCTGATCTTAAATATGTAAAATTGTCTTCATGCACTGAATTGTAACTGAGCATATGAACGCAACTTGTCCATAAAGACTGTACATCGAGTTATATATTTGCCCCCTTCACGCAGAGTGATGCGCGTCCACGCAAACACGGCCCTAGGCCGCACACACGCTACCTTAGATGCCTGCACCCTGCCCCGCCCAGGATAACCGCGGAGTGTACATAGTGTATATATAGTGTATATAGTTAACGTGTGTATATAGTCCTTTGTTATAATGCTGGGACGCATAGTTACGTGTGCCCAGCAAACATGTGCGAGCGGGACGCTCACTTGAAGTGCCCAGTGTGCGTGCGTGTATGTATATGTGTGTGCGTGCATGAGGGCATATCACATGATATGCCAGAGTGAATGAGAGAATGCATGTGTGTAAAAAAATATGTATATAGCAAGAAAAAAGCGAAAAAAGACAAAAACAAAATATAAACACATACCCAAGAACTATACACAAGAGAACTGTTCTCGGTGGCCCAAAAGAGGGTCACTGTATGGGTTTTCTTAAAACCCAATGCATATTTGTTGTAAATATAAAAAAAATTGTAATCCAATGATAAATTAAGTCTGTACGCTGGGCCCCATGTACCAGCACCAGACAAAATTCTTTTAATAAAATAATCTGAATCTGAAACACCTATGTAAATACTGTCAAATATATCTCATGTTAATTTTAGCCTGTAAGCCGGGCCCCTTTGTACCGGCACCGGGCAAATGTCTTTTATAATAAATAAGTTGAAGTTGAAAAAAAAAAAAAAAAAAAAGCGGAGTACATCGGCAGCTTCCATACTTTTTCCTCCTTAGCGCAGGCCGATGTCGTTGGCCTTCTTATGAAAGCGACGCACATCGTCACAGCCAGAGGACCGTCATCGCTGGTACGCCTGGAGTTCTGGGATGGGACGGATTACTGGGCTGCTTCCCCTTGGGCAGGTGCTCCCAGTTATTCGTCATAGCCAGAGGACCGTCATCGCTGGTACGTCTGGAGTTCTGGGATGAGACGGATTACTGGGCTGCTTGCCCTTGGGCAGGTTCTCCCAGTTATTCGTCATAGCCAGAGGACCGTCATCGCTGGTACGCCTGGAGTTCTGGGATGGGACGGATTACTGGGCTGCTTGCCCTTGGGCAGGTTCTCCCAGTTATTCGTCATAGCCAGAGGACCGTCATCGCTGGTACGCCTGGAGTTCTGGGATGGGACGGATTACTGGGCTGCTTCCCCTTGGGCAGGTGCTCCCAGTTATTCGTCATAGCCAGAGGACCGTCATCGCTGGTACGTCTGGAGTTCTGGGATGAGACGGATTACTGGGCTGCTTGCCCTTGGGCAGGTTCTCCCAGTTATTCGTCATAGCCAGAGGACCGTCATCGCTGGTACGTCTGGAGTTCTGGGATGAGACGGATTACTGGGCTGCTTGCCCTTGGGCAGGTTCTCCCAGTTATTCGTCATAGCCAGAGGACCGTCATCGCTGGTACGCCTGGAGTTCTGGGATGGGACGGATTACTGGGCTGCTTCCCCTTGGGCAGGTGCTCCCAGTTATTCGTCATAGCCAGAGGACCGTCATCGCTGGTACGCCTGGAGTTCTGGGATGGGACGGATTACTGGGCTGCTTGCCCTTGGGCAGGTTCTCCCAGTTATTCGTCATAGCCAGAGGACCGTCATCGCTGGTACGCCTGGAGTTCTGGGATGGGACGGATTACTGGGCTGCTTCCCCTTGGGCAGGTGCTCCCAGTTATTCGTCATAGCCAGAGGACCGTCATCGCTGGTACGCCTGGAGTTCTGGGATGGGACGGATTACTGGGCTGCTTCCCCTTGGGCAGGTGCTCCCAGTTATTCGTCATAGCCAGAGGACCGTCATCGCTGGTACGTCTGGAGTTCTGGGATGGGACGGATTACTGGGCTGCTTCCCCTTGGGCAGGTGCTCCCAGTTATTCGTCATAGCCAGAGGACCGTCATCGCTGGTACGTCTGGAGTTCTGGGATGGGACGGATTACCGGGCTGCTTCCCCTTGGGCAGGTGCTCCCAGTTATTCGTCATAGCCAGAGGACCGTCATCGCTGGTACGTCTGGAGTTCTGGGATGGGACGGATTACCGGGCTGCTTCCCCTTGGGCAGGTGCTCCCAGTTAATCGTCATAGCCAGAGGACCGTCATCGCTGGTACGCCTGGAGTTCTGGGATGAGACGTATTACCGGGCTGCTTCCCCTTGGGCAGGTGCTCCCAGTTAATCGTCATAGCCAGAGGACCGTCATCGCTGGTACGCCTGGAGTTCTGGGATGGGACGGATTACTGGGCTCCTTGCCCTTGGGCATGTTCTCCCAGTTAATCGTCACAGTCAGAGGACCGTCATCGCTGTTACGCCTGGAGTTCTGGGATGGGACGGATTACCGGGCTGCTTGCCCTTGGGCAGGTTCTCCCAGTTAATCGTCACAGTCAGAGGACCGTCATCGCTGGTACGCCTGGAGTTCTGGGATGGGACGGATTACTGGGCTCCTTGCCCTTGGGCAGGTTCTCCCAGTTAATCGTCACAGTCAGAGGACCGTTATCGCTGGTACGCCTGGAGTTCTGGGATGGGACGGATTATCGGGCTCCTTGCCCTTGGGCAGGTTCTCCCAGTTAATCGACACAGCCAGAGGACCGTCACCGCTGGTACGTCTGGAGTTCTGGGATGGGACGGATTACCGGGCTGCTTCCCCTTGGGCAGGTTCTCCCAGTTAATCGTCACAGTCAGAGGACCGTCACCGCTGGTACGTCTGGAGTTCTGGGATGGGACGGATTACCGGGCTGCTTCCCCTTGGGCAGGTTCTCCCAGTTAATCGTCACAGCCAGAGGACCGTCACCGCTGGTACGCCTGGAGTTCTGGGATGGGACGTATTACCGGGCTCGCTGCCCTTGGGCAGGTGCTCCCAGATGAGGCTAGCCTAGGTGTCCGCCCTACTCCCTGCAGACGTTGTTGCCAGTACGGTCACACCTCTGAGGCGGTGGCGCTGGCACCATCACCACACTCTGCACTAGCCACGACGTGACACCTCGTCCCGTGTATTGTGCCATGTGCAGCTGCACCGGCCACTTCACGGGCCAGGCGGCGTGCCACAGGAATCCATGCCAACAGCCTCCTGCACCTCACAAGCGGCCCTCAGAACAACCAGTGTCCGACTCCCAGACCATCATCGTCACACACCAACCGTCAAACCGCCGACCAACAAGACGCCGTAGACAACCGACTTTACACCGCCGTACTCCACAACACCGCCGCACTGCAGAAACTACAGGGAACGCTCCAGACTCTCACCGATCGGGTTGCAGCATGGTAGGCAGCCCTGAGTCTTGCTCTCGAGGACGTCCAGGACGCCTCCCACAAACAACGTTACCAGCCACAGCTCACCAAGAACACAGTAGCCTCCGTGACCACTTCAACAAGCAGCAGCTGGAGAAAGTGGTCACCTACATCAATGACTCACGCATACACAAGGTCCATAAGACGTTAGAAGAGATACTACAAGGACACACAACGGCACTGGAGACTAGACTCAACCAGATTCAGGGCATTCTGACAGTCCCCAGACTTCCCTTTCCTCTCGCAGTTCCACACATGTTCACCCCAAATCGCAGGTCAGTGTCAGGGCATCCGCTATGATACTTGACCTGCGCAAGGCAATCACCCATCTTAATATGTACCCACAATCATCCGGTTTGCTTCGGCGGTACCGGACACCACACCACCCCACCCCTGTTCAAATAAATTGTATCATCCCAGAAGAACTTCAGTATAGTAAAAAAAGACCTACTGCAAGAAACCTGTATCATATTATCCTTTCTGATTTAGTTAGACATTTTCAATTGACAAATTTCTTTTGAACAAGTTTAGAAAGAGGTGTTTGTGTGTCGGCCAGTTACTTGGGCCTAAGCCAGGTGAGAGTGCGTGCAAGGACGCTGGTTACGCCCTTGGGAATTTAAGGTGGTAGTAAGGTGGTGTTGGTGTCAGCGCTGCTTCCGTCGTCCACGACCGTAAGCGCCGTAGTGTGTCCGTGATGCAAGGGCATGTCGTCCGACGGAGACCGCCCCTCCAGCAACGTCAGGAGAGCTGCCACCTCTTCCTTTACGAGCCTTCGGAGCGACAGGTGCCGTTCTCCCATCTTCCCCTCGAGAGCCTTCTCGGTGCGGTTCACGTCGTACGTACTTGTTAGGTATTGTAGCACTTCGTCGTATTGCCCTGAATTTGGAGATCTCGTCCTCTTCCAGGGCGGTGATCTTTGGAGTGATGGCAGTTAACTCTAGGATTACGGGAAAGAGGCGTTGTCCGGTCCGGCGGCTGTCGGTTTGACTGCAGGCGGGCTCTGGTCTAAACTGCCCTGCGGCAGGCGGGCCTAGTGTCGCCCGCGGCCGTCTGCTGTGGCAGCAAGCTTGCCCGATGTAGTGGTCATGTCCCCAGCAAGAAGTGCAGAAACAGCGTAGTCGTCGTCGTCGTCGTGTGAGGTCGTGCTGGTGTCATTGGGGGCACCACAGTAGTGGCGTTGCGGTGCAGCAGTGTAGGCTCGGTGGAGTCCACTCGTACCGGCTCGGGTGTATCCGGAGGACTTCGCCGAGGAGCTCCAGATCGCTGGAGAGGGTAGCGTCGTAGTGGCCCTTGTCGCGAAAGACAAGGCGCACGAGCGGAGTAGGTCCCCTCCTGGACTGTATCCGTGTAGCCTTCGAGAATGAAGGCTACGTCACAGCTTGCTGACGTAGCCAACAACCACGGCACTATGAAGACTATAGTTGCGGCGGCCATAGGCGATGGAGGTGCGTCGGTCTTGTTTCTCGGCTTCTTGGCTACGAGTCGCCGGTCAAGTCCTATTCTTCTTCTTGTTCTTCTCGGGATACTTTCCTCTGTTGATGTTGAGAGCTCGAGCTGAAATGATGGAGTTACAATACAGAATCACACTTAAGCATGTTCATTCTTGTAACCAAAATACCACTTTACCACAAATTAACAGAACAAATCTGATGTGTTGCACTCACATGACTTTCTCTACTCACTCTTGTACTAACCATTCTTACAAACTCTTATTCCTATATCTTCTTTGTGTTAGTCGAGATAAACATTTGTACAAATTATCTTATTGCTTATTTCCTTGTAGGTACAAGGGGAATGTTAGAATACAGTAGCCTTTGAGCGATAGTCAAATGTTTTAAAGCTTTGAGATGCTATTCTGTTTGCACGGTTAACATATAAAAAATGAACAGCGATATTCCATTTTGCAAAAGTTTTAAATTTTCCGAAACTCACACACATAACAAGGAATATCTCCGAAATGGTTCACTGTACCAAAAAAAAAAAAAAAAAAAAAAAAAAAAAAAAAAAAAAAAAAAAAAAACAGACATAAATTGTGTGTTTTAGCGAGATCTACATTTTGTATAGTAAGATTTGGTCTATTTTTTACGGTTTACCAGTTATGCAAAAGTGGTCCAGAGTAAATACGACTACTGCGGCTATAGCCAGAAAATTCTAAATATAATTTCGTTTGTCATAAAAATATATCATATGTTTTGTATGTCATTTTATTCAAAATCGTTAGAGCCATTTTCAAGAAAATCAACATTTTCGAAAAACTTTCCATGTAAAAGCGTAGTTTAGGGTGGGGCAATTTTCTTCAAAATCTTAGTGTCGCATCCTTGAAATATGTTAAACTTAAATACGAACTTTGATTTTTAAACTACTTTTTGTTTTTGAATTATGTTGTCCACAGACACACACACACACACACACACACACACACACACACACACACACACACACACACACACACACACACTTACACACACAGTGAGTTTGTTCTAAAAATACCTTTTTTAATTGAGGGGTATCAAAACATGTATTACCGTGAAATCTCGACATCGAATTTTTAGGTGGAATACAAAACTTCCTCTATTTACTACACGTAGTAGGGAAGGTAAAAATGTATAGGTCATATTTGTCGTCATATTTTTTCAATCACAAATGGTTGTTTATTTCTAACATTTTCAGGGCATAAACATGCTGGTCACTATCAACAGGAAGTAAATTTGTATGAGACAAGACAGTAAGTAGGTAATGTGGCTGGCTGGAATGCGATAGGCAGGGAAAGAACCAAAAGTGGTGCGCCGCCGTCCCGCCTTGCTTGCTTGTTTCCATGACGACGCGCCAGGACCTTGTGGCGCTGCAAGCAGAGACGCCTGTCACTCGGACTAGGCGCCGCGAACAGTAAGGACATACTACTCATCATCCTGTGCGTTGTGTGCTGGCTCATTGATCGCAATGGTGGCGGAGTGGACAACTGCACACTAACATGTCATCTAGTCTAACTACCTCACAGGTAACACAGCACTTCCATGTTACGTAACTTTCTCTTGCATTAATATCTTACAAAGGGGGTTGGCTGAAATGAACTTGCCCCAGACTGAGGTATGCCAGTCCTGACGTCGAACTCGGGACCTCCACGTGCAAGGCAGATTTAGTTTCCCCTCACTAAAATTGTATACAACTAAGTAATAAATGTATTTTACTTGTTGGTTTATATTAACGCATTATTGCCTTAAATGGTTATGGAGCCTTTGTTTGTACCCGGCCGGCAGTGTTGGCAGCCCTGTCACAAGGAAAATGGTGTTACCTGTTTTGGTATAGTGAAGTAAACAAGGGTTGAGTTTCAGCTGTTGGTGACTCTCTCTCCACTGGACATCGTTATCAACATACTATATAGGTAAACACTACTTGTATTGTCATGATTCATAACACCTTGGGTGCATGTTCTTCTCTAGAACGGAACAAGCAAGTTCCTGTCGGACCTTACAAGCTTCTGTCTCTCTGTTTGTCTCTCTTCAAAATCATATATACCCAAATGTTTACTAAACATAGCTTGCAGCATCTTCCCATAAAGATGAACTGAAAAATGGGCCATTCTAACATCCCATTAAACAGCCTAGGTATATATTCTGTACGAAAACACACTTACGTGAAAATGGAAAGAGTTATATTTACGTTACAGAAATTTATGAGCAAACTTTAAGGGCAGTCGAAAGGATGAGTTTTATTTTTACTTTCTCTACTACGTATAGTAAGTAGAGGAAGTACTGCATTCCACCCAAACACTGGATGTCGAGATTTCACCGGAAATATTTGTTTTGAGGCCCCCTGAATACAAAAACAAGCAGTTTTAGAAAAAGCTCCGTGTGTGAACAGTATAACGCAAAAACGAAAAGTCAGTTAAAAACCAAAGTTTAATGTCTTCCAAGGATGCGACACGAAGATTTTGAAGAAAATAGCCCCACCCTAAACTACCCTTTACATGGAAAATTTTTCGAAAATTTTGACTTTCTTGTAAACGGCTCTAACGATTTTGGTTAAAATATATGTTTGAGATATTTTGATGACAAATAAAATTCATATTTTGAATTTTCTGACTATAGCCCCTGTAGTCGTATTTACTCTGGACAACTTTTGCATAACTGGTAAACCGTTAGACATAGACCAAATCTTACTCTACAAAAAATGTAGATCTTGCTAAAACACACAATTTATGACCAAACAAATTTTCTTGTAGCGTGAACCATTTCGAAGATATTCCTTGTTGTGTGTGTGTGAGTTTCGGAAAACTTAAAAGTTTCGTAAATTGGAACATCGGTTTTAATTTTCTTATATGCTAAGTGTGCAAAGAAAACTGAATCTCAAAGCTTTAAAATAGTTGACTATCGCACAAAGCCTACTGTATTGTAATATTGCCCTTGTACCTACAAGGAAATATGCAATAAGATAATTTGTACAACTAACACGAAGAAGATATAGGAATAAGAGTTTCTAAGAATTGTTAATACTAAACGAGAGAAAGTCATGTGAGTGTAACAAATCAGATTTTTGTTATTAATAAGCGAAGGTATAAATGCGTAAAGAAAGGCTGGTTTGACAAAGGAACATGATAAGGGCGTTCGTCAAGTGCATAACTAAAAAACGAAGGTTCGTTTTGTATTTAATTTCAGCTCATCCAGGACGTGGCAGAAATGTTCACCAGGTCCCCAGCACTTTACGTGTCACAAATACCCTTATCTTTCGGCTTCCCAAAACACATTTTGATTAAAATACTGTTTATTTTACAAACTGAACCTTTACGTAAGATATACGTTAAACTGTATTTTTATATTTTTATCTGTAAACTATGTTATATGTATAAATGTATAGAATAAGTTAATGTTAAAAATTGGGCTGATTTAAGTAATTAGGTGCCAGGGTTATTATACAGATGTTTCAGTAATATGCACTGTCTGTGAGTTTGTTAACGTCCTACGTAAAACCTTGCGCACCATCGACCAAGGGAGAGGGCCGGAGGGCTGTGCGCTCGCATACGATAACTGGAAATGTGCAAGAGCATAACCACAATAAAAGACTTAGCTAATTGCATTAATCTCGTAGGATAGCTATCTCCTGTGTCGAAAAAGGTTCAAGTTAAATTCTACAAAGTTGGAGTGGAATTGTTTACATTTGCACTTGTGACATCGTGTGACGTAGAAAGAGGTTTTTCAGTGTTTAACAACTGCTTCAGTGATAGGCGTCGAAACCTCATATTTGATAATAGTTTACGAATGTAATGACGATATTACAAATATCAGTATGTATGTACGTAAGTAAGTGCAGTGAGGCGGTTTACATGCGCGGCGAGCGATAACAGTAGAGTCCATGTGGAGTACACCTATGGAACAACGCACAGTACTCTAGCGGCCCGGGCACGGAAGGTTTTACAACCGCACGCATCTCGTCGAGCCAAACATTCCAGATCAGTTCGAATTGGGTTGGACTCGGCGGGTCAGTGAGAAATTGAGTGTGTATGGGCGGAGTTGTGAGACGATTCTGGTGGCCCGGTAGTCTTCCCTATGGGTTGACGCGTATGCACTTCCGCAGGGGGAGGGGGGGGGGACTTGTTAGTAGTGTATAGTACGGACGGGTGTGCCTCAAGAGGGAGAGTTTCCACTACTGGTGGTCGACTCTCGCCTTTAACTGCAGAACATACGCAAACACTCAAGTACCGTAATTGAACCCACGACTTCCCAAATGCGAGTCACACGTGCAGCTTACCACGGCGACAGTATTCACTTGTTTTAACTGCTCCTACAATACTATTGCCGACTGTTGATCATTTATATAACATGAAACGAATCTTCCTTTCCTTCTTTCGTTCTTTCTTTCTTTCTTTCTTTCTTTCTTTCTTTCTTTCTTTCTTTCTTTCTTTCTTTCTTTCTTTCTTTCTTTCTTTCTTTCTTTCTTTCTTTCTTTCTTTCTTTCTTCCTTTCCTTCTTTCTTCCTTTCTTCCTTCCTTCCTTTCTTCCTTCCTTCATTCTTTCTTTCTTTCGTTCTTTCGTTCTTTCTTTCTTTCTTTCTTTCTTTCTTTCTTCCTTTCTTTCTTTCGTTCTTTCTTTCTTTCTTCCTTTCTTTCTTTCTTTCTTTCTTTCTTTCTTTCTTTCTTTCTTTCTTTCTTTCTTTCTTCCTTTCTTTCTTTCGTTCTTTCTTTCTTTCTTTCTTTCTTTCTTCCTTTCTTTCCTTCTTTCCTTCTTTCCTTCTTTCTTTCTTTCTTTCGTTCTTTCTTTCTTTCTTTCTTTCTTTCTTTCTTTCTTTCTTTCTTTCTTTCTTTCTTTCTTTCTTTCTTTCTTTCTTTTTTTCTTTCTTTCGTTCTTTCGTTCTTTCGTTCTTTCTTTCTTTCTTTCTTTCTTTCTTCCTTCCTTTCTTTCTTTCTTCCTTTCTTTCTTTCGTTCTTTCTTTCTTTCTTTCTTTCTTTCTTTCTTTCTTTCTTTCTTTCTTTCTTTCTTTCTTTCTTTCTTTCTTTCTTTCTTTCTTTCTTTCTTTCTTCCTTTCTTCCTTTCTTCCTTTCTTCCTTCCTTCCTTCCCTCTCTCTCTCTTTCTTTCTTTCCTTTTCTTTCTCTTTCCTTTTCTTTCTTTCTCTTTCCTTTTCTTTCTTTCTCTTTCCTTTTCTTTCTTTCTCTTTCCTTTTCTTTCTTTCTCTTTCCTTTTCTTTCTTTCTCTTTCCTTTTCTTTCTTTCTCTTTCCTTTTCTTTCTTTCTCTTTCCTTTTCTTTCTTTCTCTTTCCTTTTCTTTCTTTCTCTTTCCTTTTCTTTCTCTTTCCTTTTCTTTCTTTCTCTTTCCTTTTCTTTCTTTCTCTTTCCTTTTCTTTCTTTCTCTTTCCTTTTCTTTCTTTCTCTTTCCTTTTCTTTCCTTCCTTTTCTTTCCTCTCCTTCCTCCCTTCTTTCCTCCCTTACTTCCTCCCTTTCTTACTTCCTTCTTTCTTTCCCTCCCTCTTTTTCTTTCTTTCCCTCCCTCTTTTTCTTTCTTTTCCTCCCTATTTTTCTTTCTTTCTCTTTCTCTCTTTCTCCCCTTAATCTCTCTTTCACTTTCGATCCCTCTCCTAATGACCTAGTTGTCGACGGGCCCTTAAACCCAACCCAACTCGATCCCTCTTTTTCTGTTTCTTTCGTTTCTCTCTTTCCTTCTGCCTTTTCTCTCTGTTTGTTTCTGTCTTTATGTTTCTTTCTCTCTTTCTTTATCTTATTCTTTCTCTCGGTATTTCTCTTTACTTCTTTCCATCTTTCTTTCTGTTTCTTTCGTTGTTTCTTTCTTTGTTTCTTCCTGTGTTTGTTTCGTTCTTTGGTTTGTCAATTGCCAGGATCACATCAGCGTCGCCGATGTGCAGGAGTTCTTTTACGTGCCAGTAAATCTACTGACATGGAGCTGTCGTTTATAAGCACACTTACAAATCATCGGCCTGGGCCGGGTTTGAACCCGCGACCTTGGGAATCTCCCAGCGCCAGTACCTGGCTGAGGCACAAGAAGATAAGCTCTCATTACGTTTTCGTGTATAATAGCGTAAACTTTTGTTTACAAAGCAACAGCATATTTACCCAAGAAGAGGGGGATAAAACTTGTGCACCTCTGGTTGACTTATATTATTATTTGTCCTGTTTTAGTTTTTAAATAAGAAAAAGAAGCAATATCCATACAACCGTAGCGAAATGAAACATCATCCACGCGTGACATCACACCGATTATTTTACTTGGGCCCTCCCCGTCCTGAGTTGACCTCGTTCACTGGGACTCAAGCTTACGATGTTCACATTTCCCAGTCCATTGTATCGCGCTGTTTGCGTCGCCTTGCTTCAAGGTGTGCGGATTACAGGAAGACATTTAGGCAATAAAGGGTAGATGTTTGTCTACCACTGTCTTGTACCGACAACGAAATATGTCATGAAACTGTTTCTGTACTAACACACGTTTTAATTTATCTACAAGGGGAAGTATTGTATTTCACACAAAAATTCCATGTCGAGATTTCACAGGAAATATATGTTTTGAGATCCCTTGAATTAAAAACATTTTTTTAGAAAAACGTCCCTGTGACTGTGTGTCAGTCTGTGGACAGCATAACTCGAAAAAGAAAAGTAGTTTAAAAACGAAAGTTGGTATTTAAGTTTAATGTCTTTCAAGGATGCGACACGAAGATTTTGAAGAAAATAGCCCCACCCTAAACTACCCTTTACATGAAAATTTTTTCGAAAATTTTGATTTTCATGAAAATGGCTCTAACGATTTTGATTAAAATGTCACATGTTTGAGAAATTTTTATGACAAATGAAATGTATATCTTGAATTTTCTGCTTATGGGCTCTGTAGTCGTATTTACTCTGGACGACTTTTGCATAACTGGTAAACCGTTAGAGATAGACCAAATCTTACTACATACAAAATGTAGATCTCGTTAAAATACACAATTTATGCCTGAATAAATTTTCTTGTAGGATTTACCATTTCGGAGATATTCCTTGCCATGTGTGTGCGTTTCGGAAAAGTTAAAACTTTGGTGAAATGGAACATCGTTGTTCATTTCTTTATATGTTAAGTGTGCAAAGAGAACAGAATCTCAAAGCTTTAAAATATTTGAGTATCGCACAAAGCCGAGTGTATTGCAATATTTCCCTTATACCTACAAGGAAATAAGCAATAAGATAATTTGTACAAATGTTTATCTCAACTAACACGAAGAAGATATAGGAATAAGAGTTTGTAAGAATGGTTAGTACAAGAGTGAGTAGAGAAAGTGATGTGAGTGCAACACACGTTGTTTCATGTGTGGAGTTGAGCATATTGCCTGAAAGGGTGAAGGAGTTTTTAAAGAGAAAGCAGCTCAAGTGGTAGGTATAATTGTTTGATGGCAGGCAGTTAGTGAAGAGGTACTTGGGGGTATATCGCTGACCTGGTACCTATACAAGAGGTAGCTAGCTTAGCTGTCTTTGTGTGCTGTTGCTGAATGTGCTGACGTGCCTGCCTGCCTGCCTGCCCGCCTGCCTGCCTGCCCGCCTGCCTGCCTGCCCACCTGCCTGCCTGCCTGCCTGCCTGCCTGCCCACCGACCGCCTCTTTCTGTCACTCGCTCATTTTCTTCACGTTCGAACCTCTGACGTAACACAAACACCAAATATTCTTACACTATTCACCAACGAATATCTCCGAAATGGTTCACTCAACAAGAAAATTTATTCGGACATAAATTGTGTGTTTTAATGAGATCTACATTTTTTGTACAGTAAGATTTTCTCTATCTCTTACGGTTTACCAGTTATGCAAAAGTCGTCCAGAGTAAACAGGACTACATGGGCTACAGACAGAAAATTGAAGATATACATTTCGTTTTGCATAAAAATATCTCAAAACATTTGGTATTTTAATCAAAATCGTAACAGCCATTTTGAAGAAAATCAAAATTTTCGAAAAATTGTCCATGTAAAGGGTAGTTTAGGGTGAGGCTGTCTTCTTCAAAATCTTGGTGTCGCATCCTTGAAAAACATTAAACTTAAATACCAACTTTGGTTTTTAACTGAGTTTTCCTATTTGAATTATGCTGCCCACAGACTCACAGACGCACACGGACTTTTTTCTAAAAATGGTTTGTTTATTTATGGAGGCTTTAAAACCTAATATTTTCGGAGAAATCTCGAAATGGAATTTTTGAGTGGAATGCAATATTTCCTCTGCTTACTAGTAGAGAAAGTAAAAAGCTACTGGTACAACGCTGATCTCATATATTTATAGCTTAGCTAAATTGAACCACCGTTTAATGTTTGTTTACTTGTCCTAAAGCTTATATAAGTCCCTTTGGGGTAGTCGTAGCTGCACTGCAATAAACCTCATTTATGAATTTACAGATGAACTTGCGTACGACAAAAACATATAATAGAAATGTTTAGCAATTTTTGTGTATTTTCATGGACATTACCTCTTAATGAGATGTTACATTTTCTATTTTCTCGTCGACACTAAATTGAAGCTCAGCAAGGCTGCGCGAGTCCATTTTGTTTCACTAATTACGCCATCTCTCCTAGCTGAGACAACCAAGGCAAGCGCTCCATATCGGTTCCAATTGGATTCATGACAGCGCTTCGCCATCTTTTGTTTTCATCTGTACAACGTCACAACTTGCACACAAATCAGGCACAACGTACTATCAGCGCTCCTAGTGAGTTGGTGTTGAGTTAATTTGTGTTTCATTCGCTTATTATACGTACTAGCCGCGATCATTTGTCCCTACTTACTGTTAAATCTAGGTTATACGAAAACCGAGTAGAGAAAGCCGTTTCAATGTAATTCATTGTATTTCTATTTTAGTAATATAGCAAATAGTCTGCATTGTTTGTAGGGTACAGAAATAAGTGTGCTTTGAGTTTCATAAAAGAAAAGTGAGTCCCGTTAGAGATTTGGGGCTCTTGTGCGTCCAATTACGTATGCTGTTGCGCATCTATGTGACAGTGCAGCTAGATTCTGTAGACTGATGGAGTAGCATTTCATAGGTTCTCACACGAAGTTTGAATACTTAGTTTTCTCAACATTTGTAGCACAATCATCCTAGAATAATTATTGACAGTTACAATCACCAACACCCACAACGAAAACAATCGCATTTTCAGCAGCGCTTCTAAATAAAAAACTTTCGCACGACTTTGAAGCTATAATAAAAATACTTGCTAAGCTCACTTTAAATTTTCGCCGTCGTAGTTGTTAAAGAACAAAAGCCGATTATATTTTATTCCCAGCAACATACTTACGTAGATGGATGCGCTCCAAGTTTTGGGCAAGTGCTGATAATAAGTCTAGGTGGCAGAGAAGGTAATGGAATCTACCCAAAAGTTCGATGTGTATGTGTGTGTATGTGTCTGTGGACAATATAACTCAAAAAGGAAAAGTCGGTTAAAAACCAAAGTTGGTATTTAAGTTTAATGTGTTTCAACGATGCGACACGAAGATTTTAAGGAAAATAGCAGCACCCTAAACTACCCTTTATATGAGAAATATTTCGAAAATTTTGATTTTCTGGAAAACGGCTCCAACGATTTTGATTAAAATGTCGTATGTTTAAGATATTTTTATGACAAATGAAATGTGTATCTTGGATTCTCTGGTTATAGCCCATATATCCTGTAGCGGTGTATTGCTATGCTGCCTAGATCAGCGGCGCTACTTGCACGAAACTGAATGAATATGAAAAATGTTATTTGGGGATGTTTACAACACGCCTAGTCTGATGGTGTGAGGGATCTTAGTGCGAGTTTTGGTTTTATTTTGTGTATTTGTTGACGTTGTGTAGTGTAGTGGTTGTGTGTTTGTGTTTAGTTCCCCGTGTTTCACACCAGTTTGAGACCAGGCTTCAAGATATAGAAACATTGTCAACTACGTTTCAGATCTTTGCGGCCCGTATTCATTGGATGTTAACAATGTTTCTAGCAGGTTGCAAATTGAATTGATAAATTTACAGTGCGACAATTTTCTGAAGGACAAATAATGGACTTGGCTGATTTTTATAAGAATGTTCCTCAAAACAGATTTCTGAGGCTGTATGCCCTTGTTGCACGGATATTATGTATGTCTGGTTCTACGTATGTGTGCGAACAATCCTTTTTTGTTATGAACCCTTCTAAGTCAAAATTCTGAAGCATATTGTCAAATCACAATCTAACATACAGTTTTCGGTTACAAATGTGCCGTACATTACGCCCTAACATTGACAAACTAGTTAAAGAAAAGCGAAACGGGAAATGTCCACCTAATTGTTCTGTATAACTCTCCTCTTGCTCAGGCAAAATAGTTATAATTTCTTTTCTATTTGCGTTATAACATGACTGTTCACATAAACTAGGATTTATATATATGCCATAAAGCCGAAATGTAATTATTTATAATTTGTGACTATTCCGTAATTGAAAGTCAGCACTAAAATTACTATGTCCCGCACGCCGTTTCCTCTTCCCCGCCGTGACGTCACACGTTCACCTGGCCTTCGGTGAGAGCATGTGAGCTGAGTGAGCTGACGTCACAGTAGCGATACTTCTGCCCTACTGCTTACTTCACCGGCCGCTTGTGGGACCGTCGAGCAAGGCACTGCCAATGGACAGAAAACCGAGAGGAGGCTCCAGAGGCAGTTCGAGTCGAGTGGGGAAGCTTATTCCCCCACCCGAAGTGTCTTTACCGCAGTACCTAGCCGTTATACGGCTTTACCTGCGCGATAGTATGGTGTTTTAGTCTACAGGATTTAATCTCTGGGAATGTTTGGGATCAGGGGTATTTATAGGGGCAAGATTTCAGGGTACAGTTATAAATTATCTTATTTACAGTGGTTTTTGTCTGTCCGGACACATATAATCACCTGCTTTACTTAACCAAAACCAGCTCGATCGGCTGGATTAACACATAGGTTTTTCGAAATTCTTTATTTCTGGAAAAGGCTCAGCGATTTTGTATAAAAGAGAAGATTACTTTACGAAATGAGGTGGTAAAATGAAACAGCGCATAGTTTTGATACCACTGTCGTTATCTACTTCAAAAATTAATAACTATCTTTGCTGGGTCTGTATTTTGTATTGAGAGCGCGATGGGTGTTGTGTTAGATATTTTGTACGGTAAGATTTAAACATGTTTTTCACAGTTAATTCATAGATTTTGTCAGTTATATGAAGTTTATCTTCACAGCGGTATTGCTAAACATCTCATACATTTTCTCTCGTCTGTTTGGGTTTTTGTTGAGTCTACTATGGCACAAAGTATAGAACCAAGAAGTAAGAGGGTTAAATAAATATGCAAACTAGATGACAAATACCATAAAATCTGTCCAGAATGCTATAAAAATTAAATTAAATTAATACCATGATGTTTTAATTTTGTAAAATTATGCTACTCAGAAGGTTAGCAAAAAGATATGGACAAACAGAAATTCTGGTCATAGAATATTCTTCCTCCAGAAGTAGAGGACTATTCTCCATTTCTGGACGACCTAGAAAAGCGAAATGGCAAAGGGCAGGTAAGGAAATCGATGGTGGTCATAGCGTAGCACCCACGTTAGTCAAAAGAAGGATGTAATGCTGCCGCCCGATGGGTGGGTGGGCGAAAGGTTAGTTCCTAGACTACGTCCGGAGGATAGGGTCCTTACTGAGGAAGGAGTTAGAGGGAAGATGGTGTTAGTGTGGGCGTCTGCGTCGTTGCTTTTCTTCAGGCACTGCTTTAGGAGGCGCCAGTCCTCCGGTGTAATCTTAATCTTTGGTGGACGGATCTGATGAGCTGATATATTACGCGGCCTCCTGGGTAACTGGTGATTTCCTTCAGGGCCTGCAGACTGGTGGTGATACTGCCAAGCCTTGTTGACAACTCGGCGGCTTGGGTTAGATGTTGAGTAGTGGCGGGGCGGCAGTGTAGGTCGCCTGTGAGTCCTGGAGATTGCTGCTGAAGGCATGGATTAATCAGGTTACACGCGCATCCTCGTGGAGGTCGTGCACGGTATCTCGTACCGCCGCCCTGGATGATGCTGTCGATGTGATCACTCTTCTATAGAGATCGGCGAAGAATGAATCTGAACTGTTTGCTGGAGCTCTGGCCTTGAAGTGGTGACATAACGGGCGGTTTGGTGGAGATCGTGCACAGTGCACTCTGTGGTGAGAGTTTTGGTCCCAGGGCGTGAAAGAGCAGGCATGTTCACTGCGCAGGATCGGTGAGCATCCTGATGGTTTACCTCAGCAAACACAACTTTCCCTGAAAGGGTGCTCCAGTCGCTAAGGCGAGCTCCAAGTTCACTGGATCTATACTCCATCCAGCCTTAGAGCCGCCCCTTGTATCACTCCTCGATAACCTGATGCTATCACCTGCAACTAACACAAAATAAACACCACGTGGAATCATACTTTGTATTTATGTTGCAACAGAACAATATTTACTCAGGAATTTTAGAACTATTGCGTTACATTTAAGTAGTCTTTACCAGGGTTATCATACATCTTGAAAACTCGCAGATAAATGTCGATATTTACGGTATTATATTTTATGGTGTACTTTGGTTTCGGCGTATTGCGAGTTCGTTGTTGATGTCTTGGTTTACATCAAGTGCGGATCTAACGGTGGAGTGATTATAGTAGCTTCAATTTTATCAACGGCAGTGGCTCTGGTGATAGAGGACCACCATTACTGCACAGCGATGGAAAGAGTTGGGTTGAAGGTCCACGACGTTGTACCAAGGCGGAGTAGCACAGCTCGGCGGTGTCGGCGGGCCAACTGACAGCAAGAAGTAGAATTCATAATCTATACGAGAAGCTGTCAATTAGTAAATCTTTGAGGATACCTGTGAGCTCAGAAGGAACCTTTGTGCCTCTCGATGAACCAAATGGACTGAAAGATTGATAAAAATGGACCCATTGAGCACATGTTCAGGCTGGGTCGAATGTTATATATTTTCACATTTGTGAAATACGGTAAACCTACTAAAATTGACCCTCTTGACAGGACATCCATGTGACGAAACTAGGAAGGGAAACGTATGATATTGCAGACACGTGAAATAGCAGCAAATGGTTCCAGCTGCACATATCGCAGTTCAGTATGAAGGAGAGCAGACCATGCTGATGCCCGTGACGTAGATGAAGATTTAAGAACCGTCAAAGGAAGGGCAACTGAAAAAGTTGAAGCTGGTCAGCAAGCTACTTCACTTTAGCAGGCATTTCACGGTCCCCAAGAAGACATGCAGTAACAGAGGTCAGAATTAATGCATCTGTTAGGTAGCCTGCTGTTAATATCAATGCATCTTCTTATCAAGAGCACCGCTAACAACTGGGTGCATCTGTGCAAGCGCGCGCTTCGGAGCACAGCTGCCCGTAACAGCAGCACATATGTACATCTGAGAATGAACTTGAACTGCTATCTAAGAACAAAGTTACTTCGTCTTTGAAACTTACTTATGGAATTAATGTTTCCTCAAACACTAAGATGTCGCTGGAAAAGTACAAAAATGTATCTTTACATTTAAAGTGTGACCACGAGTAGAGAGTTAATTTTTGTTACAGGAGCAGCCTTTTTCCTTTTGAATCGTAAGGTTGAAACTTATAGAAATACTCTTTCTCTATTTTAGTTTTAATATTAACGTATTTTTAATAATTACATGATTATTTTAACTCGTATTACAGCCATGTGATCACGAAATGTATGTAAGTAAATAGTTCATCTTTCAGCGTCAGACCTTCTATCCATTTTCTGTGCCTTCCTATTTCATCCATCCTCTTTTTCTTGCTATCTCTGCAATGTATTGTTTCCCACTCATTTCTCGGTCTTCCGCTTCGCCTACTTCCTTCTGCTCTTGTCTCGCTGATCATGCATTCTGAGTAGATGTTCGTACCATTTTACATTCCTGTTCATGTTATTCTACTTTCATGTTTGTCAAGCATTACGCACGTTTCTCATTCCTACAATAAAATAAGTCAATATACTGTTTTTATGTATTTTAATTTTCTCAGTTTTGGATATTTCTTTCGGATTGTTGTATTGGAGATTTGACAATAAATATTATTTGTCTTAATTACTCTGTCATTTATTCCTCCGTCTCTTATCTTGTCGGTAGCAATTACTCTGCCTAGATATTTTATGCTATCTACTTGTAATTTTTCGTGTTTCCATTATATCTTTACTTTCTGTGCTACGTATAATAGAGGAAGTATTGTATTCCACCCAAAAATTCCATGTCGAGATTTCACCGGAAATATATGTTTTGAGACCCCTGAATCCAAAGAAAGCATTTTTAGAAAAAGGTCCGTGTGTGTGTCTGTGTGTCAGTCTGTCAGTCTGGACAGCATAACTCAAAAACGAAAAGTTAAGTAAAAGTAAAATACCTCCTACGATTTTGATTAAAATGACACATGTTTAAGATATTTTTATGACAAATGAAATGTATATCTTGAATTTTCTGGCTATAGCCCCTGTAGTCGCGTTTACTCTGGACTACTTTTGCATAAGTGGTAAACCGTTAGATACACCAAATCATAGTAGATCTTGCTAAAATACACAAATTATGTCTGAATAAATTTTCTTGTAAAGTGAACCATTTCGGAGATATTCGTGTTATTTGTGTCAGTTTCGGAAAACTAACTTTCGTCAAATGGAACATCGTTCATTTTTTTATATGTTACGTGTGCAAAGAGAACGGAATCTCAAAGGTTTAAAACATTTGACTATCGCACAAAGCCTACTGTATTCCCACATTCCCCTTGTACCTACAAGGAAATAAGCAATAAGATAATTTGTACAAATGTTTATCTCAACTAACACGAAGAAGATATAGGAATAAGAGTTTGTAAGAATGGTTAGTACAAGAGTGAGTAGAGAAACTCATGTGAGTGCAACACATGGGGATTGGAATTCTAATATTTTGCCACTGTACTGGTAGGTATAATTTGTTGCTTGTGGGGTATTTATCTTGAACAGTTTTCCTCCAGGTTGGTATTTCACCTGCTCCTGGAACCTTCCCCGTTGTATGTCAACACGCAATTCTTCATCAATAATTTCCCCCTCAGCTCCCAATCCTTCTCTATCATATACTTACCATTCATTCTCTTTAAACATTTCCTTATTGTAAGTTTCCCAAAGTTTTAAAACTTTCTCCGTATTTGTAGCTAGTTTATTAGTTTTCTCGTTCATAATATATTTAATCTTTTCCCCTGTTTGTTCTGCAACCTTTTTAGAGTTACCCAAAATTCCACCTCATTTGCAAATTCTTCCCAGGTTTGCAGTTTAATGTATTAGCTGATGAGAAAAGGGAACATTTGCCAGTAATAGTTGATTATGTGAAGAAGAGTTGCCGATAAAGATGAGGGTGAAGAAGTAGAGACTGTTTCCAGAATGACGGTCGGTTTGTCCCAGCTGGAGCTCTTGGACTTGGACTGCGTCCAAACACACTATTTCTGTATCTCTCTCTCTCCCAGCAGGTGAATGTGCGCTCGCGCGCGCGCTTCCCATCATTCTCATAATAAACTTTTATTATTTATTTATCTACGGGACGTAACAGCTGCGAGCCACGTTATGTGCAAAACAAAATATACTGTACATAATTACATTCAATCAAACAGATACAAGAGCTCTTCCTTTTGTCAGAAGCCGCCTCCTAGCCCAAACCCTAACTTTCCACTTTCTGCAGTGCTTTGTGAACACATCTGCCACCTGTTAACACAATACGTAACGTCACTTGTCAAATATGTAGAATGGGGCAATGCAACTTACGTTTCACTACTAGTCAATCACTTGCTTTACGTAAGTCGACACAGACGATAGACATGATACAAAACACAAACTTGCAGCATCAATTAAACTTTTAGGTATTTGTAATAAATATTAGGGATACATTCATTGTAAAATTTAGAATATTACCATGGGACTACTTTCTCACTGCGCTGTTGTACCGCGGTGCTTTGGTCACGTGGATTTCTGTTGTCACGAATCAAATTAAGAATTAATCGAGAGCAGAAAATATGTTCAAGTTGATGTAGGTTGTCATGCATGTTCGCCGCCGCCGCCGCCGCCGCCGCCGAGTCTTCCCGTAAGATATCTGTCGTAGCACGCAGTCAGTCCCTCCACTCTCCCCACCCCACCCCACCCCACCCCACCCCACCCCCGTAATGGATTTCCTTCGAGACTCAATATTGGGGTGGCTTTTACAAAAAAGAAGGTGCGGCGGCACATTGCGTGTTTTGGCCCTTACGTGCACTGATGGCAAGCTCATCGACTTCTACAAAACGTGATCCACGATTGATTCAAACAATGGGAATGGAAAATACAGGAGCCTCTCACATATGTGAACTATGCACGATCTAACGTGCGTCACTCACATGGCTTTCTCTACTCACTCTTGTACTAACTATCCTCCTTGACTTAGTCCAAATGCACATTTGTGCAAATTATCTTATTGCTCGTTTGGTTTACAGGAATACCTACAGTATTTCTGACAGGGTTTCCAAATAATCACAAAACATTAAAGGGTATTTGTTTATGTTGTCAAGACGCACCACTGCCGTGCTTGTTCATGTACTGAGCTAGGGAAAGTGACACAATCTGCACTGCTGCCACATTCTTTTCGAAAAAACTAAAACATGTCCGTAAGAAGATAGAGAAGAGGCTACAGGGTCAAAAGACCTTAAGGGCAGACTGGTTAAAAAGAGAAGAGGTGTCTTCCGAGACATAGAGCAATCATAAGGGCATGCTTTAATGACGATCTGATATTCAACCGTGGTAAAGTGTGAGACTCGCATTAGGGAGGTCGTGGGTTCGATTCCCTGGCCGGCCTTCCTGACCCATACCGTTTATGGGCGGTTTCCCTGAACTCTGAGAATAATTACGTATCTGAATTTCCTGTGCTTTCATGATTTCATTCATCGTTCATCCCGTTGGTGCTTTCACAGTGACGATGGCAGGGATGATATGCTCAGAGGAACTCTTTTCGTTCCTGGGATCCTGATAGCGGCGTTGAACCCTGCTTGGGTTGACCTAGAAGACCTTGAGGTGTCGTCAAACTTAGAGACCTATGTCAATGTCTGTACCGTTCGTGTAGATCTGTCTCCGGTGTGCCCCCTTGGGGGTACAGGTACATTAAACCTTCAGTATCCAATCCCCTCCCTATATCTCCCATACCTATCTGGTATTGTACTGGATTGCATTACGCCATGCACCAAAATGAATTTTGGACATACACACTTAATCACTTAACTGTCATTTTATATATCACATGCGTTCGCAGACACTACATACAAAATGAACAAAAGGAGAGGTTGAAGCACAAATTCATCATAATATGGTCTTTACAAACGTAAACGTCCAAGTTTGTCCAAGACGAGAACATTCACTCCACATTTCCAACTTATGTGCATTAACTCATAATAAAGTTTAAATATGAAGCTGAGTTAGAACACACACAAGAGTGACAAAGAAAACTTTCAGAATAATAGTTTAAAAAAGAAATATTACTGTCCACAACAGTACGGAAATCATACCTCCTCAGGACCAAAGGGTAACATACTTGGGTCTGATCCTGGACAGCTGTTGAACTTGGAACCTACATATTAGGAAGTTAGTAAGGAAGTCGAGCATCTCTGCTCCGAGGTTTACAGCCTCAGCCGACGACTGGCCAGTATCGAAGACGCCCTCCAACAACTGACAACTGCTGTCTCCACTTTCATTAACACCATCTCCGAAGTTCATCTCACAGAACCAGTTGACGCTCTACACACCGAAGTCAGAACTCTCAAACACACTAAGGAAGACTAACAACAAGAGGTTCGCTGCGCTGAAACGTACATTGGTTCACCACGCTGCTGGGTTCAATGCAGCCGCGAGGCTTCTTCATGAGCTCCGAGAGGCAGTGATTCAATTGGACAACACAGAAACTCTCGAATCCGTCCAGCGGAAGCTTATACGGATTGAGAACAGGACCACCCCAACAACCCACGAAGCAGGATCACCACTTCCAGCCACAACCCCAGCAGACATATCATCAACAGCCTCATACTTGGCGGCGCCGTGGCCGAGCGGTTAGCGCGCTCGCCTACCACCTAGGCGGCCCGGGTTCGATCCCAGGGACCCGCATGTGGTATTCGTGGTGGACGAAGCGGCGTCAGGGCGGGTTTTCTCCGGGTACTCCGGTTTCCCCCGCCATCTCATTCCACCGGTGCTCCATCTTCATGTATCATCAGTGTCACCGCCTGCGGTGCCGTAGTAGTAAAAGCGGGCGTTAAACACTACAACAACAACAACAGCCTCATACTTGTACACAAGGGTCCCCTCCTCCACAACAGGCACCACAGGAGCATGTAAACTACTCATCAACAGGCTTCTACGATCATGGTCGTCGGACATGCGACGAAAACAGCAAAACTATGCCTTGTAGTGGCGTCACTGGTAAGCGCTCCTGGAACTACATTCGCCCACCTAGATGAACCCGGAACTAAACCATCCCACTCCCAACTACCCGCGTGTGGCAGTCAGGGCCTTGCCCTTGGTCATGTCTGTCACCCGGACAACCCTTCCTCGATGCCGATAATATACTGGCTGCATCATTCTCGTACTAACGAGGGTGCTTCGGCGGAACCTCGAGATATACGCTACACTTCTCCCAAAATCCCCCCTTGAAACCCAGCTCGTCCTATTAGTTTAGCTTCTCCCACTCTCCCCGGCGAAATAGCCAACGTGTTGTACTCACATGACTTTCTCTACTCTTGCACTAACCATTCTTACAAACTCTTATTTCTATATCTTCATCGTGTTCGTTGATATAAACATTTGTACAAATTATCTTATTGCTTATTTCCTTGTAGGTACAAGGGGAATATGAGAATACAGTAGACTTTGTGCGACAGTCAAATGTTTTAAAGCTTTCAAATTGCGTTCTCTTTGGCCGCCTAACGTATAAGAATGAATAGCTATGCTCCATTTGACAGAAGTATGTTCTGCATAAGTTATAGAAATAACAAGGAATATCTCCGAAATGGTTTACTGTACAAAAAATGTATTCTGACATAAACTATGTGTCTTAGTGAGATCTACATTTTTATACAGTAAGATTTGGTCAATCTCTTACAGTTTACCAGTTATACAAAAGTAGTCAAGAGTAAACAGGACTACATAGGCTATAGCCAGAAAATTCAAAGTACACATTTCATTTGTCTTTAAAATATATTTAACATGCAGAATTTTAAACGAAATTCTTAGTTATTTTCGAAAAAATTGAAATTTTCGAAAATGTTCCATGTAAAGGGTAGTTTAGGGTGGAGAAATTTACTTCAAAATCTCCGTGTCGCATGTTTAAAAGGCTTATTTCTTAGTTTCTATCAGAAATGTTCCTTGGGTATTTGATGTTCTAACGAGAATAGTCCGTTTGCGTAGTTATAACTGTAACTTTTTTTTCTTGAATTAACGTGCTCCAACATTGTGTCATATTGGACGAATGAATGAAATGAAATGGGCGAAATGATGCTCAAATGAGCCCGAGGTCCATGGAGCTTTAAGTTACCCGACATTCGTCTTCTCAGGGTAGGGAAAACCTCGGAAAAAAACCTTACCCGGATAACTTACCCTAAGCGAGATTCCAACCTGCGACCTCTTGAACGTGAGGCAGACACGCTAACTATCACGCTACCGAGGCGGGCTGTGGCTGTAACTGTCGGGCTTTTCCTTAATGAACTTTTTTAACAAATTAGTTTTTCTAATAAACGATTGTATGAGACCAGGTAATTTATAACGCTCGCCGTGAAAGCTTACAATAATGATGTGCATTATAAGGAAAATCTGTATCCCTTTATGTGAGCATTGTTTCAACCCTAAAATACGATTGTCTGCTTTCTTAACTGTAGAAAACTCAATCTTCATTATTGTATAAACGAATACATTATTTAATTACGTACATTCAGACCTTTCAGGTTTAACATTTCTATTCACCGAGATAGTGGGCGCTCAAGCGGTACGGTAAACGCACTGGACGACGTTTCTTTACATCGAAGCACACGCCGGTCCCTAACTTTGTTTACATTTGAGGCAGTACTGGTCTGAAAGCACGCGTTGGTGTGCTTGAGAACTAAACCTATCAGCTCGTTTGGATTTACAAAACGAAACATAGTATCTATCTTATAATTGTTACACTTACATTTATTAGTGAGGTTATTGTGGCCGAAGGAGTATCTTCCGCCCTGAATGAGAGTTAGCAAGCGATGCAGAACGTCGGGTGGGCGGCAATTAAGGAAGAGCTAACCAAGCCCACATGATTCACATATGCACAACTGTAATTTTCTCCGACGAAGTTACATTCAGTACTGCAAGAAGTGCTCCTACTGGCTTTGTTTACAGATTCGCTACAACCAACGCTGTCTAGTCTCTCCTGCAACCTTCACTTCCTTTCCCAAACTCGCACACTTTTGAGTAAATGCCATGGCCTCCCAAGTCACCAGATTTAAACTATGTTTCGACAAAAACAAAGAAGAGACCTTGAATTGTTTCTATTTATAGACGCCCCTGAACTGCTCTGATTCTCAGGGCCTCATTCAATATTGGGAGTAAAAGATCGCTTACTTTTTTATGAGGCGTAAGGTTGTTTTACATCTCTATGACATAGGGAAGCATTTATCAGTCGACCACGGAAGACAATAAGAGCGCATGAGATAGCGACTTACATGCCCATATTAGTTTATACTCGACCATGCCGCATCTATAACGAACCTCATTATTTCACCAATCAGTTCATAACGGCACTGCTAACCACAAATCAAAAGACTCTCATGTAGAGATCAGTACTTCGCCGTCTGCGCACATTCCCATGCAACTGATTCTCGCGTATGAAATAAACTTCTGTTTATTTAACAATCAGCGTTAATATTCCAATAAATTCAATTTGTCTTCTTGTTTTTGAGAGAAAGTAAAAGTACCAGCAGAGAAAGTAAAAAGTGAGAGAAGTTTCTTTTATTTCTTGATGGACAATGTTTTTATGGTATCCATTTTAGTATGTAACGTATTACATTCATATGGTTTTCTCTACTTTTTTCACGTAACATATTCATGCGTGCTTCTCTGGTCACTCTTCTACAAAAAATGAATAGGTACCCCTTTCTATATTATCTAAATAGAAGGGCAACGTATTACATTCACTTGGTTTTCTCTACTCGCTTTCTTTCCTGTGGTATTTGTAGTCGTTTAACTGTGCTTTTGCATAGTGTCTTACCACGGGTAAGCCATAGTTGGTGTTATTGCGTCTGTTATGTTGCCACAGAAGCCCTTGTTTATGGTCGCGTTGCAGTGAGACCAACTGATAGATTTTAAAACAAGATTCTGTTTAGATGCCATATTAATTAATCAATCAATTAATCTGTGGACGAAGCATTAAAGCGTGTTACTTTAACGGTGTGATATTTGAGGTTAGAAATGGCTTTATTATGTACGTTGGCAGGTTGGCAGGACTGTTTTTGGGATGCTTTCGTCTGCTGTTTAGAGTAATGTTGAACTGCCGATAAACTGTGTCTAGTATCTGCAAGGAGACACAAGAGTACTGGGGAAGTGCAACTCAAGTGTTACGGATAAATGGTGAAACAACTGAGTGATATATTTATAAAGAGGAAGACGTGTAGGAGGACAGAGACGACCGTATCGTGTAATTGTGTTGTAGGTAGGTACATAGGTACTGCTGTCGTCACATTGTTAAACATCTGAGAGACGATTTTCCTGAAGCTATGCTGCGGTGTATAAAGGCACTTGCTCCCCGCTTTTTAATTTTCTCTTCTTCAAGAATTAATGGCGCGCTCTCAAGAGGCTCTCAGCTCGATGGTGGCAGGAGGTTAGAGCTCGCAATTAACATGCTCTCTGCCTGCAGGGTGGTCCTCACCGAGCCAGCCAGCCAGCCAGCCAGCCTTCCCTACTCCCTTCTTCCACCATTTCTTGTGCCTACTCTTTCAGTCCTAATCCGTTTTTTGCTTCATCTCTCCTCACTTTTTCCATTCCTCTTACCTTCTCGCATTTTCTATACCTACCAATTTAAATGTATTTATTTGAAATGTTTATGACGTCTGGTCATTGTTCCGGTGTCACACTATCTTTCCACCTCTTCCTCTGTTTACGTCTTCCTAGAAGTCCTTAAAATAAGTATATAGAGTAAGAAATTGTAATATCGTAGTATTTTTGCAGTTTACATGCTACATATTGTTGTTGGGACTTATTTAATTAAGATATGCAATGCAGCTCGACAAGTTTTAAAGCCATGGCCTGCTGAGTAGCTATCCGAAACTGAAGATGTCCAACCATTGATACAGCGGCCAGGGTGGAAAACGTGGCCAGTTGTGCTGTTCGGCGACGCACTGCCACTGTCACTGTTACTAGGATTTGAAGTGCAAAAACGACTAAGACAAGCATGCTCATTATTGCCAACATTATTCATTCACAACAAGCACTATATGATTGCAACAAAAAATGTGTAATTTATTGCTTACAACTTGCACCTGAACAGATATTATTGGCACAAAAATGACGATTTAGAATATATGTGCAGAAAAATGATTGAAGAATATCATAAATGGTGTCTGAAATTTAATTTTGAAAACTTAAATTATATGGTAATAGGAGGAAATAAACAAGATTTGATAATTGTTGAACGTGGGACACAGGCCGACTTAGGTTCATTCCCTTACCCCCTGTGAACTTTACTTGTACTACTATTGTATGGGTGTAATCCGTCGGCACTGCTCTCATCCCCTCTCTAATAACACTAATGGTCACATTTGTAATATTGCCACAATGCTTCTTGTACCTACAGTAATATTGATCGTCTCAACTCTGCGCACTATTTCTCAGCTTCACTCGCGTACCACACTACCATTTCCTCACTGAAATTCTCCTGAGTAACATTCACATCCATCTTCGCTCTCTCTATGATTCGCAGCGCAGTTTACACAAGTCGACATTTCCAACATGCAGCTCAGTTCCATATGCTATTGCTTGTGAGACACAGAGCCTATTTCTGTGTCCGATACATACAAAAAAATGTGATGGTTTGCACTCACATGACTTTCTCTACTCTTGTACTACATCTTCTTCATGTTAGTTAATATAAACATTGGTACAAATTATCTTATTGCTTATTTCCTTGTAGGTACAAGGGAAATATTACAATACAGTAGGCTTTGAGCGATAGTCAAATATTCTAAAGCCTTCAAATTCCGTTCTCTTTGCACGGTTAACATAAACATGAATAACGATGTTCCATTTGACAGAAGTATAAGTTCTCCAAAACTTACACAAACAACAACGAATATCTCCGAAATGGTTCACTCCACAAAAACTTTATTTACATAAAAATCCTATGTTTTAGCAAGATGTATATATTTTCTAAAGTAAGATTTGGTCTATCTGTTACGGTTTATCAGTTATACAAAAGTCATCCAGAGTAAACAGGACTACATGGGCTATAGCCAGAAAATTCAAAATATACATTTCATTTGTCATTGAAATACCTTAAACATATGACTTTTAATCAAAATCGTTGAACCATTTTTAATATAACGAAAATTTTTGGGGAAATTTTCCATGTAAAAGGTAGTTTAGGGTGGGGGAATTATCTTCAAAATCTTCGTGTCACATCCTTAAAAGATACTAAATCCTAATTTTGGTTTTTAACCGACTTTTCGATTTTGAATTATGCTGTCCACAGGCAGACACAGACAAACTGACACACACTCTCACACACACACTCACACATACACACATACTCACACACACACTCTCTCTCACACACACGCACTCACACACACTCACACATACACACACACTCACACATACACAAACACTCACACATACACTCACATACACTCACACACACTCTCACACACACTCACACATACACACATACTCACACACACACTCACACACTCACACATACACACATACTCACACACACACTCTCTCTCACACACACGCACTCACACACACTCACACATACACACACACTCACACATACACTCACATACACTCACACACACTCTCACACACACTCACACACATACACACACACTCTCACACACACTCACACACTCTCACACACTCACTCACAGACTCTCTCACACACACAGTCTCACACACACTCACATACAGACTCTCTCACACACACAGTCTCACACACACTCACACACACTCTCTCACACACACACACTCACACACACAGTCTCACACACAGTCACATACAGACTCTCTCACACACTCTCTCACACACACTCACACACATACTCACACACAGACTCTCTCACACACACTCTCACATACAGACTCTCTCACACTCTCTCACACACTCACACACATACTCACACACAGACTCTCTCACACACACTCTCACATACAGACTCTCTCACACACACACAGTCACACACACACTCACACACACTCACACACACACTGACAGAGAGACTCTCTCACACACACACTCTCACACACAGTCTCACACACACTCACATACAGACTCTCTCACACTCTCTCACACACTCACACACATACTCACACACAGACTCTCTCACACACACTCTCACATACAGACTCTCTCACACACACACACTCACACACACTCACACACACACTGACAGAGAGACTCTCTCACACACACACACACTCACACACACAGTCTCACACACAGTCACATACAGACTCTCTCACACACTCTCTCACACACACTCACACACATACTCACACACAGACTCTCTCACACACACTCTCACATACAGACTCTCTCACACTCTCTCACACACACACTCTCACACACAGTCTCACACACACTCACATACAGACTCTCTCACACACTCTCTCACACACACTCACACACATACTCACACACAGACTCTCTCACACACACTCTCACATACAGACTCTCTCACACACTCACACACACTCACACACACACTCACACACACTCACACACACACTCACACACACTGACAGAGAGACTCTCTCACACACTCTCTCACACACACACTCTCACACACTCACACACTCTCACACACACTCACACATACTCACTCACACACACTCAAACAGACTCTCTTACACACACTCTCTCACACACTCTCACACACACTCTCATACACACTCTCATACACTCACACACACTCACACACACACTCTCTCACACACACTCTCACACACTCTCACAGACACTAACACACACACTGTCACACACACTAACACACACACTCACTCTGTCACACACACTCACACACAGACATACACACTCTCTCACACACTGCCACACACTCACACATAGAGAGAGAGAGTTGAAACGGAATGCTTCTAACTAGCACAGGTAAGCTGTTTAAAAAGTAGACTTTTCATTTCTTTTGGACATGAGGTGTAATATGTTGCAGGGATGCCGCTGAACGACGTCACGTGATGAGAGTGGCACTGCTGGTGCTGCTCCTGGCGGCGGTGTGGGGAGATGGGGCCGGTGACAACCAGAGCGACTCTGCAGACTGTAAGCCTCTCACTCTTAACAATGTAATCCTCACCCCCTTGCCTCAAGCTGTGGTCCAAGTCGCAGAAGATCTGGACATGGAACCAGGCCGCGACCCCCGAGAGATGCTAGAGAAATACTCCACTGAGGTCCTGGCTGCCGCCATATACCGACATCCTCAAATGCCGGTGGTCTACCTGGTCGACGAAGATAAGATCAAGGAGTACGAGGTGCTCAAAAGCCCCAACGCCATCGATGTTCAGTGGACGAATCTTCTGGACTCAGTGCCTCAGGATTCTGCCGGGAGCTGGTCCCCGCCATTCTTGGATTGTCTCACTGGGAGATGGCTCTTCGGTTACACCACACCTCGAGAAGGGTACGTACACAGTTGTGTATTAGGGAAAATGGGTTTTGTGTATACCACAGCTGGGATACGTCCCTACACTGTGTGAGTACAATACATCTCACTGGGAGATGACTCTTCGGTTACACCACACCTCGAGAAGGGTACGTACACAGTTGTGTATTAGGGAAAATGGGTTTTGTGTATACCACAGCTGGGATACGTCCCTACACTGTGTGAGTACAATACATCTCACTGGGAGATGACTCTTCGGTTACACCACACCTCGAGAAGGGTACGTACACAGTTGTGTATTAGGGAAAATGGGTTTTGTGTATACCACAGCTGGGATACGTCCCTACACTGTGTGAGTACAATACATCTCACTGGGAGATGACTCTTCGGTTACACCACACCTCGAGAAGGGTACGTACACAGTTGTGTATTGGGGAAAATGGGTTTTGTGTATACCACAGCTGGGATATATCCCTACACTGTGTGAGTACAATACATCTCACTGGGAGATGACTCTTCGGTTACACCACACCTCGAGAAGGGTACGTACACAGTTGTGTATTGGGGAAAATGGGTTTTGTGTATACCACAGCTGGGATATATCCCTACACTGTGTGAGTACAATACATCTCACTGGGAGATGGCTCTTCGGTTACACCACACCTCGAGAAGGGTACGTACACAGTTGTGTATTAGGGAAAATGGGTTTTGTGTATACCACAGCTGGGATATATCCCATACATACGACCCTACACTGTGCGAGTACAATACATCTCACTGGGAGATGACTCTTCGGTTACACCACACCTCGAGAAGGGTACGTACACAGTTGTGTATTAGGGAAAATGGGTTTTGTGTATACCACAGCTGGGATATATCCCATACATACGACCCTACACTGTGCGAGTACAATACATCTCACTGGGAGATGACTCTTCGGTTACCCCACACCTCGAGAAGGGTACGTACACAGTTGTGTATTGGGGAAAATGGGTTTTGTGTATACCACAGCTGGGATATATCCCTACACTGTGTGAGTACAATACATCTCACTGGGAGATGACTCTTCGGTTACACCACACCTCGAGAAGGGTACGTACACAGTTGTGTATTGGGGAAAATGGGTTTTGTGTATACCACAGCTGGGATATATCCCTACACTGTGTGAGTACAATACATCTCACTGGGAGATGGCTCTTCGGTTACACCACACCTCGAGAAGGGTACGTACACAGTTGTGTATTAGGGAAAATGGGTTTTGTGTATACCACAGCTGGGATATATCCCATACATACGACCCTACACTGTGCGAGTACAATACATCTCACTGGGAGATGACTCTTCGGTTACACCACACCTCGAGAAGGGTACGTACACAGTTGTGTATTAGGGAAAATGGGTTTTGTGTATACCACAGCTGGGATATATCCCATACATACGACCCTACACTGTGCGAGTACAATACATCTCACTGGGAGATGACTCTTCGGTTACACCACACCTCGAGAAGGGTACGTACACAGTTGTGTATTGGGGAAAATGGGTTTTGTGTATACCACAGCTGGGATATATCCCTACACTGTGTGAGTACAATACATCTCACTGGGAGATGACTCTTCGGTTACACCACACCTCGAGAAGGGTACGTACACAGTTGTGTGTTAGGGAAAATGGGTTTTGTGTATACCACAGCTGGGATATATCCCATACATACGACCCTGCACTGTGTGAGTACAATACATCATTCATTGGTCCGATCCGTCCCCATCAATGAACATCATTTCTTCCTATGTCTGTTTTACCGATTGGAAAGTAGTCGCTCACTATTCTAGGGAATCTGTGGTCAACATCCTCCCCACCCTGATCCATCTGGAGGCGGCGGACGACCAGTTGTATAGGACGGGTTATTTGCTGGAACTGGTTCTGGACCTTGCGGAATGGCTGTGTTTTCCTGACTAGGAAGTGGGATGGTCTACTTTGTCTAATCTTCGGTGATAAGTCTTCTGTTGAGGGCAGCTTCAATAGTGCTAAGCTCTTCAGGTAGCTGTCAATGTCAAGCAGTGCTTTGTGGAGCCATCCATTCTGTCCCAGAGACCTCCCCACCAAGCAGTCCTCTAGGTGACGTAATCAGTGCACTGCATCGATTGGTAAAGAGTATTTTTTCAAATTCTATATTGGAAAAAAGATAGGCGGTTCACCGATTATTCCAGTTTCGCCATGTGGTTTGGGTGTTTTGAGTGCTGTAAAAGTGCCCAGTTGCAACCCCTTCACCGAGTCCGTATATGCTGAAGGACATTCAAGGACATTAGTAAATTATTTAAATATGATGGTTGAACCTACCGGCTGACCCACCCCGTAAGGCACCTGCCAATTGTGAAAGGGGTACCGGGTTCGATTCCCAGAAAGGGGGGATAGGAATTTTTCTCCATCCAAGATTATTACTCATCCTTCCCTGGATGTCTAATGGCGGCGCTGTAGTCGCAGAGACATTTGAGTTGGTAGTATAAGTTCTGGCATTGCTAGGGTTGATAGTGTACTCTGTGACTGAAATAAGACACGCTCCAAAGTCAAAACAACTTAACATTGTGATATTCTCCTGTTCCGCCAATCAAGGCTGACGTGTCTAATTTATCACACTAAATCAGTCATGGTCAAAAACGCGTTCTTGCCTCACTCCACCGGAGATCCCTCCCCTTCATAGCTGCTGAGCTTCCCACATTGCAGATGGCTTCATCGGGACGTCTGTTTCATGAAAACTGACCTAGAAAACTTGGTGTAAGCGACAACAACAACAACAAAGTTTGCTGTTTAATATACGGATTTCAATTTGCAAATATAAAACGTTACAATATCAAATGCCACTAACATCAGAACCAAAAATCAAACTTTGGTGATCTTATAGGTATTTATATACAATTTCAAAATCTACTTTTGAATACTCGTATTTGTAAACATTTAAATGACAGGATACGATTCCACTTTTTACTGGTTTACTTTCTTATTAGTGTAATATAAACTATTTTATTTCGTATTTCAAAGTTTGAACATAATATTGAGTTTAAAACTAAACAATTTATTATGGTAATAAAATAGTTTTAAAATATTTTAAGGCTAAATATCAATGTAAATTTACTTCTTTATTTATTGTGAAAGAGAAACAATTTAGTATGTTAATAATAAGACAGTGTAAGGATATGACGTGCATAAGGTAACGTAGGTAGCTCTAACGATTATTGTATACAAAATATGTTTAATATTTAATAAAATAGTTAGTAACAGTGTAGAAAGTATTACTAGTACGCAGGTACAACGAAGCCACCACTGCACGTGTTGTATCAAAACAACCTTCGTTACTCGGCAAGATAATGTAGGGTGAGTAAGTCCTTATATCAGTATTTCTCTTGTTTGTTGGGATATACTCGCAATGGTAGTGTGTCTTGTTCCAGAGGGGCTGCTGGAATATTCTTTCCCCTGGAGCGCCTCAACATCGACAGGTGCAATGAGTCCTTCGGCCTCGTGTTTGGTGGCGTCCACAACTGTGATCGTGAAACTGCCCAGGTAAGGATCACACAAAACTAACTAGCCTGCATTTCAACTTTCAAATTGTAAAACTATACCCTCTACTATAAGATTGTTTCATAACTTGCTTCGTTTTGCTCGCAAGTTTCATCTATAGCGCCTGAAAACCCTGTACACTCAACTTATCAAAGTTCGGGAATTTCTCCCTAAAACAGAAATGTTGGCAACGACTCTGTCGTAGCTGTACTGTGGGTGAGGTGTGTTCCCAAGCGCTCCTAGTGATCGAAACGTAACAAGAAACGAACGAACGAACTCATGGGTCAATCTTACGCATAAAAGATCTGCCTGCGCTTGGACTAGTGTGCTCAAATGGTTTTGTCTACCACAAAGTCACAAACTTGGAGCACCATTGTGCGATATACTGACCAGACACTACAATATGTTCACCAGCTGTTAATAAATTTCACTTGCAGGCACACTTTGGCCTCCTTGGTACTATTCCACGTAAAACTGCATCTATTTGCACGAGTAGTTTCAAAAGTAACCGCTCATATTAACATATTTTCCAAAGTTAATTCATTTTTGCGTTATTATGCGTGTTTAACTATCTGCAGAACTTACTCTAACCCTCTTATATGTTAACATATACACACCTGAAGCTATTAACCGTGAAGTAAATTGATTCACAAACAACACAAAGTAATTAGAGACTCACTGTTATACGAGTATGTATTTCATGATAGCGGATATATTTGGAACAGTTTCGTCATGAATAAACAAATGTCACTTCTCTATTTCACAATTTGCTCACCTCTAGATCAAGTTATTATTGCAGTGGCCTTACACGTGTATCAAATTGCAAGCTTACATGAGTGTATAACAAACCATGCAAGCTGTGCGAGAGTGTTATAAACAGTACTAAAAACGGAGGCCCATATTTGTACACTCAGGGGTCTCACTCTAGGGGATATATGGATAGTGAGCACAAGGCACACAAGCTGAGTACAACATTACTTCCACTTACTGGTGTCTAGGGGATATGTGGATAGTGACCACAAGGTACCCAAGCTGAGCAGAACATTACTTCCACTTACTGGTGTCTAGGAGATATGTGGATAGTGAGCACAAGGCACACAAGCTGAGCAGAACATTACTTCCACTTACTGGTGTCTAGGAGATATGTGGATAGTGAGCACAAGGCACACAAGCTGAGCAGAACATTACTTCCACTTACTGGTGTCTAGGAGATATGTGGATAGTGAGCACAAGGCACACAAGCTGAGCAGAACATTACTTCCACTTACTGGTGTCTAGGGGATATGTGGATAGTGACCACAAGGTACCCAAGCTGAGCAGAACATTACTTCCACTTACTGGTGTCTAGGAGATATGTGGATAGTGAGCACAAGGCACACAAGCTGAGCAGAACATTACTTCCACTTACTGGTGTCTAGGAGATATGTGGATACTGACCACAAGGCACACAAGCTGAGCAGAACATTACTTCCACTTACTGGTGTCTAGGAGATATGTGGATAGTGAGCACAAGGCACACAAGCTGAGCAGAACATTACTTCCACTTACTGGTGTCTAGGGGATATGTGAATAGTGACCACAAGGTACCCAAGCTGAGCAGAGCATTACTTCCACTTAATGGTGTCTAGGGGATATGTGGATAGTGACCACAAGGTACCCAAGCTGAGTATAACATTACTTCCACTTACTGGTGTCTAGGGGATATGTGAATAGTGACCACAAGGCACCCAAGCTGAGCAGAACATTACTTCCACTTACTGGTGTCTAGGGGATATGTGGATAGTGACCACAAGGTACCCAAGCTGAGCAGAACATTACTTCCACTTACTGGCGTCTAGGGGATATGTGGATAGTGACCACAAGGTACCCAAGCTGAGCAGAACATTACTTCCACTTACTGGTGTCTAGGGGATATGTGAATGGTGACCACAAGGTACCCAAGCTGATTAAAACATTACTTCCACTTACTGGTGTCTAGGGGATATGTGGATAGTGACCACAAGGTACCCAAGCTGAGCAGAACATTACTTCCACTTACTGGTGTCTAGGAGATATGTGGATAGTGACCACAAGGTACCCAAGCTGAGCAGAACATTACTTACACTTACTGGCGTCTAGGGGATATGTGGATAGTGACCACAAGGTACCCAAGCTGAGCAGAACATTACTTCCACTTACTGGTGTCTAGGGGATATGTGGATAGTGACCACAACGTACCCAAGCTGAGCAGAACATTACTTCCACTTACTGGTGTCTAGGGGATATGTGGATAGTGACCAGAAGGTACCCAAGCTGAGCAGAACATTACTTCCACTTACTGGTGTCTAGGGGACATGTGGATAGTGACCACAAGGTATCCAAGCTGAGCAGAACATTACTTCCACTTACTGGTGTCTAGGAGATATGTGGATAGTGAGCACCAGGTACCCAAGCTCAGTAGAACATTACTTCCACTTACTGGTGTCTAGGGGATATGTGGATAGTGACCACAAGGTACCCAAGCTGAGCAGAACATTACTTCCACTTACTGGTGTCTAGGGGATATGTGGATAGTGACCAGAAGGTACCCAAGCTGAGCAGAACATTACTTCCACGTACTGGTGTCTAGGGGACATGTGGATAGTGACCACAAGGTATCCAAGCTGAGCAGAACATTACTTTCACTTACTGGTGTCTAGGAGATATGTGGATAGTGAGCACAAGGTACCCAAGCTCAGTAGAACATTACTTCCACTTACTGGTGTCTAGGGGATATGTGGATGGTGACCACAAGCTGAGCAGAACATTACTTCCACTTACTGGTGTCTAGGGGATATGTGGATAGTGACCACAATGTACCCAAGCTGAGCAGAACATTACTTCCACTTACTGGTGTCTAGGAGATATGTGGATAGTGACCACAAGGTACCCAAGCTGAGCAGAACATTACTTCCACTTACTGGTGTCTAGGAGATATGTGGATAGTGACCACAAGGTACCCAAGCTGAGCAGAACATTACTTCCACTTACTGGTGTCTAGGAGATATGTGGATAGTGACCAAAAGGTACCCAAGCTGAGTAGAACATTACTTCCACTTACTGGTGTCTAGGAGATATGTGGATAGTGACCACAAGGTACCCAAGCTGAGTAGAACATTACTTCCACTTACTGGTGTCTAGGGCATATGTGGATAGTGACCACAAGGTACCCAAGCTGAGCAGAACATTACTTCCACTTACTGGTGTCTAGGGGATAAGTGGATAGTGACCACAAGGTACCCAAGCTGAGCAGAACATTACTTCCACTTACTGGTGTCTAGGAGATATGTGGATAGTGACCACAAGGTACCCAAGCTGAGTAGAACATTACTTCCACTTACTGGTGTCTAGGAGATATGTGGATAGTGAGCACAAGGTACCCAAGCTGAGTAGAACATTACTTCCACTTACTGGTGTCTAGGGGATATGTGGATAGTGAGCACAAGGTACCCAAGCTGAGCAGAACATTACTTCCACTTACTGGTGTCTAGGGGATATGTGAATAGTGACCACAAGGTACTCAAGCTGAGCAGAACATTACTTCCACTTACTGGTGTCTAGGAGATATGTGGATAGTGAGCACAAAGTACCCAAGCTCAGTAGAACATTACTTCCACTTACTGGTGTCTAGGGGTTATGTGGATGGTGACCACAAGCTGAGCAGAACATTACTTCCACTTACTGGTGTCTAGGGGATATGTGGATAGTGACCACAATGTACCCAAGCTGAGCAGAACATTACTTCCACTTACTGGTGTCTAGGAGATATGTGGATAGTGACCACAAGGTACCCAAGCTGAGCAGAACATTACTTCCACTTACTGGTGTCTAGGAGATATGTGGATAGTGACCACAAGGTACCCAAGCTGAGCAGAACATTACTTCCACTTACTGGTGTCTAGGAGATATGTGGATAGTGACCAAAAGGTACCCAAGCTGAGTAGAACATTACTTCCACTTACTGGTGTCTAGGAGATATGTGGATAGTGACCACAAGGTACCCAAGCTCAGTAGAACATTACTTCCACTTACTGGTGTCTAGGGGATATGTGGATGGTGACCACAAGCTGAGCAGAACATTACTTCCACTTACTGGTGTCTAGGGGATATGTGGATAGTGACCACAATGTACCCAAGCTGAGCAGAACATTACTTCCACTTACTGGTGTCTAGGAGATATGTGGATAGTGACCACAAGGTACCCAAGCTGAGCAGAACATTACTTCCACTTACTGGTGTCTAGGAGATATGTGGATAGTGACCACAAGGTACCCAAGCTGAGCAGAACATTACTTCCACTTACTGGTGTCTAGGAGATATGTGGATAGTGACCAAAAGGTACCCAAGCTGAGTAGAACATTACTTCCACTTACTGGTGTCTAGGAGATATGTGGATAGTGACCACAAGGTACCCAAGCTGAGTAGAACATTACTTCCACTTACTGGTGTCTAGGGCATATGTGGATAGTGACCACAAGGTACCCAAGCTGAGCAGAACATTACTTCCACTTACTGGTGTCTAGGGGATAAGTGGATAGTGACCACAAGGTACCCAAGCTGAGCAGAACATTACTTCCACTTACTGGTGTCTAGGAGATATGTGGATAGTGACCACAAGGTACCCAAGCTGAGTAGAACATTACTTCCACTTACTGGTGTCTAGGAGATATGTGGATAGTGAGCACAAGGTACCCAAGCTGAGTAGAACATTACTTCCACTTACTGGTGTCTAGGGGATATGTGGATAGTGAGCACAAGGTACCCAAGCTGAGCAGAACATTACTTCCACTTACTGGTGTCTAGGGGATATGTGAATAGTGACCACAAGGTACTCAAGCTGAGCAGAACATTACTTCCACTTACTGGTGTCTAGGAGATATGTGGATAGTGAGCACAAAGTACCCAAGCTCAGTAGAACATTACTTCCACTTACTGGTGTCTAGGGGTTATGTGGATGGTGACCACAAGCTGAGCAGAACATTACTTCCACTTACTGGTGTCTAGGGGATATGTGGATAGTGACCACAATGTACCCAAGCTGAGCAGAACATTACTTCCACTTACTGGTGTCTAGGAGATATGTGGATAGTGACCACAAGGTACCCAAGCTGAGGAGAACATTACTTCCACTTACTGGTGTCTAGGAGATATGTGGATAGTGACCACAAGGTACCCAAGCTGAGCAGAACATTACTTCCACTTACTGGTGTCTAGGAGATATGTGGATAGTGACCAAAAGGTACCCAAGCTGAGTAGAACATTACTTCCACTTACTGGTGTCTAGGAGATATGTGGATAGTGACCACAAGGTACCCAAGCTGAGTAGAACATTACTTCCACTTACTGGTGTCTAGGGGATATGTGGATAGTGACCACAAGGTACCCAAGCTGAGCAGAACATTACTTCCACTTACTGGTGTCTAGGAGATATGTGGATAGTGACCACAAGGTACCCAAGCTGAGTAGAACATTACTTCCACTTACTGGTGTCTAGGGCATATGTGGATAGTGACCACAAGGTACCCAAGCTGAGCAGAACATTACTTCCACTTACTGGTGTCTAGGGGATATGTGGATAGTGACCACAAGGTACCCAAGCTGAGCAGAACATTACTTCCACTTACTGGTGTCTAGGAGATATGTGGATAGTGAGCACAAGGTACCCAAGCTGAGTAGAACATTACTTCCACTTACTGGTGTCTAGGGGATATGTGGATAGTGAGCACAAGGTACCCAAGCTGAGCAGAACATTACTTCCACTTACTGGTGTCTAGGGGATATGTGAATAGTGACCACAAGGTACTCAAGCTGAGCAGAACATTACTTCCACTTAGTGGTGTCTAGGGGATATGTGGATAGTGACCACAAGGTACCCAAGCTGAGCAGAACATTACTTCCACTTACTGGTGTCTAGGGGATATGTGGATAGTGACCACAAGGTAACCAAGCTGAGCAGAACATTACTTCCACTTACTGGTGTCTAGGGGATATGTAGATAGTGACCACAAGGTACCCAAGCTGAGCAGAACATTACTTCCACTTACTGGTGTCTAGGGAATATGTGGATAGTGACCACAAGGTACACAAGCTGAGCAGAACATTACTTCCACTTACTGGTGTGTAGGGGATATGTGGATAGTGACCACAAGGTACACAAGCTGAGCAGAACATTACTTCCACTTACTGGTGTGTAGGGGATATGTGGATAGTGACCACAAGGTACTCAAGCTGAGTAGAACATTAGTTCCACTTACTGGTGTCTAGGGGATATGTGGATAGTGACCACAAGGTACCCAAGCTGAGCAGAACATTACTTCCACTTACTGGTGTCTAGGGGATATGTGGATAGTGACCACAAGGTACCCAAGCTGAGCAGAACATTACTTCCACTTACTGGTGTCTAGGGGGTATGTGGATAGTGACCACAAGGTACCCAAGCTGAGCAGAACATTACTTCCACTTACTGGTGTCTAGGGGATATGTGGATAGTGACCACAAGGTACCCAAGCTGAGCAGAACCTTACTTCCACTTACTGGTGTCTAGGGGATATGTGGATAGTGACCACAAGGTACCCAAGCTGAGCAGAACATTACTTCCACTTACTGGTGTCTAGGGGATATGTGGATAGTGACCACAAGGTACCCAAGCTGAGCAGAACATTACTTCCACTTACTGGTGTCTAGGGGATATGTGGATAGTGACCACAAGGTACCCAAGCTGAGCAGAACATTACTTCCACTTACTGGTGTCTAGGGGATATGTGGATAGTGACCACAAGGTACCCAAGCTGAGCAGAACCTTACTTCCACTTACTGGTGTCTAGGGGATATGTGGATAGTGACCACAAGGTACCCAAGCTGAGCAGAACATTACTTCCACTTACTGGTGTCTAGGGGATATGTGGATAGTGACCACAAGGTACTCAAGCTGAGCAGAACATTACTTCCACTTACTGGTGTGTAGGGGATATGTGAATAGTGACCACAAGGTACTCAAGCTGAGTAGAACATTACTTCCACTTACTGGTGTCTAGGGGATATGTGGATAGTGACCACAAGGTACCCAAGCTGAGCAGAACATTACTTCCACTTACTGGTGTCTAGGGGGTATGTGGATAGTGACCACAAGGTACCCAAGCTGAGCAGAACATTACTTCCACTTACTGGTGTCTAGGGGATATGTGGATAGTGAGCACAAGGTACCCAAGCTGAGCAGAACCTTACTTCCACTTACTGGTGTCTAGGGGATATGTGGATAGTGACCACAAGGTACCCAAGCTGAGCAGAACATTACTTCCACTTACTGGTGTCTAGGGGATATGTGGATAGTGACCACAAGGTACCCAAGCTGAGCAGAACCTTACTTCCCCTTACTGGTGTCTAGGGGATATGTGGATAGTGACCACAAGGTACCCAAGCTGAGCAGAACATTACTTCCACTTACTGGTGTCTAGGGGATATGTGGATAGTGACCACAAGGTACCCAAGCTGAGCAGAACATTACTTCCACTTACTGGTGTCTAGGGGATATGTGGATAGTGACCACAAGGTACCCAAGCTGAGCAGAACATTACTTCCACTTACTGGTGTCTAGGGGATATGTGGATAGTGACCACAAGGTACCCAAGCTGAGCAGAACCTTACTTCCACTTACTGGTGTCTAGGGGATATGTGGATAGTGACCACAAGGTACCCAAGCTGAGCAGAACATTACTTCCACTTACTGGTGTCTAGGGGATATGTGGATAGTGACCACAAGGTACTCAAGCTGAGCAGAACATTACTTCCACTTACTGGTGTGTAGGGGATATGTGGATAGTGACCACAAGGTACTCAAGCTGAGTAGAACATTACTTCCACTTACTGGTGTCTAGGGGATATGTGGATAGTGACCACAAGGTACCCAAGCTGAGCAGAACATTACTTCCACTTACTGGTGTCTAGGGGGTATGTGGATAGTGACCACAAGGTACCCAAGCTGAGCAGAACATTACTTCCACTTACTGGTGTCTAGGGGATATGTGGATAGTGAGCACAAGGTACCCAAGCTGAGCAGAACCTTACTTCCACTTACTGGTGTCTAGGGGATATGTGGATAGTGACCACAAGGTACCCAAGCTGAGCAGAACATTACTTCCAGTTACTGGTGTCTAGGGGGTATGTGGATAGTGACCACAAGGTACCCAAGCTGAGCAGAACATTACTTCCACTTACTGGTGTCTAGGGGATATGTGGATAGTGACCACAAGGTACCCAAGCTGAGCAGAACATTACTTCCACTTACTGGTGTCTAGGGGATATGTGGATAGTGACCACAAGGTACCCAAGCTGAGCAGAACATTACTTCCACTTACTGGTGTCTAGGGGATATGTGGATAGTGACCACAAGGTACCCAAGCTGAGCAGAACATTACTTCCACTTACTGGTGTCTAGGGGATATGTGGATAGTGACCACAAGGTACCCAAGCTGAGCAGAACCTTACTTCCACTTACTGGTGTCTAGGGGATATGTGGATAGTGACCACAAGGTACCCAAGCTGAGCAGAACATTACTTCCACTTACTGGTGTCTAGGGGATATGTGGATAGTGACCACAAGGTACTCAAGCTGAGCAGAACATTACTTCCACTTACTGGTGTGTAGGGGATATGTGGATAGTGACCACAAGGTACTCAAGCTGAGTAGAACATTACTTCCACTTACTGGTGTCTAGGGGATATGTGGATAGTGACCACAAGGTACCCAAGCTGAGCAGAACATTACTTCCACTTACTGGTGTCTAGGGGGTATGTGGATAGTGACCACAAGGTACCCAAGCTGAGCAGAACATTACTTCCACTTACTGGTGTCTAGGGGATATGTGGATAGTGAGCACAAGGTACCCAAGCTGAGCAGAACCTTACTTCCACTTACTGGTGTCTAGGGGATATGTGGATAGTGACCACAAGGTACCCAAGCTGAGCAGAACATTACTTCCACTTACTGGTGTCTAGGGGATATGTGGATAGTGACCACAAGGTACCCAAGCTGAGTATAACATTACTTCCACTTACTGGTGTCTAGGGGATATGTGAATAGTGACCACAAGGCACCCAAGCTGAGCAGAACATTACTTCCACTTACTGGTGTCTAGGGGATATGTGGATAGTGACCACAAGGTACCCAAGCTGAGCAGAACATTACTTCCACTTACTGGCGTCTAGGGGATATGTGGATAGTGACCACAAGGTACCCAAGCTGAGCAGAACATTACTTCCACTTACTGGTGTCTAGGGGATATGTGAATGGTGACCACAAGGTACCCAAGCTGATTAAAACATTACTTCCACTTACTGGTGTCTAGGGGATATGTGGATAGTGACCACAAGGTACCCAAGCTGAGCAGAACATTACTTCCACTTACTGGTGTCTAGGAGATATGTGGATAGTGACCACAAGGTACCCAAGCTGAGCAGAACATTACTTACACTTACTGGCGTCTAGGGGATATGTGGATAGTGACCACAAGGTACCCAAGCTGAGCAGAACATTACTTCCACTTACTGGTGTCTAGGGGATATGTGGATAGTGACCACAAGGTACCCAAGCTGAGCAGAACATTACTTCCACTTACTGGTGTCTAGGGGATATGTGGATAGTGACCAGAAGGTACCCAAGCTGAGCAGAACATTACTTCCACTTACTGGTGTCTAGGGGACATGTGGATAGTGACCACAAGGTATCCAAGCTGAGCAGAACATTACTTCCACTTACTGGTGTCTAGGAGATATGTGGATAGTGAGCACCAGGTACCCAAGCTCAGTAGAACATTACTTCCACTTACTGGTGTCTAGGGGATATGTGGATAGTGACCACAAGGTACCCAAGCTGAGCAGAACATTACTTCCACTTACTGGTGTCTAGGGGATATGTGGATAGTGACCAGAAGGTACCCAAGCTGAGCAGAACATTACTTCCACGTACTGGTGTCTAGGGGACATGTGGATAGTGACCACAAGGTATCCAAGCTGAGCAGAACATTACTTTCACTTACTGGTGTCTAGGAGATATGTGGATAGTGAGCACAAGGTACCCAAGCTCAGTAGAACATTACTTCCACTTACTGGTGTCTAGGGGATATGTGGATGGTGACCACAAGCTGAGCAGAACATTACTTCCACTTACTGGTGTCTAGGGGATATGTGGATAGTGACCACAATGTACCCAAGCTGAGCAGAACATTACTTCCACTTACTGGTGTCTAGGAGATATGTGGATAGTGACCACAAGGTACCCAAGCTGAGCAGAACATTACTTCCACTTACTGGTGTCTAGGAGATATGTGGATAGTGACCACAAGGTACCCAAGCTGAGCAGAACATTACTTCCACTTACTGGTGTCTAGGAGATATGTGGATAGTGACCAAAAGGTACCCAAGCTGAGTAGAACATTACTTCCACTTACTGGTGTCTAGGAGATATGTGGATAGTGACCAAAAGGTACCCAAGCTGAGTAGAACATTACTTCCACTTACTGGTGTCTAGGGCATATGTGGATAGTGACCACAAGGTACCCAAGCTGAGCAGAACATTACTTCCACTTACTGGTGTCTAGGGGATAAGTGGATAGTGACCACAAGGTACCCAAGCTGAGCAGAACATTACTTCCACTTACTGGTGTCTAGGAGATATGTGGATAGTGACCACAAGGTACCCAAGCTGAGTAGAACATTACTTCCACTTACTGGTGTCTAGGAGATATGTGGATAGTGAGCACAAGGTACCCAAGCTGAGTAGAACATTACTTCCACTTACTGGTGTCTAGGGGATATGTGGATAGTGAGCACAAGGTACCCAAGCTGAGCAGAACATTACTTCCACTTACTGGTGTCTAGGGGATATGTGAATAGTGACCACAAGGTACTCAAGCTGAGCAGAACATTACTTCCACTTACTGGTGTCTAGGAGATATGTGGATAGTGAGCACAAGGTACCCAAGATCAGTAGAACATTACTTCCACTTACTGGTGTCTAGGGGTTATGTGGATGGTGACCACAAGCTGAGCAGAACATTACTTCCACTTACTGGTGTCTAGGGGATATGTGGATAGTGACCACAATGTACCCAAGCTGAGCAGAACATTACTTCCACTTACTGGTGTCTAGGAGATATGTGGATAGTGACCACAAGGTACCCAAGCTGAGCAGAACATTACTTCCACTTACTGGTGTCTAGGAGATATGTGGATAGTGACCACAAGGTACCCAAGCTGAGCAGAACATTACTTCCACTTACTGGTGTCTAGGGGATATGTGGATAGTGACCACAAGGTACCCAAGCTGAGCAGAACCTTACTTCCACTTACTGGTGTCTAGGGGATATGTGGATAGTGACCACAAGGTACCCAAGCTGAGCAGAACATTACTTCCACTTACTGGTGTCTAGGGGATATGTGGATAGTGACCACAAGGTACTCAAGCTGAGCAGAACATTACTTCCACTTACTGGTGTGTAGGGGATATGTGGATAGTGACCACAAGGTACTCAAGCTGAGTAGAACATTACTTCCACTTACTGGTGTCTAGGGGATATGTGGATAGTGACCACAAGGTACCCAAGCTGAGCAGAACATTACTTCCACTTACTGGTGTCTAGGGGGTATGTGGATAGTGACCACAAGGTACCCAAGCTGAGCAGAACATTACTTCCACTTACTGGTGTCTAGGGGATATGTGGATAGTGAGCACAAGGTACCCAAGCTGAGCAGAACCTTACTTCCACTTACTGGTGTCTAGGGGATATGTGGATAGTGACCACAAGGTACCCAAGCTGAGCAGAACATTACTTCCACTTACTGGTGTCTAGGGGATATGTGGATAGTGACCACAAGGTACCCAAGCTGAGTATAACATTACTTCCACTTACTGGTGTCTAGGGGATATGTGAATAGTGACCACAAGGCACCCAAGCTGAGCAGAACATTACTTCCACTTACTGGTGTCTAGGGGATATGTGGATAGTGACCACAAGGTACCCAAGCTGAGCAGAACATTACTTCCACTTACTGGCGTCTAGGGGATATGTGGATAGTGACCACAAGGTACCCAAGCTGAGCAGAACATTACTTCCACTTACTGGTGTCTAGGGGATATGTGAATGGTGACCACAAGGTACCCAAGCTGATTAAAACATTACTTCCACTTACTGGTGTCTAGGGGATATGTGGATAGTGACCACAAGGTACCCAAGCTGAGCAGAACATTACTTCCACTTACTGGTGTCTAGGAGATATGTGGATAGTGACCACAAGGTACCCAAGCTGAGCAGAACATTACTTACACTTACTGGCGTCTAGGGGATATGTGGATAGTGACCACAAGGTACCCAAGCTGAGCAGAACATTACTTCCACTTACTGGTGTCTAGGGGATATGTGGATAGTGACCACAAGGTACCCAAGCTGAGCAGAACATTACTTCCACTTACTGGTGTCTAGGGGATATGTGGATAGTGACCAGAAGGTACCCAAGCTGAGCAGAACATTACTTCCACTTACTGGTGTCTAGGGGACATGTGGATAGTGAGCACAAGGTACCCAAGCTGAGCAGAACCTTACTTCCACTTACTGGTGTCTAGGGGATATGTGGATAGTGACCACAAGGTACCCAAGCTGAGCAGAACATTACTTCCACTTACTGGTGTCTAGGGGATATGTGGATAGTGACCACAAGGTACCCAAGCTGAGTATAACATTACTTCCACTTACTGGTGTCTAGGGGATATGTGAATAGTGACCACAAGGCACCCAAGCTGAGCAGAACATTACTTCCACTTACTGGTGTCTAGGGGATATGTGGATAGTGACCACAAGGTACCCAAGCTGAGCAGAACATTACTTCCACTTACTGGCGTCTAGGGGATATGTGGATAGTGACCACAAGGTACCCAAGCTGAGCAGAACATTACTTCCACTTACTGGTGTCTAGGGGATATGTGAATGGTGACCACAAGGTACCCAAGCTGATTAAAACATTACTTCCACTTACTGGTGTCTAGGGGATATGTGGATAGTGACCACAAGGTACCCAAGCTGAGCAGTACATTACTTCCACTTACTGGTGTCTAGGAGATATGTGGATAGTGACCACAAGGTACCCAAGCTGAGCAGAACATTACTTACACTTACTGGCGTCTAGGGGATATGTGGATAGTGACCACAAGGTACCCAAGCTGAGCAGAACATTACTTCCACTTACTGGTGTCTAGGGGATATGTGGATAGTGACCACAAGGTACCCAAGCTGAGCAGAACATTACTTCCACTTACTGGTGTCTAGGGGATATGTGGATAGTGACCAGAAGGTACCCAAGCTGAGCAGAACATTACTTCCACTTACTGGTGTCTAGGGGACATGTGGATAGTGACCACAAGGTATCCAAGCTGAGCAGAACATTACTTCCACTTACTGGTGTCTAGGAGATATGTGGATAGTGAGCACCAGGTACCCAAGCTCAGTAGAACATTACTTCCACTTACTGGTGTCTAGGGGATATGTGGATAGTGACCACAAGGTACCCAAGCTGAGCAGAACATTACTTCCACTTACTGGTGTCTAGGGGATATGTGGATAGTGACCAGAAGGTACCCAAGCTGAGCAGAACATTACTTCCACGTACTGGTGTCTAGGGGACATGTGGATAGTGACCACAAGGTATCCAAGCTGAGCAGAACATTACTTTCACTTACTGGTGTCTAGGAGATATGTGGATAGTGAGCACAAGGTACCCAAGCTCAGTAGAACATTACTTCCACTTACTGGTGTCTAGGGGATATGTGGATGGTGACCACAAGCTGAGCAGAACATTACTTCCACTTACTGGTGTCTAGGGGATATGTGGATAGTGACCACAATGTACCCAAGCTGAGCAGAACATTACTTCCACTTACTGGTGTCTAGGAGATATGTGGATAGTGACCACAAGGTACCCAAGCTGAGCAGAACATTACTTCCACTTACTGGTGTCTAGGAGATATGTGGATAGTGACCACAAGGTACCCAAGCTGAGCAGAACATTACTTCCACTTACTGGTGTCTAGGAGATATGTGGATAGTGACCAAAAGGTACCCAAGCTGAGTAGAACATTACTTCCACTTACTGGTGTCTAGGAGATATGTGGATAGTGACCACAAGGTACCCAAGCTGAGTAGAACATTACTTCCACTTACTGGTGTCTAGGGCATATGTGGATAGTGACCACAAGGTACCCAAGCTGAGCAGAACATTACTTCCACTTACTGGTGTCTAGGGGATAAGTGGATAGTGACCACAAGGTACCCAAGCTGAGCAGAACATTACTTCCACTTACTGGTGTCTAGGAGATATGTGGATAGTGACCACAAGGTACCCAAGCTGAGTAGAACATTACTTCCACTTACTGGTGTCTAGGAGATATGTGGATAGTGAGCACAAGGTACCCAAGCTGAGTAGAACATTACTTCCACTTACTGGTGTCTAGGGGATATGTGGATAGTGAGCACAAGGTACCCAAGCTGAGCAGAACATTACTTCCACTTACTGGTGTCTAGGGGATATGTGAATAGTGACCACAAGGTACTCAAGCTGAGCAGAACATTACTTCCACTTACTGGTGTCTAGGAGATATGTGGATAGTGAGCACAAGGTACCCAAGATCAGTAGAACATTACTTCCACTTACTGGTGTCTAGGGGTTATGTGGATGGTGACCACAAGCTGAGCAGAACATTACTTCCACTTACTGGTGTCTAGGGGATATGTGGATAGTGACCACAATGTACCCAAGCTGAGCAGAACATTACTTCCACTTACTGGTGTCTAGGAGATATGTGGATAGTGACCACAAGGTACCCAAGCTGAGCAGAACATTACTTCCACTTACTGGTGTCTAGGAGATATGTGGATAGTGACCACAAGGTACCCAAGCTGAGCAGAACATTACTTCCACTTACTGGTGTCTAGGGGATATGTGGATAGTGACCACAAGGTACCCAAGCTGAGCAGAACCTTACTTCCACTTACTGGTGTCTAGGGGATATGTGGATAGTGACCACAAGGTACCCAAGCTGAGCAGAACATTACTTCCACTTACTGGTGTCTAGGGGATATGTGGATAGTGACCACAAGGTACTCAAGCTGAGCAGAACATTACTTCCACTTACTGGTGTGTAGGGGATATGTGGATAGTGACCACAAGGTACTCAAGCTGAGTAGAACATTACTTCCACTTACTGGTGTCTAGGGGATATGTGGATAGTGACCACAAGGTACCCAAGCTGAGCAGAACATTACTTCCACTTACTGGTGTCTAGGGGGTATGTGGATAGTGACCACAAGGTACCCAAGCTGAGCAGAACATTACTTCCACTTACTGGTGTCTAGGGGATATGTGGATAGTGAGCACAAGGTACCCAAGCTGAGCAGAACCTTACTTCCACTTACTGGTGTCTAGGGGATATGTGGATAGTGACCACAAGGTACCCAAGCTGAGCAGAACATTACTTCCACTTACTGGTGTCTAGGGGATATGTGGATAGTGACCACAAGGTACCCAAGCTGAGTATAACATTACTTCCACTTACTGGTGTCTAGGGGATATGTGAATAGTGACCACAAGGCACCCAAGCTGAGCAGAACATTACTTCCACTTACTGGTGTCTAGGGGATATGTGGATAGTGACCACAAGGTACCCAAGCTGAGCAGAACATTACTTCCACTTACTGGCGTCTAGGGGATATGTGGATAGTGACCACAAGGTACCCAAGCTGAGCAGAACATTACTTCCACTTACTGGTGTCTAGGGGATATGTGAATGGTGACCACAAGGTACCCAAGCTGATTAAAACATTACTTCCACTTACTGGTGTCTAGGGGATATGTGGATAGTGACCACAAGGTACCCAAGCTGAGCAGAACATTACTTCCACTTACTGGTGTCTAGGAGATATGTGGATAGTGACCACAAGGTACCCAAGCTGAGCAGTACATTACTTACACTTACTGGCGTCTAGGGGATATGTGGATAGTGACCACAAGGTACCCAAGCTGAGCAGAACATTACTTCCACTTACTGGTGTCTAGGGGATATGTGGATAGTGACCACAAGGTACCCAAGCTGAGCAGAACATTACTTCCACTTACTGGTGTCTAGGGGATATGTGGATAGTGACCAGAAGGTACCCAAGCTGAGCAGAACATTACTTCCACTTACTGGTGTCTAGGGGACATGTGGATAGTGACCACAAGGTATCCAAGCTGAGCAGAACATTACTTCCACTTACTGGTGTCTAGGAGATATGTGGATAGTGAGCACCAGGTACCCAAGCTCAGTAGAACATTACTTCCACTTACTGGTGTCTAGGGGATATGTGGATAGTGACCACAAGGTACCCAAGCTGAGCAGAACATTACTTCCACTTACTGGTGTCTAGGGGATATGTGGATAGTGACCAGAAGGTACCCAAGCTGAGCAGAACATTACTTCCACGTACTGGTGTCTAGGGGACATGTGGATAGTGACCACAAGGTATCCAAGCTGAGCAGAACATTACTTTCACTTACTGGTGTCTAGGAGATATGTGGATAGTGAGCACAAGGTACCCAAGCTCAGTAGAACATTACTTCCACTTACTGGTGTCTAGGGGATATGTGGATGGTGACCACAAGCTGAGCAGAACATTACTTCCACTTACTGGTGTCTAGGGGATATGTGGATAGTGACCACAATGTACCCAAGCTGAGCAGAACATTACTTCCACTTACTGGTGTCTAGGAGATATGTGGATAGTGACCACAAGGTACCCAAGCTGAGCAGAACATTACTTCCACTTACTGGTGTCTAGGAGATATGTGGATAGTGACCACAAGGTACCCAAGCTGAGCAGAACATTACTTCCACTTACTGGTGTCTAGGAGATATGTGGATAGTGACCAAAAGGTACCCAAGCTGAGTAGAACATTACTTCCACTTACTGGTGTCTAGGAGATATGTGGATAGTGACCACAAGGTACCCAAGCTGAGTAGAACATTACTTCCACTTACTGGTGTCTAGGGCATATGTGGATAGTGACCACAAGGTACCCAAGCTGAGCAGAACATTACTTCCACTTACTGGTGTCTAGGGGATAAGTGGATAGTGACCACAAGGTACCCAAGCTGAGCAGAACATTACTTCCACTTACTGGTGTCTAGGAGATATGTGGATAGTGACCACAAGGTACCCAAGCTGAGTAGAACATTACTTCCACTTACTGGTGTCTAGGAGATATGTGGATAGTGAGCACAAGGTACCCAAGCTGAGTAGAACATTACTTCCACTTACTGGTGTCTAGGGGATATGTGGATAGTGACCACAAGGTACCCAAGCTGAGCAGAACATTACTTCCACTTACTGGTGTCTAGGGGATATGTGAATAGTGACCACAAGGTACTCAAGCTGAGCAGAACATTACTTCCACTTACTGGTGTCTAGGAGATATGTGGATAGTGAGCACAAGGTACCCAAGATCAGTAGAACATTACTTCCACTTACTGGTGTCTAGGGGTTATGTGGATGGTGACCACAAGCTGAGCAGAACATTACTTCCACTTACTGGTGTCTAGGGGATATGTGGATAGTGACCACAATGTACCCAAGCTGAGCAGAACATTACTTCCACTTACTGGTGTCTAGGAGATATGTGGATAGTGACCACAAGGTACCCAAGCTGAGCAGAACATTACTTCCACTTACTGGTGTCTAGGAGATATGTGGATAGTGACCAAAAGGTACCCAAGCTGAGTAGAACATTACTTCCACTTACTGGTGTCTAGGAGATATGTGGATAGTGACCACAAGGTACCCAAGCTGAGTAGAACATTACTTCCACTTACTGGTGTCTAGGGGATATGTGGATAGTGACCACAAGGTACCCAAGCTGAGCAGAACATTACTTCCACTTACTGGTGTCTAGGAGATATGTGGATAGTGACCACAAGGTACCCAAGCTGAGTAGAACATTACTTCCACTTACTGGTGTCTAGGGCATATGTGGATAGTGACCACAAGGTACCCAAGCTGAGCAGAACATTACTTCCACTTACTGGTGTCTAGGGGATATGTGGATAGTGACCACAAGGTACCCAAGCTGAGCAGAACATTACTTCCACTTACTGGTGTCTAGGAGATATGTGGATAGTGAGCACAAGGTACCCAAGCTGAGTAGAACATTACTTCCACTTACTGGTGTCTAGGGGATATGTGGATAGTGAGCACAAGGTACCCAAGCTGAGCAGAACATTACTTCCACTTACTGGTGTCTAGGGGATATGTGAATAGTGACCACAAGGTACTCAAGCTGAGCAGAACATTACTTCCACTTAGTGGTGTCTAGGGGATATGTGGATAGTGACCACAAGGTACCCAAGCTGAGCAGAACATTACTTCCACTTACTGGTGTCTAGGGGATATGTGGATAGTGACCACAAGGTAACCAAGCTGAGCAGAGCACTACTTCCACTTACTGGTGTCTAGGGAATATGTGGATAGTGACCACAAGGTACACAAGCTGAGCAGAACATTACTTCCACTTACTGGTGTGTAGGGGATATGTGGATAGTGACCACAAGGTACACAAGCTGAGCAGAACATTACTTCCACTTACTGGTGTGTAGGGGATATGTGGATAGTGACCACAAGGTACTCAAGCTGAGTAGAACATTAGTTCCACTTACTGGTGTCTAGGGGATATGTGGATAGTGACCACAAGGTACCCAAGCTGAGCAGAACATTACTTCCACTTACTGGTGTCTAGGGGATATGTGGATAGTGACCACAAGGTACTCAAGCTGAGCAGAACATTACTTCCACTTACTGGTGTCTAGGGGGTATGTGGATAGTGACCACAAGGTACCCAAGCTGAGCAGAACATTACTTCCACTTACTGGTGTCTAGGGGATATGTGGATAGTGACCACAAGGTACCCAAGCTGAGCAGAACCTTACTTCCACTTACTGGTGTCTAGGGGATATGTGGATAGTGACCACAAGGTACCCAAGCTGAGCAGAACATTACTTCCACTTACTGGTGTCTAGGGGATATGTGGATAGTGACCACAAGGTACCCAAGCTGAGCAGAACATTACTTCCACTTACTGGTGTCTAGGGGATATGTGGATAGTGACCACAAGGTACCCAAGCTGAGCAGAACATTACTTCCACTTACTGGTGTCTAGGGGATATGTGGATAGTGACCACAAGGTACCCAAGCTGAGCAGAACCTTACTTCCACTTACTGGTGTCTAGGGGATATGTGGATAGTGACCACAAGGTACCCAAGCTGAGCAGAACATTACTTCCACTTACTGGTGTCTAGGGGATAGGTGGATAGTGACCACAAGGTACTCAAGCTGAGCAGAACATTACTTCCACTTACTGGTGTGTAGGGGATATGTGAATAGTGACCACAAGGTACTCAAGCTGAGTAGAACATTACTTCCACTTACTGGTGTCTAGGGGATATGTGGATAGTGACCACAAGGTACCCAAGCTGAGCAGAACATTACTTCCACTTACTGGTGTCTAGGGGGTATGTGGATAGTGACCACAAGGTACCCAAGCTGAGCAGAACATTACTTCCACTTACTGGTGTCTAGGGGATATGTGGATAGTGAGCACAAGGTACCCAAGCTGAGCAGAACCTTACTTCCACTTACTGGTGTCTAGGGGATATGTGGATAGTGACCACAAGGTACCCAAGCTGAGCAGAACATTACTTCCACTTACTGGTGTCTAGGGGATATGTGGATAGTGACCACAAGGTACCCAAGCTGAGCAGAACCTTACTTCCACTTACTGGTGTCTAGGGGATATGTGGATAGTGACCACAAGGTACCCAAGCTGAGCAGAACATTACTTCCACTTACTGGTGTCTAGGGGATATGTGGATAGTGACCACAAGGTACCCAAGCTGAGCAGAACATTACTTCCACTTACTGGTGTCTAGGGGATATGTGGATAGTGACCACAAGGTACCCAAGCTGAGCAGAACATTACTTCCACTTACTGGTGTCTAGGGGATATGTGGATAGTGACCACAAGGTACCCAAGCTGAGCAGAACCTTACTTCCACTTACTGGTGTCTAGGGGATATGTGGATAGTGACCACAAGGTACCCAAGCTGAGCAGAACATTACTTCCACTTACTGGTGTCTAGGGGATATGTGGATAGTGACCACAAGGTACTCAAGCTGAGCAGAACATTACTTCCACTTACTGGTGTGTAGGGGATATGTGGATAGTGACCACAAGGTACTCAAGCTGAGTAGAACATTACTTCCACTTACTGGTGTCTAGGGGATATGTGGATAGTGACCACAAGGTACCCAAGCTGAGCAGAACATTACTTCCACTTACTGGTGTCTAGGGGGTATGTGGATAGTGACCACAAGGTACCCAAGCTGAGCAGAACATTACTTCCACTTACTGGTGTCTAGGGGATATGTGGATAGTGAGCACAAGGTACCCAAGCTGAGCAGAACCTTACTTCCACTTACTGGTGTCTAGGGGATATGTGGATAGTGACCACAAGGTACCCAAGCTGAGCAGAACATTACTTCCAGTTACTGGTGTCTAGGGGGTATGTGGATAGTGACCACAAGGTACCCAAGCTGAGCAGAACATTACTTCCACTTACTGGTGTCTAGGGGATATGTGGATAGTGACCACAAGGTACCCAAGCTGAGCAGAACATTACTTCCACTTACTGGTGTCTAGGGGATATGTGGATAGTGACCACAAGGTACCCAAGCTGAGCAGAACATTACTTCCACTTACTGGTGTCTAGGGGATATGTGGATAGTGACCACAAGGTACCCAAGCTGAGCAGAACATTACTTCCACTTACTGGTGTCTAGGGGATATGTGGATAGTGACCACAAGGTACCCAAGCTGAGCAGAACCTTACTTCCACTTACTGGTGTCTAGGGGATATGTGGATAGTGACCACAAGGTACCCAAGCTGAGCAGAACATTACTTCCACTTACTGGTGTCTAGGGGATATGTGGATAGTGACCACAAGGTACTCAAGCTGAGCAGAACATTACTTCCACTTACTGGTGTGTAGGGGATATGTGGATAGTGACCACAAGGTACTCAAGCTGAGTAGAACATTACTTCCACTTACTGGTGTCTAGGGGATATGTGGATAGTGACCACAAGGTACCCAAGCTGAGCAGAACATTACTTCCACTTACTGGTGTCTAGGGGGTATGTGGATAGTGACCACAAGGTACCCAAGCTGAGCAGAACATTACTTCCACTTACTGGTGTCTAGGGGATATGTGGATAGTGAGCACAAGGTACCCAAGCTGAGCAGAACCTTACTTCCACTTACTGGTGTCTAGGGGATATGTGGATAGTGACCACAAGGTACCCAAGCTGAGCAGAACATTACTTCCAGTTACTGGTGTCTAGGGGGTATGTGGATAGTGACCACAAGGTACCCAAGCTGAGCAGAACATTACTTCCACTTACTGGTGTCTAGGGGATATGTGGATAGTGACCACAAGGTACCCAAGCTGAGCAGAACATTACTTCCAGTTACTGGTGTCTAGGGGATATGTGGATAGCAACCACAAGGTACCCAAGCTGAGCAGAACCTTACTTCCACTTACTGGTGTCTAGGGGATATGTGGATAGTGACCACAAGGTACCCAAGCTGAGCAGAACATTACTTCCAGTTACTGGTGTCTAGGGGGTATGTGGATAGTGACCACAAGGTACCCAAGCTGAGTAGAACATTACTTCCACTTACTGGTGTCTAGGGGATATGTGGATAGTGACCACAAGGTACCCAAGCTGAGCAGAACATTACTTCCACTTACTGGTGTCTAGGGGGTATGTGGATAGTGACCACAAGGTACCCAAGCTGAGCAGAACATTACTTCCACTTACTGGTGTCTAGGGGATATGTGGATAGTGACCACAAGGTACCCAAGCTGAGCAGAACATTACTTCCACTTACTGGTGTCTAGGGGATATGTGGATAGTGACCACAAGGTACCCAAGCTGAGCAGAACATTACTTCCACTTACTGGTGTTTTGCTCCTCGCTGTAGCTTTTTTATCTGACCTTACCTTGGTCATCTCTTGTTCTCTTCTGACCCCGATGCTATTAGGGTTCCCGAGGGCTAGGGAGTCTTTATTTTTCCAACGTCTCCATTTCTCTAATAAACTCATGGCATGTGAAACGTCCTGAGGTTGGTAATCAGAGGATATGGTCGGGGAATTTATTTTGATATATCTCCTGGTCAGGTCGATGAGACCCGTAAACCAACGACAGGTGTGGTCCTCCAGACATTCTGGGAGTTGTGAGAGAGCGATGTAACTACCAAAACATAAAAATATGGTGCTCTCTAAAAAGCGGTTACTATTACTGCTAAGTCTCTTCAATATTTATGAAATATGACCTTAGGGGTAAAAATGTTCCGGAGTTAAAATAGTCTCCCATTCAGATCTCCAGGCGGGGACTACTTCTCGAGAACCAAAACATTATATAAATAGAGGATCTAACATCAGACTTCTATAATGGAATGCGGGTGGTCTCACCCAAACAAAAAGAACAGAACTGAATAAAATTGTATTTGACTATAACATAGATATATTTGTCATACAAGAAGCAAATCTAACAAATGATCAACTTAAATACTTAAATCTTACTGGATTTTTACTACACCTACTACTCAAAAATAGAGAGATAATTAGTGGAATTAAAGAGTCAAAAATGATATTAAATCCTCCGTTCAAATGGTTAAAGAAATGGATAACACAGATAAAAGTGAATTAATAAAGCTAAATTTTTGGGATTCTGCAGGGAAGATAGTGGAAGAATTTTTGAATACCACAACCTTTGAAATGATTTATGATAAAGAAGATCCCACAACCTTCATACATTACTCTGGAGCAGGCAGTAATCCAGACCCATGGGCGTCACGAAGGGGGGTAAGGGAGGCCGCGGCCCCTCCCTGGAAGTTGGTCAACTTAATGTGCAATCGATCACTGACTATTAAACTACTATTTTAAAACATCAATTTCTATTTAACACATATTAACATGCTTATATGCAACGTATATTATAAATTTTGACAATAAAATAGTGAATTGATATTATCTGATTGCAAATTTCAAAATGTACCCCCCCCCCCGGAAAAATGTCTGCCGACGCTCATGCCCAGACCTCTTGTTAGCTACAACAGATATTGTTTCAAAAATTACAAAACAAGTTATAGAAGATCCAAGTTCTGGTCACAGAGCAGTAATTGCTGATATAAAACTAGATAATACAAATAACAGTCAAAATCACACAAATCTGTATTGCAACTTCAAAAAATCAGATTGGAACAAATATAAAACTGAACTGGAACATAAATTTAAAGAACAAACAAACTCACAACTGCATGACCACCCAGATCATATGAACAAAAATTTTTGTAAAGTCATCCTAGAAACTGAAAAAAAAAAAAAAAAAAAAAAAAAAAAAAAAAAAAAAAACATGTTCCTCGTGGAAGAATAAACAATTTCAAATCATTTTGGAACCCCCAGTTAGAAGAACTAAAAAAGCAAAGGGATATAGCTAGAAATACAGCTGAACAAACAAAAAACATATCAGATACACAAATATGGTGAAAGAAATGTAGCTTACTAAAAAAAGAAATTAATACAGCTAAAAAGAATCTCTTTAATAATTTCTTAGAAAAAATGGATTATAGGACAGATGGCAACAAAGCCCATGAGTTCATAAAAATGTCAAGGAAAGGAAAGAAAACAACAGCACACCTATCATACACAACAATAAAATATTAACAAATGATGCAGTTATAGCCGAAACATTCAATAAATATTATGCTAATGCACACAAAGTAACAAGAAATAATAAAAAGGAACGTAAAGAATTTAAGAAAGATTCGAAACAAGAAAGAGAATGTAATCCTAACACTCAGTGCAATATCTTTTTACAAAATTTTAATATGCAAGAATTGAACATTGCAATAAATAATCTAAAAAACAAAAATTCTCCTGGACCTGATCACATACATCCAGAGTTCACAAAAAACCTTGGAAAAACAGCAAAACAACAACTACTGAAACTCTACAATCTATCCTGGAAAACCACTGTACCTGCGGAATGGCAAAAAGCAATAATTGACCCACTCTTGAAGAAAGACAAAACATCAGAAATAAAAAATTATAGACCAATAGCTCTTACCAGCATAATAGCAAAAGTGATGGAAAGAATGGTGTCAAACAGGTTAAATTGGTTTCTAGAATCACAAAATTTAATATCCCCATGTCAAGCTGGATTCAGAGTTCCACTCTACAAATGAACAAGTCTTACTTCTCAGTCAAGAAATCAAAGACTCCTTCAATAGAAAAGAAGATAATTTATCAGTTTTTATTGATTTCCAAAGTGCATATGATTCTATATGCAGAACAAGACTACTAAAGAAAGTAAAAAAAATAGGGATACAAGGTCCAATGTTTTTATGGCTATGTCATTTCCTAACACATCGCTTTATTGCTACCAGATATGGAAGAAATATATTGTCACCCATCGCATTATTGTCGGCACTACCGCAAAGGAGCCGAAGGAAAGAGACAGAGAATGGCCGCATTGTTGGGGCGCTTGCCGAAAGAGAGAAAAGGATAGAGGCTTCTGGAATCTTCTGCTTTGTATTTCACCGCAATAACTGAACTTTCCAGAATAGTGCCTGGGAGATATAAATAGCGGTAAAGTGCGACAGACAGGGGACAGACGTATGTGGAGCGTTGAGTAGTCGTGCCGACGGGAAGGACAGACGTATGTGAAGCGTTGAGGAGTCGTGCCGACGGAGAAGGGACAGTTTTGTGACGAATTTGGAGCCGTGCTGTGAGTGAATCGGAAAAGACTTTCTTGCTGTTGCAACGATTGTAAAAAGTTACTGTTTACGGAAATAAAAGTGTACCTTTATCCCGACTACATCTGTCTTCTTTACTTTACACCCACCAAAAAAAGTCACAATATCTAAATACAAACAAGTACACCGTGGCTTGCCACAAGGTGCAGTGCTCAGCACAACACTTTTTAATATATTTATAAACGATCTGCCACAACAAATACAGGAATCAAGTGTGAAGTGTGCACCATTTCTAAAGTAAGAACAAAATGAGAAACTAAAAACTTCACTTATCTTAGTAATTTTGCAAGTTATTTTTTCAAACACTGACTCGAGTTTCAAGTTGACTCCAACTTATTGTCAAAGCTATTTGTATTACTATGGAACTACCAAACATTCAAACAGTAATTCCTGAGTATCCTCGAAATACGACAGTTGCAACCTTCAGGTTGATTACAGGACATGATTGTCTGGCAAAACATTTAAACAGAATTGGGATATATTCTTCACCACTCTGTCCTCTATGTGATCTGCAAGAGGAAATGGATCGAGACCACCTTCAAATATACCCGGCCACTTCTAGTGCCCCATCCATCAGTGAAAAATATTGGAGAGCAAGAGGATTAATGACTTCATTGTCAGGAATCCAGCATTAGCTAACAACATCAGCAATATTTGTGGGCCTTACCCATGTAATAGTCATCTGTGCTAACCGCTAATCCTAATTCTAAATGGTCAAATAGCTTTAGGACTCTCCGTAATCACTTTTAAATTTTGTATCATTGGTTAGTTTTGTATGAGCTTGTTCTTGACGCATTCAAAAGAAGTGAAAACATGTTTACTCGGTAGGTACCTATGTGAATACATTGCTTATAGCTGAAGTTGTACGTTTTGCAGTGCATACCAGTGGAGGGCGACGGTCTGCGGCGAGGCTACACCTGTTCCTGTAGACCAGGGTTCTTCCTTCCCACAGAGTATCAAGCACACGGTCGCCAGATATACAAGTAAGCAAATACCTACGCTCTTCTTATCTTTTACACTTATATGGCTTTTTATCAAGTTCCTCCATTACATATAGCAAGCAGGAGAAATATCGTATTCGACCCAAAAATTTGATATCGAGATTTCACCGTAAATATGTCTTGACGCCCTCTGTATTTAAAAAAGCATTTTTAGAAACATATCTGTATATGTGTCTGTGAACAGCAGTCACTTAAAAACCAAAGTTGGTATTTAGGTTTAATATATTTTAAGGATTCGATAGAAAAATTTTGAAGAAACTTTCTCTGCCTTAAGCTATCCTTTATATTATTATTTATTTATGCCAACAAACTTACTGTTGGTGTTTTTAAACACACAAGCCGTGTGTGGGGGATGTTAGGTTCCAGTTCTATCTCTCAAATATCCATTATGTTTTTCGAAAATGTATATCTTCTCAAAAATGGCTTTAACGGTTTTGATTAAAATGCCATATGTTTAAGATATTTGTATGACAAATGAAATGTATATTTTGAATTTTCTGGCTATAGCCCATGATCTTGTTAAAACACATTTTATGGATATTCCTTGTTATTTGTCAGAATTTTGTAATGCCTAGAAACGTTCTCAAATGGGAGGTCGTTATTCATGTTTTGTCTCTTGGTTATGCAAATAGAACAGAATTTCAGGGTCATTATACAGCGAGCACTCCTTATCGCTAAAAGCCTCGTGCCACCTGCAAGAAAACTAGCAATAACACAACTTTTATCTCCATTAACATGAATTAGATTTAGGAATAAGTGTGTGTAAGAATAGTTTGTGCAAGAGTAGAGAAAGTCATGTGAGTGCAACACATCACATTATTTATATCTCGTCTACAAACGATCACTCTTCCATGTTGTTCAAGTTGATTGGAATAAACGTTTGCATAAATAGTTTTATTATAGCTACAAAGGTAATAGTGATAGTCAAGTGCTTAAATATTGGTAGTATAAGTTGGCGTTGAAAATCCATAGTATTTTCATGATATCGCGAAAACAGCTGAACAACGACAGCCCTTTAAAAATGACAACCTATGGAATAAATTTAACCTCGGAAATGGAAAGTGCTACGAAAATTTATTTGCAAAGTAATCCAATGTCTTCTCTTATGTAAAGCTTTGCATTTTTGCATTTTATTTTTCTCTCTCTCTCTCTCTTAACGTTTACCAACTAAACAAAACGTAGACCATTCCTTCCGAATGAAGACGACTCCAGAGATTATTGTCAGAAAATTCAAAATATGTATTTAATTTCCCATATAAATATATTAAATATATGATAAATATATGATTTAATTAACTATTATCTCAAACTCAAAAATTTCAATACTGATCCATATAACGGATAGTTTAAATGGGTGGGGGGGGGGGGGGGGCGGGGCTATTCGATTTTTCTTTTTTTTTTTTTTTTAAGTTACGGTTTTACAGAATCAGGCCTTTTTGTAAATGACCTCGATATCAAGTACAATCCTTGCTTGACCCACGTGGAAGGTGGTACTTCGGTCACATGTTAACTAGGACTTCTTGTGTCAGATATTTGGGGAAAGTGAATCATGTAGGTGAGACCTCGATATCGAGTACAATCCTTGCTCGACCCACGTGGAAGGTGGTACTTCGGTCACATGTTAACTAGGACTTCTTGTGTCAGATATTTGGGGAAAGTGAATCATGTAGGTGAGACCTCGATATCGAGTACAATCCCTGCTCGACCCACGTGGAAGGTGGTACTTCGGTCACATGTTAACTAGGACTTCTTGTGTCAGATATTTGGGGAAAGTGAATCATGTAGGTGAGACCTCGATATCGAGTACAATCCTTGCTCGACCCACGTGGAAGGTGGTACTTCGGTCACATGTTAACTAGGACTTCTTGTGTCAGATATTTGGGGAAAGTGAATCATGTAGGTGAGACCTCGATATCGAGTACAATCCCTGCTCGACCCACGTGGAAGGTATCACTTCGGTCACATGTTAACTAGGACTTCTTGTGTCAGATATTTGGGGAAAGTGAATCATGTAGGTGAGACCTCGATATCGAGTACAATCCTTGCTCAACCCACGTGGAAGGTGGTACTTCGGTCACATGTTAACTAGGACTTCTTGTGTCAGATATTTGGGGAAAGTGAATCATGTAGGTGAGACCTCGATATCGAGTACAATCCTTGCTTGACCCACGTGGAAGGTGGTACTTCGGTCACATGTTAACTAGGACTTCTTGTGTCAGATATTTGGGGAAAGTGAATCATGTAGGTGAGACCTCGATATCGAGTACAATCCTTGCTCGACCCACGTGGAAGGTACCACTTCGGTCACATGTTAACTAGGACTTCTTGTGTCAGATATTTGGGGAAAGTGAATCATGTAGGTGAGACCTCGATATCGAGTACAATCCTTGCTCAACCCACGTGGAAGGTATCACTTCGGTCACATGTTAACTAGGACTTCTTGTGTCAGATATTTGGGGAAAGTGAATCATGTAGATGAGACCTCGATATCGAGTACAATCCTTGCTCAACCCACGTGGAACGTATCACTTCGGTCACATGTTAACTAGGACTTCTTGTGTCAGATATTTGGGGAAAGTGAATCATGTAGGTGAGACCTCGATATCGAGTACAATCCTTGCTCAACCCACGTGGAAGGTGGTACTTCGGTCACATGTTAACTAGGACTTCTTGTGTCAGATATTTGGGGAAAGTGAATCATGTAGGTGAGACCTCGATATCGAGTACAATCCTTGCTTGACCCACGTGGAAGGTGGTACTTCGGTCACATGTTAACTAGGACTTCTTGTGTCAGATATTTGGGGAAAGTGAATCATGTAGGTGAGACCTCGATATCGAGTACAATCCTTGCTCGACCCACGTGGAAGGTATCACTTCGGTCACATGTTAACTAGGACTTCTTGTGTCAGATATTTGGGGAAAGTGAATCATGTAGGTGAGACCTCGATATCGAGTACAATCCTTGCTCAACCCACGTGGAAGGTGGTACTTCGGTCACATGTTAACTAGGACTTCTTGTGTCAGATATTTGGGGAAAGTGAATCATGTAGGTGAGACCTCGATATCGAGTACAATCCTTGCTTGACCCACGTGGAAGGTGGTACTTCGGTCACATGTTAACTAGGACTTCTTGTGTCAGATATTTGGGGAAAGTGAATCATGTAGATGAGACCTCGATATCGAGTACAATCCTTGCTCAACCCACGTGGAACGTATCACTTCGGTCACATGTTAACTAGGACTTCTTGTGTCAGATATTTGGGGAAAGTGAATCATGTAGGTGAGACCTCGATATCGAGTACAATCCTTGCTTGACCCACGTGGAAGGTGGTACTTCGGTCACATGTTAACTAGGACTTCTTGTGTCAGATATTTGGGGAAAGTGAATCATGTAGGTGAGACCTCGATATCAAGTACAATCCTTGCTTGACCCACGTGGAAGGTGGTACTTCGGTCACATGTTAACTAGGACTTCTTGTGTCAGATATTTGGGGAAAGTGAATCATGTAGGTGAGACCTCGATATCGAGTACAATCCTTGCTTGACCCACGTGGAAGGTGGTACTTCGGTCACATGTTAACTAGGACTTCTTGTGTCAGATATTTGGGGAAAGTGAATCATGTAGGTGAGACCTCGATATCGAGTACAATCCTTGCTCGACCCACGTGGAAGGTATCACTTCGGTCACATGTTAACTAGGACTTCTTGTGTCAGATATTTGGGGAAAGTGAATCATGTAGGTGAGACCTCGATATCGAGTACAATCCTTGCTCAACCCACGTGGAAGGTGGTACTTCGGTCACATGTTAACTAGGACTTCTTGTGTCAGATATTTGGGGAAAGTGAATCATGTAGGTGAGACCTCGATATCGAGTACAATCCTTGCTCGACCCACGTGGAAGGTATCACTTCGGTCACATGTTAACTAGGACTTCTTGTGTCAGATATTTGGGGAAAGTGAATCATGTAGGTGAGACCTCGATATCGAGTACAATCCTTGCTCAACCCACGTGGAAGGTGATACTTCGGTCACATGTTAACTAGGACTTCTTGTGTCAGATATTTGGGGAAAGTGAATCATGTAGGTGAGACCTCGATATCGAGTACAATCCTTGCTCGACCCACGTGGAAGGTGGTACTTCGGTCACATGTTAACTAGGACTTCTTGTGTCAGATATTTGGGGAAAGTGAATCATGTAGGTGAGACCTCGATATCGAGTACAATCCTTGCTCAACCCACGTGGAAGGTGATACTTCGGTCACATGTTAACTAGGACTTCTTGTGTCAGATATTTGGGGAAAGTGAATCATGTAGGTGAGACCTCGATATCGAGTACAATCCTTGCTCGACCCACGTGGAAGGTGGTACTTCGGTCACATGTTAACTAGGACTTCTTGTGTCAGATATTTGGGGAAAGTGAATCATGTAGGTGAGACCTCGATATCGAGTACAATCCTTGCTCAACCCACGTGGAAGGTGATACTTCGGTCACATGTTAACTAGGACTTCTTGTGTCAGATATTTGGGGAAAGTGAATCATGTAGGTGAGACCTCGATATCGAGTACAATCCTTGCTCGACCCACGTGGAAGGTACCACTTCGGTCACATGTTAACTAGGACTTCTTGTGTCAGATATTTGGGGAAAGTGAATCATGTAGGTGAGACCTCGATATCAAGTACAATCCTTGCTCGACCCACGTGGAAGGTGGTACTTCGGTCACATGTTAACTAGGACTTCTTGTGTCAGATATTTGGGGAAAGTGAATCATGTAGGTGAGACCTCGATATCGAGTACAATCCTTGCTCGACCCACGTGGAAGGTATCACTTCGGTCACATGTTAACTAGGACTTCTTGTGTCAGATATTTGGGGAAAGTGAATCATGTAGGTGAGACCTCGATATCGAGTACAATCCCTGCTCGACCCACGTGGAAGGTGGTAACTAAATGCATTCGAATTAACAAAAAAAGTATTACATAATTGTTTGTACAACATTTTGAACATGTTTACATAAGCGGTAAACAGTAAAAGACACAAAAGATTACTAAATGAACAATCTGATGTGTTGCACTCACATGACTTTCTGCACTCTTGTACTAACCATTCTTACAAACTCTTATTTCTATATCTTCTTCATGTTAGTTGAGATAAACATTTGTGCAGTTTATCTTGTTTATTTCCTTCTAGGTGCAAGGGCAATATGGAAATACTGTCAAATTTCTGAAGGACCTGGGTAGTATGTGACGACTTTAAAATTCCTTTCTCCTTGCATGTCTGGGACATAAAGCAACGAATAACGACTTCCAATATGAGAAAACTAGAACTATTGGAAAATTGAAATGTAAAAAACAGAGTATCTGGAAATGGTTCTGTCCACAAAAAGAAGAAATATCGTGCATTTCACTCACATGACTTTCTCTACTCTTCTAGAAACGCATGGTCCCTTATATACTTGTATTTCAAGTCAGTGGATGTAAAAATTTGCAGAAATTATCTTATTGGTAATTTTCTTAGGTGCAAAGGAAATATAGGAATTCAGTAGGCTTTGAGCGATAAGCAAATGTCTTACGAGGTGGTTGTTATATGATGACTTTAAAATTGCATTCCCTTTGCATGGTTAAGAGATAGGAATATCCGACAATCTTGTTCCGAGCCACAAGCTTATGTGGTAAAACGCTAAACTCACTGACTAACATTTCACGTCCTTGCTTGCCTAAACCATCTGGGCTTCTCTCATCCATCTGCGGACTTCTCCATACTCCACCAAATTAAATTACTCTACTACGTATGTATGTATAGTAAAGTAGAGCAAGTATTGTATTCCACCCAAAAAGTCTGTGTCGAGATTTCACCGGAAATACATGTTTTGAGGCCCCCTGAATCCAAAAAGAAAACATGTTTCGAAAAAGGGCTGTGTTTCTATGTGTTTGTCAGCATAACTCAAAAACGACAAGTGTGTTAAAACCCAAAGTCGGTATTTAACTCTAATGACTTTCAAGGATGCGACACGAAGATATTGGATACAATTTCTCTAACCTAAACTACCCTTTGCATGGAAAATCGTTCGAAAATGTTTTGAAAGTGGCTCTAACGATTTTGATTAAAATGTCATATGTTTGAGATATTTGTATGAGAAATGAAATGTATATCTTGAATTTTCTGGCTATAGTCTATGTAGTCCTATTTACTCTAGATGACTTTTGCATAACTGGTAAACCGTAAGAGATAGACCAAATCTTACTGTACAAAAATGTAGATCTTGCTAAAATGTACAATTTATATCTGAATAATATTCTTTTTTAGTGAACCATTTCGCAGATATTCCTTGTTATTTGTGTAAGTTTTGGAGAATGTATACATCTGTCAAACGGTACATCGCTACTCAGCTTTGTATCTTAGAGAAGGGAATCTCAAAGCTTTAAAATGTTTGACTATCGCTCAAAGCCTACTGTATTCCCATATTCCCGTTGCACGTGCAAGAAAACGAGCAATAAGTAAATAATAGTAAGCACTTTCTAGAGAGCGCCATTTTGTTATGTTTTGGCGGTCACACCCCCAGAATGTGTGTCGTTGGTTTACGGGTCTCACAGACCTCACCGGGAGTTACATTTGATACCAAACTTACATGGACCAAACAAATAGAAAATGTAATACAAAGAGCAGACAGGCGCCTTTCACTGCTAAAACGTCTAACAGGAATGAAGTGAGGATGTTCCAGAGCAACTCTTAACACAACATACAATGTATATATAAAGCCATTATTTACTTACTGCAGCGAAGTCCTTGTAACAGCAAACACAAAAAAAATTCAAATCTTTCAAAACCAAAGTCTGAGATTAATTACAGGTGCTATCAAAACCACACCAATAGCAGCTATGGAAATACTAACCAACCAATACCCCATTGAATATGAAATAGAAAAAGCGGCTCTTATTCAACACGAAAAGTTGATCAGACTCCCATTCAATACATGGCACAAGAGAAGTTTTACACATACACTAAAGACTCAGGACAGAGAGCTTTCTTTCCAAAATTCAAGACATCAAGAAGAATGTACACCTTCCTAATTCAAAGGAAAACTTCGTATCTAAAGTCAATCCGACACAAACATTAGACATCACATATTATTTACACCTGACAGATGAAGTTAAGAAAAGTGGTACTCCAACTAGTGTTCTAAAATTATTGGCATTAGAGACAATCCATACTAGATTTCCAGAACATGAATGGCTCCATATTTATACTGATGGATCATTGATATCAAACCAAGATGGAGCAGGTGCTGGAGTTACATGTCACCTCTTTTCCTATTACAAATCTTTAAGTTATGGAACTACAAACTTTGATGGAGAAATTGAAGCAATTCAAATGGCCCTACAAAATCTTTTGTACAGAATTTCGCATTTTCAGCAAGCAGTTATTCTCTCAGATTCCAGGGCAGCAATTATAGCAATTACTTCCAAGTTGTCACCAAAAAACCAAACAATTATAGAATGTGTGTCCTCAACTGGAAACGTTAGTATCATATCTCATAATACTTAGGGGAGAAGCAGGCATGTCCAACCTTCTCTCTTTGGACAAGTGCCTATCCCCAGTCCATTTCCCAGTTGGAGGATCAGACAGTCAGTATCCAGTGACGGACACAACCGGGCAGATGGGGAGAAGCAGGCATGTCCAACCTTCTCTCTTTGGACAAGTGCCTATCCCCAGTCCATTTCCCAGTTGGAGGATCAGACAGTCAGTATCCAGTGACGGACAACCGGGCAGATGGGGAGAAGTAGGCATGTCCAACCTTCTCTCTTTGGACAAGTGCCTATCCCCAGTCCATTTCCCAGTTGGAGGATCAGACAGTCAGTATCCAGTGACGGACACAACCGGGCAGATGGGGAGAAGTAGGCATGTCCAACCTTCTCTCTTTGGACAAGTGCCTATCCCCAGTCCATTTCCCAGTTGGAGGATCAGACAGTGAGTATCCAGTGACGGACAACCGGGCAGATGGGGAGAAGTAGGCATGTCCAACCTTCTCTCTTTGGACAAGCGCCTATCCCCAGTCCATTTCTCAGTTGGAGGATCAGACAGTCAGTATCCAGTGATGGAAACAACCGGGCAGATGGGGAGAAGTAGGCATGTCCAACCTTCTCTCTTTGGACAAGTGCCTATCCCCAGTCCATTTCTCAGTTGGAGGATCAGACAGTCAGTATCCAGTGACGGACACAACCGGGCAGATGGGGAGAAGTAGACATGTCCAACCTTCTCTCTTTGGACAAGCGTCTATCCCCAGTCCATTTCTCAGCTGGAGGGACAGACAGTGAGTATCCAGTGACGGACACAACCGGGCAGATGGGGAGAAGCAGGCATGTCCAACCTTCTCTCTTTGGACAAGTGCCTATCCCCAGTCCATTTCTCAGCTGGAGGATCAGACAGTCAGTATCCAGTGATGGACACAACCGGGCAGATGGGGAGAAGCAGGCATGTCCAACCTTCTCTCTTTGGACAAGCGTCTATCCCCAGTCCATTTCCCAGTTGGAGGATCAGACAGTCAGTATCCAGTGATGGACACAACCGGGCAGATGGGGAGAAGCAGGCATGTCCAACCTTCTCTCTTTGGACAAGCGCCTATCCCCAGTCCATTTCTCAGCTGGAGGATCAGACAGTCAGTATCCAGTGATGGAAACAACCGGGCAGATGGGGAGAAGTAGGCATGTCCAACCTTCTCTCTTTGGACAAGCGCCTATCCCCAGTCCATTTCTCAGCTGGAGGGACAGACAGTGAGTATCCAGTGATGGACACAACCGGGCAGATGGGGAGAAGTAGGCATGTCCAACCTTCTCTCTTTGGACAAGCGCCTATTCCCAGTCCATTTCTCAGCTGGAGGGACAGACAGTGAGTATCCAGTGACGGACACAACCGGGCAGATGGGGAGAAGCAGGCATGTCCAACCTTCTCTCTTTGGACAAGTGCCTATCCCCAGTCCATTTCTCAGTTGGAGGATCAGACAGTCAGTATCCAGTGACGGACACAACCGGGCAGATGGGGAGAAGTAGGCATGTCCAACCTTCTCTCTTTGGACACGCGCCTATCCCCAGTCCATTTCTCAGCTGGAGGATCAGACAGTCAGTATCCAGTGATGGACACAACCGGGCAGATGGGGAGAAGTAGGCATGTCCAACCTTCTCTCTTTGGACAAGCGTCTATCCCCAGTCCATTTCTCAGCTGGAGGATCAGACAGTCAGTATCCAGTGATGGAAACAACCGGGCAGATGGGGAGAAGTAGGCATGTCCAACCTTCTCTCTTTGGACAAGCGCCTATCCCCAGTCCATTTCTCAGCTGGAGGGACAGACAGTGAGTATCCAGTGATGGACACAACCGGGCAGATGGGGAGAAGTAGGCATGTCCAACCTTCTCTCTTTGGACAAGCGCCTATCCCCAGTCCATTTCTCAGCTGGAGGGACAGACAGTGAGTATCCAGTGACGGACACAACCGGGCAGATGGGGAGAAGTAGGCATGTCCAACCTTCTCTCTTTGGACACGCGCCTATCCCCAGTCCATTTCTCAGCTGGAGGATCAGACAGTCAGTATCCAGTGATGGACACAACCGGGCAGATGGGGAGAAGTAGGCATGTCCAACCTTCTCTCTTTGGACAAGCGTCTATCCCCAGTCCATTTCTCAGCTGGAGGGACAGACAGTGAGTATCCAGTGACGGACACAACCGGGCAGATGGGGAGAAGCAGGCATGTCCAACCTTCTCTCTTTGGACAAGTGCCTATCCCCAGTCCATTTCTCAGCTGGAGGATCAGACAGTCAGTATCCAGTGATGGACACAACCGGGCAGATGGGGAGAAGCAGGCATGTCCAACCTTCTCTCTTTGGACAAGCGTCTATCCCCAGTCCATTTCCCAGTTGGAGGATCAGACAGTCAGTATCCAGTGATGGACACAACCGGGCAGATGGGGAGAAGCAGGCATGTCCAACCTTCTCTCTTTGGACAAGCGCCTATCCCCAGTCCATTTCTCAGCTGGAGGATCAGACAGTCAGTATCCAGTGATGGAAACAACCGGGCAGATGGGGAGAAGTAGGCATGTCCAACCTTCTCTCTTTGGACAAGCGCCTATCCCCAGTCCATTTCTCAGCTGGAGGGACAGACAGTGAGTATCCAGTGATGGACACAACCGGGCAGATGGGGAGAAGTAGGCATGTCCAACCTTCTCTCTTTGGACAAGCGCCTATTCCCAGTCCATTTCTCAGCTGGAGGGACAGACAGTGAGTATCCAGTGACGGACACAACCGGGCAGATGGGGAGAAGCAGGCATGTCCAACCTTCTCTCTTTGGACAAGTGCCTATCCCCAGTCCATTTCTCAGCTGGAGGGACAGACAGTGAGTATCCAGTGACGGACACAACCGGGCAGATGGGGAGAAGTAGGCATGTCCAACCTTCTCTCTTTGGACACGCGCCTATCCCCAGTCCATTTCTCAGCTGGAGGATCAGACAGTCAGTATCCAGTGATGGACACAACCGGGCAGATGGGGAGAAGTAGGCATGTCCAACCTTCTCTCTTTGGACAAGCGTCTATCCCCAGTCCATTTCTCAGCTGGAGGATCAGACAGTCAGTATCCAGTGATGGAAACAACCGGGCAGATGGGGAGAAGTAGGCATGTCCAACCTTCTCTCTTTGGACAAGCGCCTATCCCCAGTCCATTTCTCAGCTGGAGGGACAGACAGTGAGTATCCAGTGATGGACACAACCGGGCAGATGGGGAGAAGTAGGCATGTCCAACCTTCTCTCTTTGGACAAGCGCCTATCCCCAGTCCATTTCTCAGCTGGAGGGACAGACAGTGAGTATCCAGTGACGGACACAACCGGGCAGATGGGGAGAAGTAGGCATGTCCAACCTTCTCTCTTTGGACACGCGCCTATCCCCAGTCCATTTCTCAGCTGGAGGATCAGACAGTCAGTATCCAGTGATGGACACAACCGGGCAGATGGGGAGAAGTAGGCATGTCCAACCTTCTCTCTTTGGACAAGCGTCTATCCCCAGTCCATTTCTCAGCTGGAGGATCAGACAGTCAGTATCCAGTGATGGAAACAACCGGGCAGATGGGGAGAAGTAGGCATGTCCAACCTTCTCTCTTTGGACAAGCGCCTATCCCCAGTCCATTTCTCAGCTGGAGGGACAGACAGTGAGTATCCAGTGATGGACACAACCGGGCAGATGGGGAGAAGTAGGCATGTCCAACCTTCTCTCTTTGGACAAGCGCCTATTCCCAGTCCATTTCTCAGCTGGAGGGACAGACAGTGAGTATCCAGTGACGGACACAACCGGGCAGATGGGGAGAAGCAGGCATGTCCAACCTTCTCTCTTTGGACAAGTGCCTATCCCCAGTCCATTTCTCAGTTGGAGGATCAGACAGTCAGTATCCAGTGACGGACACAACCGGGCAGATGGGGAGAAGTAGGCATGTCCAACCTTCTCTCTTTGGACAAGCGTCTATCCCCAGTCCATTTCTCAGCTGGAGGATCAGACAGTCAGTATCCAGTGATGGACACAACCGGGCAGATGGGGAGAAGTAGGCATGTCCAACCTTCTCTCTTTGGACAAGCGTCTATCCCCAGTCCATTTCTCAGCTGGAGGGACAGACAGTGAGTATCCAGTGACGGACACAACCGGGCAGATGGGGAGAAGCAGGCATGTCCAACCTTCTCTCTTTGGACAAGTGCCTATCCCCAGTCCATTTCTCAGCTGGAGGATCAGACAGTCAGTATCCAGTGATGGACACAACCGGGCAGATGGGGAGAAGCAGGCATGTCCAAACTTCTCTCTTTGGACAAGCGTCTATCCCCAGTCCATTTCCCAGTTGGAGGATCAGACAGTGAGTATCCAGTGACGGACACAAACTGGCAGATGGGGAGAAGCAGGCATGTCCAACCTTCTCTCTTTGGACACGCGCCTATCCCCAGTCCATTTCTCAGCTGGAGGATCAGACAGTCAGTATCCAGTGATGGAAACAACCGGGCAGATGGGGAGAAGTAGGCATGTCCAACCTTCTCTCTTTGGACAAGCGCCTATCCCCAGTCCATTTCTCAGCTGGAGGGACAGACAGTGAGTATCCAGTGATGGACACAAACGGGCAGATGGGGAGAAGCAGGCATGTCCAACCTTCTCTCTTTGGACAAGCGCCTATTCCCAGTCCATTTCTCAGCTGGAGGGACAGACAGTGAGTATCCAGTGACGGACACAACCGGGCAGATGGGGAGAAGGAGGCATGTCCAACCTTCTCTCTTTGGACAAGTGCCTATCCCCAGTCCATTTCTCAGTTGGAGGATCAGACAGTCAGTATCCAGTGACGGACACAACCGGGCAGATGGGGAGAAGTAGGCATGTCCAACCTTCTCTCTTTGGACACGCGCCTATCCCCAGTCCATTTCTCAGCTGTTGGATCAGACAGTCAGTATCCAGTGATGGACACAACCGGGCAGATGGGGAGAAGTAGGCATGTCCAACCTTCTCTCTTTGGACAAGCGTCTATCCCCAGTCCATTTCTCAGCTGGAGGATCAGACAGTCAGTATCCAGTGATGGACACAACCGGGCAGATGGGGAGAAGTAGGCATGTCCAACCTTCTCTCTTTGGACAAGCGCCTATTCCCAGTCCATTTCTCAGCTGGAGGGACAGACAGTGAGTATCCAGTGATGGACACAACCGGGCAGATGGGGAGAAGTAGGCATGTCCAACCTTCTCTCTTTGGACAAGTGCCTATCCCCAGTCCATTTCTCAGCTGGAGGGACAGACAGTGAGTATCCAGTGACGGACACAACCGGGCAGATGGGGAGAAGTAGGCATGTCCAACCTTCTCTCTTTGGACACGCGCCTATCCCCAGTCCATTTCTCAGCTGGAGGATCAGACAGTCAGTATCCAGTGATGGACACAACCGGGCAGATGGGGAGAAGTAGGCATGTCCAACCTTCTCTCTTTGGACAAGCGTCTATCCCCAGTCCATTTCTCAGCTGGAGGATCAGACAGTCAGTATCCAGTGATGGAAACAACCGGGCAGATGGGGAGAAGTAGGCATGTCCAACCTTCTCTCTTTGGACAAGCGCCTATCCCCAGTCCATTTCTCAGCTGGAGGGACAGACAGTGAGTATCCAGTGATGGACACAACCGGGCAGATGGGGAGAAGTAGGCATGTCCAACCTTCTCTCTTTGGACAAGCGCCTATCCCCAGTCCATTTCTCAGCTGGAGGGACAGACAGTGAGTATCCAGTGACGGACACAACCGGGCAGATGGGGAGAAGCAGGCATGTCCAACCTTCTCTCTTTGGACAAGTGCCTATCCCCAGTCCATTTCTCAGTTGGAGGATCAGACAGTCAGTATCCAGTGACGGACACAACCGGGCAGATGGGGAGAAGTAGGCATGTCCAACCTTCCCTCTTTGGACAAGCGTCTATCCCCAGTCCATTTCTCAGCTGGAGGATCAGACAGTCAGTATCCAGTGATGGACACAACCGGGCAGATGGGGAGAAGTAGGCATGTCCAACCTTCTCTCTTTGGACAAGCGTCTATCCCCAGTCCATTTCTCAGCTGGAGGATCAGACAGTCAGTATCCAGTGATGGACACAAACGGGCAGATGGGGAGAAGTAGGCATGTCCAACCTTCTCTCTTTGGACAAGCGACTATCCCCAGTCCATTTCCCAGTTGGAGGATCAGACAGTGAGTATCCAGTGACGGACACAAACTGGCAGATGGGGAGAAGCAGGCATGTCCAACCTTCTCTCTTTGGACAAGCGTCTATCCCCAGTCCATTTCCCAGTTGGAGGATCAGACAGTCAGTATCCAGTGATGGACACAACCGGGCAGATGGGGAGAAGCAGGCATGTCCAACCTTCTCTCTTTGGACAAGTGTCTATCCCCAGTCCATTTCCCAGTTGGAGGATCAGACAGTGAGTATCCAGTGACGGACACAAACGGGCAGATGGGGAGAAGCAGGCATGTCCAACCTTCTCTCTTTGGACAAGTGCCTATCCCCAGTCCATTTCTCAGCTGGAGGATCAGACAGTCAGTATCCAGTGATGGACACAACCGGGCAGATGGGGAGAAGCAGGCATGTCCAACCTTCTCTCTTTGGACAAGCGTCTATCCCCAGTCCATTTCCCAGTTGGAGGATCAGACAGTCAGTATCCAGTGATGGACACAACCGGGCAGATGGGGAGAAGCAGGCATGTCCAACCTTCTCTCTTTGGACAAGCGCCTATCCCCAGTCCATTTCTCAGCTGGAGGATCAGACAGTCAGTATCCAGTGATGGAAACAACCGGGCAGATGGGGAGAAGTAGGCATGTCCAACCTTCTCTCTTTGGACAAGCGCCTATCCCCAGTCCATTTCTCAGCTGGAGGGACAGACAGTGAGTATCCAGTGATGGACACAACCGGGCAGATGGGGAGAAGTAGGCATGTCCAACCTTCTCTCTTTGGACAAGCGCCTATTCCCAGTCCATTTCTCAGCTGGAGGGACAGACAGTGAGTATCCAGTGACGGACACAACCGGGCAGATGGGGAGAAGCAGGCATGTCCAACCTTCTCTCTTTGGACAAGTGCCTATCCCCAGTCCATTTCTCAGTTGGAGGATCAGACAGTCAGTATCCAGTGACGGACACAACCGGGCAGATGGGAAGAAGTAGGCATGTCCAACCTTCTCTCTTTGGACACGCGCCTATCCCCAGTCCATTTCTCAGCTGGAGGATCAGACAGTCAGTATCCAGTGATGGACACAACCGGGCAGATGGGGAGAAGTAGGCATGTCCAACCTTCTCTCTTTGGACAAGCGTCTATCCCCAGTCCATTTCTCAGCTGGAGGATCAGACAGTCAGTATCCAGTGATGGAAACAACCGGGCAGATGGGGAGAAGTAGGCATGTCCAACCTTCTCTCTTTGGACAAGCGCCTATCCCCAGTCCATTTCTCAGCTGGAGGGACAGACAGTGAGTATCCAGTGATGGACACAACCGGGCAGATGGGGAGAAGTAGGCATGTCCAACCTTCTCTCTTTGGACAAGCGCCTATCCCCAGTCCATTTCTCAGCTGGAGGGACAGACAGTGAGTATCCAGTGACGGACACAACCGGGCAGATGGGGAGAAGCAGGCATGTCCAACCTTCTCTCTTTGGACAAGTGCCTATCCCCAGTCCATTTCTCAGTTGGAGGATCAGACAGTCAGTATCCAGTGACGGACACAACCGGGCAGATGGGGAGAAGTAGGCATGTCCAACCTTCTCTCTTTGGACAAGCGTCTATCCCCAGTCCATTTCTCAGCTGGAGGATCAGACAGTCAGTATCCAGTGATGGACACAACCGGGCAGATGGGGAGAAGTAGGCATGTCCAACCTTCTCTCTTTGGACAAGCGTCTATCCCCAGTCCATTTCTCAGCTGGAGGGACAGACAGTGAGTATCCAGTGACGGACACAACCGGGCAGATGGGGAGAAGCAGGCATGTCCAACCTTCTCTCTTTGGACAAGTGCCTATCCCCAGTCCATTTCTCAGCTGGAGGATCAGACAGTCAGTATCCAGTGATGGACACAACCGGGCAGATGGGGAGAAGCAGGCATGTCCAACCTTCTCTCTTTGGACAAGCGTCTATCCCCAGTCCATTTCCCAGTTGGAGGATCAGACAGTGAGTATCCAGTGACGGACACAAACTGGCAGATGGGGAGAAGCAGGCATGTCCAACCTTCTCTCTTTGGACACGCGCCTATCCCCAGTCCATTTCTCAGCTGGAGGATCAGACAGTCAGTATCCAGTGATGGAAACAACCGGGCAGATGGGGAGAAGTAGGCATGTCCAACCTTCTCTCTTTGGACAAGCGCCTATCCCCAGTCCATTTCTCAGCTGGAGGGACAGACAGTGAGTATCCAGTGATGGACACAAACGGGCAGATGGGGAGAAGCAGGCATGTCCAACCTTCTCTCTTTGGACAAGCGCCTATTCCCAGTCCATTTCTCAGCTGGAGGGACAGACAGTGAGTATCCAGTGACGGACACAACCGGGCAGATGGGGAGAAGCAGGCATGTCCAACCTTCTCTCTTTGGACAAGTGCCTATCCCCAGTCCATTTCTCAGTTGGAGGATCAGACAGTCAGTATCCAGTGACGGACACAACCGGGCAGATGGGGAGAAGTAGGCATGTCCAACCTTCTCTCTTTGGACACGCGCCTATCCCCAGTCCATTTCTCAGCTGTTGGATCAGACAGTCAGTATCCAGTGATGGACACAACCGGGCAGATGGGGAGAAGTAGGCATGTCCAACCTTCTCTCTTTGGACAAGCGTCTATCCCCAGTCCATTTCTCAGCTGGAGGATCAGACAGTCAGTATCCAGTGATGGACACAACCGGGCAGATGGGGAGAAGTAGGCATGTCCAACCTTCTCTCTTTGGACAAGCGCCTATTCCCAGTCCATTTCTCAGCTGGAGGGACAGACAGTGAGTATCCAGTGATGGACACAACCGGGCAGATGGGGAGAAGTAGGCATGTCCAACCTTCTCTCTTTGGACAAGTGCCTATCCCCAGTCCATTTCTCAGCTGGAGGGACAGACAGTGAGTATCCAGTGACGGACACAACCGGGCAGATGGGGAGAAGTAGGCATGTCCAACCTTCTCTCTTTGGACACGCGCCTATCCCCAGTCCATTTCTCAGCTGGAGGATCAGACAGTCAGTATCCAGTGATGGACACAACCGGGCAGATGGGGAGAAGTAGGCATGTCCAACCTTCTCTCTTTGGACAAGCGTCTATCCCCAGTCCATTTCTCAGCTGGAGGATCAGACAGTCAGTATCCAGTGATGGAAACAACCGGGCAGATGGGGAGAAGTAGGCATGTCCAACCTTCTCTCTTTGGACAAGCGCCTATCCCCAGTCCATTTCTCAGCTGGAGGGACAGACAGTGAGTATCCAGTGATGGACACAACCGGGCAGATGGGGAGAAGTAGGCATGTCCAACCTTCTCTCTTTGGACAAGCGCCTATCCCCAGTCCATTTCTCAGCTGGAGGGACAGACAGTGAGTATCCAGTGACGGACACAACCGGGCAGATGGGGAGAAGCAGGCATGTCCAACCTTCTCTCTTTGGACAAGTGCCTATCCCCAGTCCATTTCTCAGTTGGAGGATCAGACAGTCAGTATCCAGTGACGGACACAACCGGGCAGATGGGGAGAAGTAGGCATGTCCAACCTTCTCTCTTTGGACAAGCGTCTATCCCCAGTCCATTTCTCAGCTGGAGGATCAGACAGTCAGTATCCAGTGATGGACACAACCGGGCAGATGGGGAGAAGTAGGCATGTCCAACCTTCTCTCTTTGGACAAGCGTCTATCCCCAGTCCATTTCTCAGCTGGAGGATCAGACAGTCAGTATCCAGTGATGGACACAACCGGGCAGATGGGGAGAAGTAGGCATGTCCAACCTTCTCTCTTTGGACAAGCGTCTATCCCCAGTCCATTTCTCAGCTGGAGGATCAGACAGTCAGTATCCAGTGATGGACACAAACGGGCAGATGGGGAGAAGTAGGCATGTCCAACCTTCTCTCTTTGGACAAGCGTCTATCCCCAGTCCATTTCCCAGTTGGAGGATCAGACAGTGAGTATCCAGTGACGGACACAAACTGGCAGATGGGGAGAAGCAGGCATGTCCAACCTTCTCTCTTTGGACAAGCGTCTATCCCCAGTCCATTTCCCAGTTGGAGGATCAGACAGTCAGTATCCAGTGATGGACACAACCGGGCAGATGGGGAGAAGCAGGCATGTCCAACCTCTCTCTTTGGACAAGTGTCTATCCCCAGTCCATTTCCCAGTTGAAGGATCAGACAGTGAGTATCCAGTGATGGACACAACCGGGCAGATGGGGAGAAGCAGGCATGTCCAACCTTCTCTCTTTGGACAAGCGCCTATCCCCAGTCCATTTCTCAGCTGGAGGATCAGACAGTCAGTATCCAGTGTCGAAACAACCGGGCAGATGGGGAGAAGTAGGCATGTCCAACCTTCTCTCTTTGGACAAGCGCCTATCCCCAGTCCATTTCTCAGCTGGAGGGACAGACAGTGAGTATCCAGTGATGGACACAACCGGGCAGATGGGGAGAAGTAGGCATGTCCAACCTTCTCTCTTTGGACAAGCGCCTATTCCCAGTCCATTTCTCAGCTGGAGGGACAGACAGTGAGTATCCAGTGACGGACACAACCGGGCAGATGGGGAGAAGCAGGCATGTCCAACCTTCTCTCTTTGGACAAGTGCCTATCCCCAGTCCATTTCTCAGTTGGAGGATCAGACAGTCAGTATCCAGTGACGGACACAACCGGGCAGATGGGGAGAAGTAGGCATGTCCAACCTTCTCTCTTTGGACACGCGCCTATCCCCAGTCCATTTCTCAGCTGGAGGATCAGACAGTCAGTATCCAGTGATGGACACAACCGGGCAGATGGGGAGAAGTAGGCATGTCCAACCTTCTCTCTTTGGACAAGCGTCTATCCCCAGTCCATTTCTCAGCTGGAGGATCAGACAGTCAGTATCCAGTGATGGAAACAACCGGGCAGATGGGGAGAAGTAGGCATGTCCAACCTTCTCTCTTTGGACAAGCGCCTATCCCCAGTCCATTTCTCAGCTGGAGGGACAGACAGTGAGTATCCAGTGACGGACACAACCGGGCAGATGGGGAGAAGCAGGCATGTCCAACCTTCTCTCTTTGGACAAGTGTCTATCCCCAGTCCATTTCTCAGTTGGAGGATCAGACAGTCAGTATCCAGTGACGGACACAACCGGGCAGATGGGGAGAAGTAGGCATGTCCAACCTTCTCTCTTTGGACAAGCGTCTATCCCCAGTCCATTTCTCAGCTGGAGGATCAGACAGTCAGTATCCAGTGATGGACACAACCGGGCAGATGGGGAGAAGTAGGCATGTCCAACATTCTCTCTTTGGACAAGCGTCTATCCCCAGTCCATTTCTCAGCTGGAGGATCAGACAGTCAGTATCCAGTGATGGACACAACCGGGCAGATGGGGAGAAGTAGGCATGTCCAACCTTCTCTCTTTGGACAAGCGTCTATCCCCAGTCCATTTCTCAGCTGGAGGATCAGACAGTCAGTATCCAGTGATGGACACAAACGGGCAGATGGGGAGAAGTAGGCATGTCCAACCTTCTCTCTTTGGACAAGCGTCTATCCCCAGTCCATTTCCCAGTTGGAGGATCAGACAGTGAGTATCCAGTGACGGACACAAACTGGCAGATGGGGAGAAGCAGGCATGTCCAACCTTCTCTCTTTGGACAAGCGTCTATCCCCAGTCCATTTCCCAGTTGGAGGATCAGACAGTCAGTATCCAGTGATGGACACAACCGGGCAGATGGGGAGAAGCAGGCATGTCCAACCTTCTCTCTTTGGACAAGTGTCTATCCCCAGTCCATTTCCCAGTTGGAGGATCAGACAGTGAGTATCCAGTCACGGACACAAACGGGCAGATGGGGAGAAGCAGGCATGTCCAACCTTCTCTCTTTGGACAAGCGCCTATCCCCAGTCCATTTCCCAGTTGGAGGATCAGACAGTCAGTATCCAGTGATGGACACAACCGGGCAGATGGGGAGAAGTAGGCATGTCCAACCTTCTCTCTTTGGACAAGCGTCTATCCCCAGTCCATTTCTCAGCTGGAGGATCAGACAGTCAGTATCCAGTGATGGACACAACCGGGCAGATGGGGAGAAGTAGGCATGTCCAACCTTCTCTCTTTGGACAAGCGTCTATCCCCAGTCCATTTCTCAGCTGGAGGATCAGACAGTCAGTATCCAGTGATGGACACAAACGGGCAGATGGGGAGAAGTAGGCATGTCCAACCTTCTCTCTTTGGACAAGCGTCTATCCCCAGTCCATTTCCCAGTTGGAGGATCAGACAGTGAGTATCCAGTGACGGACACAAACTGGCAGATGGGGAGAAGCAGGCATGTCCAACCTTCTCTCTTTGGACAAGCGTCTATCCCCAGTCCATTTCCCAGTTGGAGGATCAGACAGTCAGTATCCAGTGATGGACACAACCGGGCAGATGGGGAGAAGCAGGCATGTCCAACCTCTCTCTTTGGACAAGTGTCTATCCCCAGTCCATTTCCCAGTTGAAGGATCAGACAGTGAGTATCCAGTGATGGACACAACCGGGCAGATGGGGAGAAGCAGGCATGTCCAACCTTCTCTCTTTGGACAAGCGCCTATCCCCAGTCCATTTCTCAGCTGGAGGATCAGACAGTCAGTATCCAGTGTCGAAACAACCGGGCAGATGGGGAGAAGTAGGCATGTCCAACCTTCTCTCTTTGGACAAGCGCCTATCCCCAGTCCATTTCTCAGCTGGAGGGACAGACAGTGAGTATCCAGTGATGGACACAACCGGGCAGATGGGGAGAAGTAGGCATGTCCAACCTTCTCTCTTTGGACAAGCGCCTATTCCCAGTCCATTTCTCAGCTGGAGGGACAGACAGTGAGTATCCAGTGACGGACACAACCGGGCAGATGGGGAGAAGCAGGCATGTCCAACCTTCTCTCTTTGGACAAGTGCCTATCCCCAGTCCATTTCTCAGTTGGAGGATCAGACAGTCAGTATCCAGTGACGGACACAACCGGGCAGATGGGGAGAAGTAGGCATGTCCAACCTTCTCTCTTTGGACACGCGCCTATCCCCAGTCCATTTCTCAGCTGGAGGATCAGACAGTCAGTATCCAGTGATGGACACAACCGGGCAGATGGGGAGAAGTAGGCATGTCCAACCTTCTCTCTTTGGACAAGCGTCTATCCCCAGTCCATTTCTCAGCTGGAGGATCAGACAGTCAGTATCCAGTGATGGAAACAACCGGGCAGATGGGGAGAAGTAGGCATGTCCAACCTTCTCTCTTTGGACAAGCGCCTATCCCCAGTCCATTTCTCAGCTGGAGGGACAGACAGTGAGTATCCAGTGACGGACACAACCGGGCAGATGGGGAGAAGCAGGCATGTCCAACCTTCTCTCTTTGGACAAGTGTCTATCCCCAGTCCATTTCTCAGTTGGAGGATCAGACAGTCAGTATCCAGTGACGGACACAACCGGGCAGATGGGGAGAAGTAGGCATGTCCAACCTTCTCTCTTTGGACAAGCGTCTATCCCCAGTCCATTTCTCAGCTGGAGGATCAGACAGTCAGTATCCAGTGATGGACACAACCGGGCAGATGGGGAGAAGTAGGCATGTCCAACATTCTCTCTTTGGACAAGCGTCTATCCCCAGTCCATTTCTCAGCTGGAGGATCAGACAGTCAGTATCCAGTGATGGACACAACCGGGCAGATGGGGAGAAGTAGGCATGTCCAACCTTCTCTCTTTGGACAAGCGTCTATCCCCAGTCCATTTCTCAGCTGGAGGATCAGACAGTCAGTATCCAGTGATGGACACAAACGGGCAGATGGGGAGAAGTAGGCATGTCCAACCTTCTCTCTTTGGACAAGCGTCTATCCCCAGTCCATTTCCCAGTTGGAGGATCAGACAGTGAGTATCCAGTGACGGACACAAACTGGCAGATGGGGAGAAGCAGGCATGTCCAACCTTCTCTCTTTGGACAAGCGTCTATCCCCAGTCCATTTCCCAGTTGGAGGATCAGACAGTCAGTATCCAGTGATGGACACAACCGGGCAGATGGGGAGAAGCAGGCATGTCCAACCTTCTCTCTTTGGACAAGTGTCTATCCCCAGTCCATTTCCCAGTTGGAGGATCAGACAGTGAGTATCCAGTCACGGACACAAACGGGCAGATGGGGAGAAGCAGGCATGTCCAACCTTCTCTCTTTGGACAAGCGCCTATCCCCAGTCCATTTCCCAGTTGGAGGATCAGACAGTCAGTATCCAGTGATGGACACAACCGGGCAGATGGGGAGAAGTAGGCATGTCCAACCTTCTCTCTTTGGACAAGCGTCTATCCCCAGTCCATTTCTCAGCTGGAGGATCAGACAGTCAGTATCCAGTGATGGACACAAACGGGCAGATGGGGAGAAGTAGGCATGTCCAACCTTCTCTCTTTGGACAAGCGTCTATCCCCAGTCCATTTCCCAGTTGGAGGATCAGACAGTGAGTATCCAGTGACGGACACAAACGGGCAGATGGGGAGAAGCAGGCATGTCCAACCTTCTCTCTTTGGACAAGCGTCTATCCCCAGTCCGTTTCCCAGTTGGAGGATCAGACAGTCAGTATCCAGTGATGGACACAACCGGGCAGATGGGGAGAAGCAGGCATGTCCAACCTTCTCTCTTTGGACAAGTGTCTATCCCCAGTCCATTTCCCAGTTGGAGGATCAGACAGTGAGTATCCAGTGACGGACACAAACGGGCAGATGGGGAGAAGCAGGCATGTCCAACCTTCTCTCTTTGGACAAGCGCCTATCCCCAGTCCATTTCCCAGTTGGAGGATCAGACAGTCAGTATCCAGTGATGGACACAACCGGGCAGATGGGGAGAAGTAGGCATGTCCAACCTTCTCTCTTTGGACAAGCGTCTATCCCCAGTCCATTTCTCAGCTGGAGGATCAGACAGTCAGTATCCAGTGATGGACACAAACGGGCAGATGGGGAGAAGTAGGCATGTCCAACCTTCTCTCTTTGGACAAGCGTCTATCCCCAGTCCATTTCCCAGTTGGAGGATCAGACAGTGAGTATCCAGTGACGGACACAAACGGGCAGATGGGGAGAAGCAGGCATGTCCAACCTTCTCTCTTTGGACAAGCGTCTATCCCCAGTCCATTTCCCAGTTGGAGGATCAGACAGTCAGTATCCAGTGATGGACACAACCGGGCAGATGGGGAGAAGCAGGCATGTCCAACCTTCTCTCTTTGGACAAGCGTCTATCCCCAGTCCATTTCCCAGTTGGAGGATCAGACAGTGAGTATCCAGTGACGGACACAACCGGGCAGATGGGGAGAAGTAGGCATGTCCAACCTTCTCTCTTTGGACAAGCGCCTATCCCCAGTCCATTTCCCAGTTGGAGGATCAGACAGTGAGTATCCAGTGACGGACACAAACGGGCAGATGGGGAGAAGCAGGCATGTCCAACCTTCTCTCTTTGGACAAGCGCCTATCCCCAGTCCATTTCCCAGTTGGAGGATCAGACAGTCAGTATCCAGTGACGGACACAACCGGGCAGATGGGGAGAAGCAGGCATGTCCAACCTTCTCTCTTTGGACAAGCGCCTATCCCCACTCCATTTCTCAGCTGGAGGGACAGACAGTCAGTATCCAGTGACAAACACAACCGGGCAGATGGGGAGAAGCAGGCATGTCCAACCTTCTCTCTTTGGACAAGCGCCTATCCCCAGTCCATTTCTCAGCTGGAGGGACAGACAGTGAGTATCCAGTGACGGACACAAACGGGCAGTTTCTAAGTCATATCTTGAATCTTGTGGGACTGTTCTCAGAAGACTTCTTCATTCTTGATGACTTTTGCATAAATGGTACAAACAAGAGCTTACTAAATAAAAAATGTGCATCTCGGTAAATCACACAATTTAAGTCAAACACCACTTTTTCTTTAGACTGAACAACTCTTAGCTTTGCAAAGCGAACGGAATTTAAAAAGCATCGCGTAACAACCAGCTCTTAAAACATTTCACTATCGCTTAAAGACTAGTCTATTCCCATATACCTACCCACTGCATCCATAATAAAATTAGCAATAACATAATTTGTGCAAATATTTATGTCCATTAAAATATAACAATAGAGAAATAAGCATTTACAGTATAAGAGTGAGTATAGCTCTAACAGAGTTTCTCCAAACTGAATGACGATGAAAGTGTGTATATATGACAGTATGTTACGTCACGACGACGATGTATCGTGCACCTTGTCACCAAGTACTGATCCACTTGCTAAACGTAAGCACTAGCTACCAAAGAAATCACTAATAAACAGATATTTATCGTGTAAGATTTGAAAGTGCTTTCGTAAATCAAACGGAATGTGTAACCAAACCGGCGCAGCAACAACATTTAGAGTTAGAAGAATGTCACAGTCCGCATAAAGTGCAAGTAGGTAAGTTGAACCTCGCCTTTTTCGCAGACGTTGGGCATCGCTGGGCTAAGTGACCTAAGGCGTGTTGAAGAAGCAGAGAGAAGTGCGCCCCGATTTACGGGGTAGTGGTAGCGGTAATGAACAACCCCGTAAACCGGCTGAAATGGTTAGGGGTTGTGCGAGTGTTGGTGACTCCTCCACCTAAGAGACACTGGGAGTCAAATTTGAAACTTCCAAATTTCTTCATGGATTTTTCTGAAATTGTTACTCTGTTTGTATTTATATGAGAATAGGAGGCACACCAAATTTCATTAAAATTGGATAATTCGTTTATGATATATAAATTATTTTATGAATTTAATAGGCACATTTTGAAAATAGAGCTCGCGTCTATTGACTTTTCAAAATTCATTTATATTGGCAGAACTCGTACAATAAAACATGGGTAACAATTGTATGAAAAGATATTTCAAATACGTTTGCTGATTGTATTATACATATTTTTTTAATTACAAAGAAAATTTAATCTTAAAAATTATTGATTTTTTTCATACAAAAAAATGTGTTTGGAATTCATGTTAATGATAACATCAATATTAAATCATAGTTTTGTTGAGCTGCTACTTATGAATACTTTTGGAAATTTTCATTGAATTTGAAGCAAAACTCAGGCGCGACCTTGTTTTGCAATGTGCAGAAATGTAGTTTTGAGAAAAAAAGGCTTTTATATAGGAACATCCTGTGTACGTTAAGGGAAGAGCACTGGGCGTAATGACCACATGGAGTGGGGGATATGAAACATGTTACCTGATCCAAATGCACAGGTGTTCCAGCAACATTTTAAGCTAAAAAGACAATTTTCGACTTTTTGACCAAAATTTCACTCCCAGTGTCCCTTAGAGTCTTATCACTCGTACTCACGAGGTAAAGTCGCACGGGTTAAATGGGCTATGGGACATACTGCAGAAAAAGAAATATCCCTTGTATATAATTAATGTTATGTGAGTTTATATGACATAAGGAACGGTTGTAAATCACATGGAACAAAAACAAAAGGAATTAACACCAATCAGAGAGTTGGACATGGACGCAGTATGTCTTAAATATTTATTTAAATGATGTGATTAAGAGGTGGAGAGATAAAACTATGAAAAAATAAATATATAAACATCTTACTCGTATATGTTGATATTGTTGTGATCATACAGAATAGTCAAGAAGTCTACGTAGAGCGGTATTTAAATTGCATATTCACCACGGAAAATGTCCTGACTGTTCCTAGAAGGAAGGAAAGCCTTTGGAACAGGTCCTCCCTCCACTGTGACGTAACTACACACAGATAATGATGTAACCATCAAATCAATAAACTTCAACAAATAGAACAGCTCTCAGGGATAAGGCACACAATTGAAATGATATAAGACAATGGCAGTGGCAGTTTTGTTAGATGGAAGTAAGATAGGGGCATGAGATTTGTGCGCAGTGTCAGACTGTACAAGAAATGTAGGTAGGTACAGCTACGTGACGATTTAAATGAAGACAACAAGAACATATGCAAAGAATGAACGAGGATGGTGTATGGGTGTGAGTTTATCCTGAAAGGGACTGTACTGTACTGTTGGGAAGGAAGACGTAGAATGTAAACATGCCTACAGTAGGAGAGCTGAGCTATTACTGCCAATACCTACAGAGGAGTAGGGTGAAGTTACGCAACAACACGTAGTGCCGCGTGTGGTCACCCAGCCGGACGGTGACCAAGCCTATTGCTGCTTGCTTAACCAGCACAGCCACGTTCGGGACGCTGGATGCCAATGAATCGCAGCAAGTACGAACACAAGCGAACTGTTCCGAGCTTCGCCGACAGCAAATAGAATCGATAGGTATGTGTAGCCGAGGACACGGCCAACCGAGAGGGGGGTGTGTTTGGAAGATCGCTTGCTCTCTCGCTCTCAGGCACAAATATGACGTCGAGGGGTGTAGGAGTGAAGTGCCACTGAGATTGGTAACTGCCTGCTCCGGTCAACTCACTCAACTACTTCACATATCAACATTTGTACAAATTATCTTTCTGCTCATTTTCATCCAGGTACAAGGTTCTCTAGCAATACAGTAGGCATTCCCTTCTGTTTGCATGGTCAAGACATAACGACCTCCCGTTTGAGAACGCTCTATCACTATCGCAAAATTCTTACAAATAATAAGGAACATTTCCGAAATGCTTCTAACATAAATTGTCTTTTGACGAGATCTACATTCTTACTTCCTCTACTACTAACTAGGGCAAGTGTTGTATTCCACCCTAAAATTCCATATCAACATTTCACCGGAAATACATGTTTTGAGAATCCCTGAATCCAAAAACACCGCATTTTTAGTAAAAGGTCCGTGTGTGTGTGTGTGTGTGTGTGTGTGTGTGTGTGTGTGTGTGTGTGTGTGTGTGTGTGTGTGTGTGTGTTTGTTTGTGTGTGTGTGTGTGTGTCAGTCTCTGGACAGAAACGAAAAGTCGGTTAAAAACCAAACTTGCTGTCTTTCAAGGATGTGACACGAAGATTTTGAAGAAAACAGCCCCACCCTAAACTACCCTTTACATGGAAAGTTTTTCGAAAATTTTTATTTTCATGAAAATGACTAACGATTTTGATTAAAATGTCATATGTTTGAGATATTTTATGCCAGATAAAATGTATATCTTGAATTTTCTGACTATAGCCCCTGTAGTCGTATTTACTCTGGACGACTTTTGCATTACTGGTAAACCGTTAGAGATAGACCAAATCATACTACACAAAAAATGTAGATCTTGTTAAAATACACAATTTCTGTCTGAATACATTTTCTTGTAGGATGAACCATTTCGGAGATATTCCTTGTTATGTGTGTGAGTTTCGGAAAACTTAGAACCTTCGTGAAATAGATAATCGTTGTCCATAAGACAACAGAATCTCAAACATTTGACTATCGCACAAATCCTACTGTATTCCCATATTCCCCTTGTACCTACAAGGAAATAAGCAATAAGATAATTTGTACAAATGTTTATCTCAACTAACACGAAGAAGATATAGGAATAAGAGTTTGTAAGAATGGTTAGTACAAGAGTGAGTAGAGAAAGTCATGTGAGTATAACACATGAGATTTTTATACTAAGATTTGGTCCATTCCTTAAGGTTTACCAGTTAAGTAAAAGTCATCAAGAGTAGAGAGAACTTCATGCACTTTACCCAAAAAATTCAAAGTATACATTTCGTTTGCCATAAACATATCTTAAACATGTGACATTTTAATCAAAATCGTTAGAGCCATTTTTCAAAAACTCAAAATTTTCGAAACATTTTGCATGTCAAGGGTAGTTTAGGGTGAAGGAATTTTGTTCAAAAATCTTCGTGTTGCATTCTTGAAAAATATTAAACGTAAATACCAACTTTGGATTTTAAGCAAGTTTTCTTTCATGTTCTGTTGTCCACAGACTGACACGCCCACACTTGTCCACAGACTGACACGCCCACACTTGTCCACAGACTGACACGCCCACACTTGTCCACAGACTGACACGCCCACACTTGTCCACAGACTGACACGCCCACACTTGTCCACAGACTGACACGCCCACACTTGTCCACAGACTGACACGCCCACACTTGTCCACAGACTGACACGCCCACACTTGTCCACAGACTGACACGCCCACACTTGTCCACAGACTGACACGCCCACACTTGTCCACAGACTGACACGCCCACACTTGTCCTCAGACTGACACGCCCACACTTGTCCTCAGACTGACACGCCCACACTTGTCCACAGACTGACACGCCCACACTTGTCCACAGACTGACACGCCCACACTTGTCCACAGACTGACACGCCCACACTTGTCCACAGACTGACACGCCCACACTTGTCCACAGACTGACACGCCCACACTTGTCCACAGACTGACACGCCCACACTTGTCCACAGACTGACACGTCACACTTGTCCACAGACTGACACGCCCACACTTGTCCACTGACTAACACGCCCACACTTGTCCACAGACTGACACGCCCTCACTTGTCCACAGACTGACACGCCCACACTTGTCTACAGACTGACACGCCCACACTTGTCCACAGACCCACACGCCCACACTTGTCCACAGACTGACACGCCCACACTTGTCCACAGACTGACACGCCCACACTTGTCTACAGACTGACACGTCTACACTTGTCCACAGACTGACACGCCCACACTTGTCCACAGACTGACACGTCCACACTTGTCCACAGACTGACACGCCCACACTTGTCCACAGACTGACACGCCCACACTTGTCCACAGACTGACACGCCCTCACTTGTCCACAGACTGACACGCCCACACTTGTCCACAGACTGACACGCCCACACTTGTCCACAGACTGACACGCCCACACTTGTCCACAGACTGACACGCCCACACTTGTCCACAGACTGACACGTCCACACTTGTCCACAGACTGACACGCCCACACTTGTCCACAGACTGACACGCCCACACTTGTCCACAGACTGACACGCCCACACTTGTCCACAGACTGACACGCCCACACTTGTCTACAGACTGACACGTCTACACTTGTCCACAGACTGACACGCCCACACTTGTCCACAGACTGACACGTCCACACTTGTCCACAGACTGACACGTCCACACTTGTCCACAGACTGACACGCCCACACTTGTCCACAGACTGACACGCCCACACTTGTCCACAGACTGACACGCCCACACTTGTCCACAGACTGACACGCCCACACTTGTCCACAGACTGACACGCCCACACTTGTCTACAGACTGACACGTCTACACTTGTCCACAGACTGACACGCCCACACTTGTCCACAGACTGACACGTCCACACTTGTCCACAGACTGACACGCCCACACTTGTCCACAGACTGACACGCCCACACTTGTCCACAGACTGACACGCCCACACTGGTCCACAGACTGACACGCCCACAGTTGTCCACAGACTGACACGCCCACACTTGTCCACAGACTGACACGCCCACACTTGTCCACAGACTGACACGCCCACACTTGTCCACAGACTGACACGCCCACACTTGTCCACAGACTGACACGTCCACACTTGTCCACAGACTGACACGTCCACACTTGTCCACAGACTGACACGCCCACACTTGTCCACAGACTGACACGCCCACACTTGTCCACAGACTGACACGCCCACACTTGTCCACAGACTGACACGCCCACACTTGTCCACAGACTGACACGCCCACACTTGTCCACAGACTGACACGCCCACACTTGTCCACAGACTGACACGCCCACACTTGTCCACAGACTGACACGCCCACACTTGTCCACAGACTGACACGCCCACACTTGTCCACAGACTGACACGCCCACACTTGTCCACAGACTGACACGCCCACACTTGTCCACAGACTGACACGCCCACACTTGTCCACAGACTGACACGCCCACACTTGTCCACAGACTGACACGCCCACACTTGTCCACAGACTGACACGCCCACACTTGTCCACAGACTGACACGCCCACACTTGTCCACAGACTGACACGCCCACACTTGTCCACAGACTGACACGCCCACACTTGTCCACAGACTGACACGTCCACACTTGTCCACAGACTGACACGTCCACACTTGTCCACAGACTGACACGCCCACACTTGTCCACAGACTGACACGCCCACACTTGTCCACAGACTGACACGCCCACACTTGTCCACAGACTGACACGCCCACACTTGTCCACAGACTGACACGCCCACACTTGTCCACAGACTGACACGCCCACACTTGTCCACAGACTGACACGCCCACACTTGTCCACAGACTGACACGCCCACACTTGTCCACAGACTGACACGCCCACACTTGTCCACAGACTGACACGCCCACACTTGTCCACAGACTGACACGCCCACACTTGTCCACAGACTGACACGCCCACACTTGTCCACAGACTGACACGTCCACACTTGTCCACAGACTGACACGTCCACACTTGTCCACAGACTGACACGCCCACACTTGTCCACAGACTGACACGCCCACACTTGTCCACAGACTGACACGCCCACACTTGTCCACAGACTGACACGCCCACACTTGTCCACAGACTGACACGCCCACACTTGTCCACAGACTGACACTCCCACACTTGTCCACAGACTGACACGCCCACACTTGTCCACAGACTGACACGCCCACACTTGTCCACAGACTGACACGCCCACACTTGTCCACAGACTGACACGCCCACACTTGTCCACAGACTGACACGCCCACACAGGGACCTTTTTCTAAAATGCTTCTCGTAGTTAGGTAGTTATGACACCCACAAGGGCTAAAAAGGAAGATTTTGTTTTGTGACTAGGCAAGTGTGACTCTGAAACGATGCACTTGAGGAAACCTACCAACAAAGTAAAATTCTTATAACCCGTGCACTATCTTTAGACAGTCCTGGATATGTATAGATATATTATAGATTATATATAAATATATGTTATTGCTTTACCTTTCTCATGGTGATGATAGTGTTCGGGTTGCGGTGTTCATTTGCCTTGTGTCGCAACATGACAGTTTTGTGTAACTCAGATTCACGACCTACTGGAATGAGGCGATGCTCATGTGTCACAAGAAAACAAAGTTGCCATTATCGGCGTGTTTCAGCATTAGCGAAAGAACGTTCTACTTTTAACACAGTCATGAACCACTAAAAGGCCCACTTTTACTATCAACTGTCTAAAAATGCATTTTTGGATTCTGGGGGTCTCAAAACATCGAGTTTTTGGGTGGAATACAATACTTCCTCTACTTACTATATGTACTAGAGAAAGCAAATATAGTGAGTAGAAAAAGTCATTTGAATGTTTTAAAAATGTTGAATGCTACGTTGTTTTGTTTCTCCGAAAGTTGATAGAAGAAACGAAAGTTGATAAGATATTGTTAGGTAGTTTGTGGCATTAGTAGCAAATATGTCCTACTTGTGTAGTGAGTGAGTGAGTAGTGAGTGGCTGAGTGAGTGAGTGACTGAGTGAGTGGGTAGTGAGTGTGTGAGTGAGTGACTGAGTGAGTGAGTAGTGAGTGTGTGAGTGAGTGAGTAGTGAGTGGCTGAGTGAGTGAGTGACTGAGTGAGTAGTGAGTGACTGAGTGAGTGAGTAGTGAGTGTGTGAGTGAGTGACTGAGTGAGTGAGTAGTGAGTGTGTGAGTGAGTGAGTGAGTAGTGAGTGTGTGAGCGAGAGAGTGAGTAGTGAGTGAGTGAGTGACTGAGTGAATGAGTAAGTAGTGACTAAGTAAGTGAGTGAGTAGTGAGTGAGTGACTGAGTGAGTGAGTGACTGAGTGAGTGAGTAGTGAGTGTGTGAGTGAGTGACTGAGTGAGTGAGTAGTGAGTGTGTGAGTGACTGAGTGAGTGAGTAAGTAGTGACTAAGTAAGTGAGTGAGTGAGTAGTGACTGAGTGAGTGACTGAGTGAGTGGGTAGTGAGTGTGTGAGTGAGTGAGTGAGTAGTGAGTGTGTGAGTGAGTGAGTAGTGAGTGTGTGAGTGAGTGAGTGAGTAGTGAGTGAGTGACTGAGTGAGTGAGTAGTGAGTGTGTGAGCGAGAGAGTGAGTAGTGAGTGTGTGAGTGAGTGAGTGACTGAGTGAGTGAGTAAGTAGTGACTAAGTAAGTGAGTGAGTGAGTGAGTAGTGAGTGAGTGACTGAGTGAGTGAGTGACTGAGTGAGTGAGTGAGTGACTGAGTGAGTGGGTAGTGAGTGTGTGAGTGAGTGAGTGAGTGAGTGAGTAGTGAGTGTGAGTGAGTGAGTAGTGAGTGTGTGAGCGAGAGAGTGAGTAGTGAGTGTGAGTGAGTGAGTGAGTAGTGAGTGAGTGACTGAGTGAGTGAGTAGTGAGTGTGTGAGCGAGAGAGTGAGTAGTGAGTGTGTGAGTGAGTGAGTGACTGAGTGAGTGAGTGAGTAAGTAGTGACTAAGTAAGTGAGTGAGTGAGTAGTGAGTGAGTGACTGAGTGACTGAGTGAGTGAGTAGTGAGTGTGTGAGTGAGTGAGTGAGTGACTGAGTGAGTGAGTGAGTGACTGAGTGAGTGGGTAGTGAGTGTGTGAGTGAGTGAGTAGTGAGTGTGTGAGTGAGTGAGTGAGTAGTGAGTGTGTGAGCGAGAGAGTGAGTAGTGAGTGTGTGAGTGAGTGACTGAGTGAGTGAGTAGTGAGTGTGTGAGCGAGAGAGTGAGTAGTGAGTGTGTGAGTGAGTGACTGAGTGAGTGAGTAGTGAGTGTGTGAGTGAGTGACTGAGTGAGTGAGTAGTGAGTGTGTGAGCGAGAGAGTGAGTAGTGAGTGTGTGAGTGAGTGAGTGACTGAGTGAGTGAGTAAGTAGTGACTAAGTAAGTGAGTGAGTGAGTGAGTAATGAGTGAGTGACTGAGTGAGTGAGTAGTGAGTGTGTGAGTGAGTGACTGAGTGAGTGAGTGAGTGGGTAGTGAGTGTGTGAGTGAGTGACTGAGTGACTTAGTGAGTGAGTAGTGAGTAAGTAGTGACTAAGTAAGTGACTGAGTAGTGAGTGAGTGATTGAGTGAGTGAGTGACTGAGTGAGTGAGTAGTGAGTGTGTGAGTGAGTGAGTGACTGAGTGAGTGACTGAGTGAGTGAGTAGTGAGTGTGTGAGTGAGTGAGTGAGTGAGTGACTGAGTGAGTGGGTAGTGAGTGTGTGAGTGAGTGAGTGACTGAGTGACTTAGTGAGTGAGTAGTGAGTGAGTAAGTAGTGACTAAGTAAGTGACTGAGTGAGTGAGTAGTGAGTGAGTGAGTGAGTGAGTGTGTGAGTGACTGAGTGAGTGAGTAGTGAGTGTGTGAGTGAGTGAGTGACTGAGTGAGTGACTGAGTGAGTGACTGAGTGAGTGAGTAGTGAGTGAGTGAGTGACTGAGTGAGTGGGTAGTGAGTGTGTGAGTGAGTGAGTGACTGAGTGACTTAGTGAGTGAGTAGTGAGTGAGTAAGTAGTGACTAAGTAAGTGACTGAGTGAGTGAGTAGTGAGTGAGTGAGTGAGTGTGTGAGTGACTGAGGGAGTGAGTGTGAGTGACTGAGTGAGTAGTGAGTAGTGAGTGAGTGAGGGCTTTTGTCTGGTGGCCAGTGAATAACAGCACTGGCCGGCCGCCCATCTATCTAAATTCTATACTTGGCATTGGACTGAGAAATGCAATGATCCCCCAGGCGTGCGTGCGTGCGTACGTAAAATCAATGACTTGCTGCTTGGCAAGAGAGATGGCTGGGAAAGAAGCTTAACGATGTCTTAATTGCAAAACATGTTGGTTCTTTTATAAAACCGATAGAGAGGGAGGGAGTTGGGCGTAGACTTGACCTAATTATCTATCATTCGTCCGCAATATCTGTCTCTCTCTCTCTCTCTCTCTCTGTTAGGTAGTAATGCTCGCCACTGGCGCTCACATTGTGTCTACAAGTATTTCACAAGTTTCCAGTCCAATAAAGTGTATACATACATACACACACACACACACACACGCACACGCACACTCACATACATACATGTGTATAGCGCTTTATGCAATGCTAACACTAAAATACCTACGTAAAACTAATTAATAAATGTGCTAAATGAAGAACTATAATGTATCAGAGAAAACAGATGTATGACGTACGCTTGCTAGGCGCATGTTTCATTTGTTTCAGTACTTATAGGGAAATGTAAGGTTATGATAATACTATTGAAAATATGGTTTGTGTTCTGCTTCACATTTTGCACGGAGCAAAGAGTTTATAAATTCTATAAACACCAAAACATATTTCCGAAAAACAATATGAAAAGTTTTATTGGATGCATAAATAAAAAATCTGACGTGTTAAACTCATAATTTTCTCTACTCTTGTGCTGACTATTCTTGCAAACATATGCAGGAGTTATTGCTAGTATTCTTATAGGTACAAGGGGAATATGAGAGAAAATCCAGCACTTGGATACCTGTCCTGTTTTAGGGTTGTCATAAACACACGAATAATTTGCAAACAAATATATCCTTAAACACTTAATTGCAATTCAAAACGTCGGAATAAATTAACAGTAAATTTAGTAATCACTCCACGAGCACCAATCACTTCCCAATTTGGTATTCTCTACTTGTCTCTTAAATAAGGAATGTAAGGCTAAAAATATATTTTTTTTCCTAATCTATCTCCGTAATTTCGTCTAAATGTTCCCTCTTTTTTCAGATCGGACTGTAGGGTCAAGAATTAGTCCCCTTATTTTGTTGCCTGTCATAAAAATAAGGTTAAAAATATGTTGTTAACGTAAATATCGCCATTTCGAAACCATCGCAATGTAGGTATACATTTCAATAACTCATAATTAATTATTGCCGAATATAAACATGTTCTTAGCAATATTTGCACAAACTGGTATGTAGGTATCTTGTAAACTTGAGCGAACAAGAAATACGAGTATGTGTACCTATATGTGGGCAAGTAATACTCGTACGTATAACTACTAATGCCTTATAGCAGTATCGTAAGGATCATGGCGTACGATAGTCAAATCTTTTACAACTGGTCACTACAAGAAGGCTTTAAAATTCCCTTCTCCTTGCACAGCTAAGATATAAAACACCGAATTACAACCTTGCATTTGATAAAACTAAGTATTGAAAACCTCACACGTATCTATAACCAGGAATATCTCCGAAATGGTTCACTCTACAAAAAAAATTCATTTGGACATAACGTGTGTTTTAATGAGATCTGAATTGTTGTTTAGTAAGATTTGGTCTATCTCTTACGGTTTGCGAGTTATTCAAAAGCCATCCAGGGTAAACAGGACTACATAAGCTATAGCCAGAAAATTCACAATATATATTTCATTTGTTATACAAATATCTTAAATATGTGACATTTTAATAAAAATCGTGTCGTATCCTTAAAAGATATTAAACTTAAATACCAACTTTGTTTTTTAATCGACTTTTCGTTGTTTCACTTTTAAGCTGTCCACAGGCACACTCACACTCACACTCACACAAACTGAAAATACATGTATAATATACCTATGGATGAAATCTCGACATCAAAGTTTTGAGTCCATGCTTCCCCTAGTTAGTATACGCAGTAGAGAAAGTAAAAAAGTAGAAGAAATAAATCAAGGAATTCCCTTTGTCGCTAGCATTTTTAATCTTATATTCATACGAAAAACTTTAAACAGTTCTACTAGGAGTATTCCAATAAATACATATTAGCTTAAAAATTTTATTTCCTGATGATCAGGTTATGTTTGAGGAATCAAAATGTTTTACAGAGAAGTGTTAATAACCTGAAATGACTTAAAGATTTCAACAGCCAAGTGGCTTTTAAAGGGATACCTACATCATGTAAGATAGCTATTGATGAACAGTCTCTATCTAAGTGTTAATACAGATATCATACCGCAAAAACGAACATTAAATATCAAATTAAATATGAACGGAACAGTTTGAAAGACATTAAAAAGGATGACGTCAAAGCAAACAAACGAAATTTTATAAAGTGGCGACAGTGCCAATGGTAACATATGGAAGTGAAAACTGGACTATGAGTGGGACAGATAAGAAAAGAATTCAAGTTCCTGAGAGTACAAAGAAATGAAGAAATTTGAAAATAGTTCAGTCACACTCTCTCCCTCCCACTCCCCCTCTTTCCCTTCCTGCCCCTCTCTCCCTCCATCCCCCTCTCTCCCCCAACTCCCTCTCCCGCTCTCCCCCTCTCCCTCCGACCCCCTCTCCCTCCGACCCCCTCTCCCTTCCTCCCCCTCTCTCCCCCACCCTCCCTCTCCCGCTCTCTCGCTCCCTCTCCCTTCCTCCCCTCTCTCCCCCACCCCTCCCTCTCCCTCTCTCTGTCTCTCATGCTTTTCCCGATACAGAATTTCTTCCTAAGGAAGATGAGTTCATATGCCATTCGTAGAAACTTAAAGATATACGTACATTTTATGTACATTATCATATATATATGATATTTTAATCAAAATATTAGATCCATTGTGACTAAGTTTAAATCTCTGAAAAGTTTAGGTAGTGATTTTCGGGTGGTGATTTTCTTTAAAAAACCTGGTGTTACATATATGGTAGATGTTTAAGTAACTTAAGGAGATAAGGAGCTAAATTACCACTGCTCCTTTTGAATCAACATTTACGACAAATGATCCATGTAAAGGGTAGTTCAGGGTGGAGGAATTGTCTTCTAAACCTTTGTGTCGCATCCTTGAAGCATATTAAGCTTAAATACCAACTTGGGTTTTAAACAGACTTTTCGTTTTTGAGTTATGCTCTTGACAGACAGACATGCACACACAGACCTTTTTCTAAAAATACGTTTTTGTATTCCGGGGTCCTCAAAACATATATTCCGGTGAAATCTCGACATCGAAACTTTGTGTCGAATGCAACACTAGCCCTACTCACTGTACGTAGGTAATAGAGAAAGTAAAAAGGTTACTTGCACGTTTTGAAGAGCTTCAGGAGGCAATATCATGATCTTAATATACTGACGTTACTTCTCAACGTACCCAACATTCCGTAACGTATAATCGCTCCACTCTTAGATCCGCACTTCGTGTAAACACAAACCGTTAACAACTAACTCGCGATGCACCGAAACCAAAGTACACCATATAATATAGTACCTTTGTAAGTTTTCAAGATGTATGATAAACCTAGTAAAGGCTACTTGAATGTAACGCGATAGCAGCGCTATTCCTGAGTAAATATCGTTCTGTTGCAACATAAACACGAGGCATGAGACCACGTGGTGATATGAAGCTCAGGTTATCGCGGAGGGATCTAAGGCTGGATGGAGTACAAGTATTTGTGACGAAAGTTGGGTTTTGATATAAGGAAACATTATAGGTATGCAAAAGAGCATGATTTGAGTTGCATCTCCCACTGTGACTTTGCAGATGCAGACCGTGTCCCGAGGGGTGTCCAGCGTGCGGCAGTCCTGAAACGCCCTGCATGGCGAGTTACGACTATCTGCTACGTACGGCCGTGTTGGGTGTGCAGATCATGTGTATGTGTGGTACGGTAGTGCTGGCTGTGGTCGTCTTCAAACAGCGCAAGTGCAAGGTACGTACCTACCTACCTGCCTGTCTACCTACCTGCCTCCCTGCCTGCCTGCCTACCTGGCTACCTACCTACCTGCCTCCCTGGCTACCTACCTGCCTCCCTGGCTACCTACCTACCTCCCTGGCTACGTACGGCCGTGTTGGGTGTGCAGATCATGTGTATGTGTGGTACGGTAGTGCTGGCTGTGGTCGTCTTCAAACAGCGCAAGTGTAAGGTACGTACCTGCCTCCCTGGCTACCTACCTGCCTCCCTGGCTACCTACCTGCCTGGCTACGTACCGCCGTGTTGGGTGTGCAGATCATGTGTATGTGTGGTACGGTAGTGCTGGCTATGGTCGTCTTCAAACAGCGCAAGTGTAAGGTACGTACCTGCCTGCCTGGCTACCTACCTGCCTCCCTGGCTACCTACCTGCCTGGCTACGTACCGCCGTGTTGGGTGTGCAGATCATGTGTATGTGTGGTACGGTAGTGCTGGCTGTGGTCGTCTTCAAACAGCGCAAGTGTAAGGTACGTACCTGCCTGCCTGGCTACCTACCTGCCTCCCTGGCTACCTACCTGCCTGGCTACGTACCGCCGTGTTGGGTGTGCAGATCATGTGTATGTGTGGTACGGTAGTGCTGGCTGTGGTCGTCTTCAAACAGCGCAAGTGCAAGGTACGTACCTGCCTGCCTGTCTACCTACCTGCCTCCCTGGCTACCTACCTACCTGGCTACGTGCCGCCGTGTTGGGTGTGCAGATCATGTGTATGTGTGGTACGGTAGTGCTGGCTGTGGTCGTCTTCAAACAGCGCAAGTGTAAGGTACGTACCTGCCTCCCTGGCTACCTACCTACCTGGCTACGTGCCGCCGTGTTGGGTGTGCAGATCATGTGTATGTGTGGTACGGTAGTGCTGGCTGTGGTCGTCTTCAAACAGCGCAAGTGCAAGGTACGTACCTGCCTGCCTCCCTGGCTACCTACCTGCCTCCCTGGCTACCTACCTGCCTGCCTCCCTGGCTACCTACCTACCTGCCTCCCTGGCTACCTACCTACCTAACTGCCTGTCTACCTACCTGCCTCCCTGGCTACCTACCTGCCTCCCTGGCTACGTACCTGCCTCCCTGGCTACCTACCTACCAGCCTGTCTGCCTGCCTGGCTACGTACCGCCGTGTTGGGTGTGCAGATCATGTGTATGTGTGGTACGGTAGTGCTGGCTGTGGTCGTCTTCAAACAGCGCAAGTGCAAGGTACGTACCTGCCTGCCTCCCTGGCTACCTACCTGCCTCCCCGGCTACCTACCTACCTGGCTACGTACCGCCGTGTTGGGTGTGCAGATCATGTGTATGTGTGGTACGGTAGTGCTGGCTGTGGTCGTCTTCAAACAGCGCAAGTGCAAGGTACGTACCTGCCTGCCTGGCTACCTACCTGCCTCCCCGGCTACCTACCTACCTGGCTACGTACCGCCGTGTTGGGTGTGCAGATCATGTGTATGTGTGGTACGGTAGTGCTGGCTGTGGTCGTCTTCAAACAGCGCAAGTGCAAGGTACGTACCTGCCTGCCTGCCTACCTACCTGCCTCCCTGGCTATCTGCCTACCTGCCTGCCTCCCTGGCTACCTACCTACCTACCTGCCTCCCTGGCTACCTACCTGCCTGGCTACGTACCGCCGTGTTGTGTGTGCAGATCATGTGTATGTGTGGTACGGTAGTGCTGGCTGTGGTCGTCTTCAAACAGCGCAAGTGCAAGGTACGTACCTGCCTGCCTGGCTACCTACCTGCCTGGCTACCTACCTGCCTCCCTGGCTACCTACCTACCTACCTGCCTCCCTGGCTACCTACCTGCCTGGCTACGTACCGCCGTGTTGGGTGTGCAGATCATGTGTATGTGTGGTACGGTAGTGCTGGCTGTGGTCGTCTTCAAACAGCGCAAGTGCAAGGTACGTACCTGCCTGCCTGTCTACCTACCTGCCTCCCTGGCTACCTACCAGCCTGGCTACGTGCCGCCGTGTTGGGTGTGCAGATCATGTGTATGTGTGGTACGGTAGTGCTGGCTATGGTCGTCTTCAAACAGCGCAAGTGTAAGGTACGTACCTGCCTGCCTGGCTACCTACCTGCCTCCCTGGCTACCTACCAGCCTGGCTACGTGCCGCCGTGTTGGGTGTGCAGATCATGTGTATGTGTGGTACGGTAGTGCTGGCTATGGTCGTCTTCAAACAGCGCAAGTGTAAGGTACGTACCTGCCTGCCTGTCTACCTACCTGCCTCCCTGGCTACCTACCTGCCTGGCTACGTACGGCCGTGTTGGGTGTGCAGATCATGTGTATGTGTGGTACGGTAGTGCTGGCTGTGGTCGTCTTCAAACAGCGCAAGTGCAAGGTACGTACCTGCCTGCCTCCCTGGCTACCTACCTGCCTCCCCGGCTACCTACCTACCTGGCTACGTACCGCCGTGTTGGGTGTGCAGATCATGTGTATGTGTGGTACGGTAGTGCTGGCTGTGGTCGTCTTCAAACAGCGCAAGTGCAAGGTACGTACCTGCCTGCCTGGCTACCTACCTGCCTCCCCGGCTACCTACCTACCTGGCTACGTACCGCCGTGTTGGGTGTGCAGATCATGTGTATGTGTGGTACGGTAGTGCTGGCTGTGGTCGTCTTCAAACAGCGCAAGTGCAAGGTACGTACCTGCCTGCCTGCCTACCTACCTGCCTCCCTGGCTATCTGCCTACCTGCCTGCCTCCCTGGCTACCTACCTACCTACCTGCCTCCCTGGCTACCTACCTGCCTGGCTACGTACCGCCGTGTTGTGTGTGCAGATCATGTGTATGTGTGGTACGGTAGTGCTGGCTGTGGTCGTCTTCAAACAGCGCAAGTGCAAGGTACGTACCTGCCTGCCTGGCTACCTACCTGCCTGGCTACCTACCTGCCTCCCTGGCTACCTACCTACCTACCTGCCTCCCTGGCTACCTACCTGCCTGGCTACGTACCGCCGTGTTGGGTGTGCAGATCATGTGTATGTGTGGTACGGTAGTGCTGGCTGTGGTCGTCTTCAAACAGCGCAAGTGCAAGGTACGTACCTGCCTGCCTGTCTACCTACCTGCCTCCCTGGCTACCTACCAGCCTGGCTACGTGCCGCCGTGTTGGGTGTGCAGATCATGTGTATGTGTGGTACGGTAGTGCTGGCTATGGTCGTCTTCAAACAGCGCAAGTGTAAGGTACGTACCTGCCTGCCTGGCTACCTACCTGCCTCCCTGGCTACCTACCTGCCTGGCTACGTACCGCCGTGTTGGGTGTGCAGATCATGTGTATGTGTGGTACGGTAGTGCTGGCTGTGGTCGTCTTCAAACAGCGCAAGTGCAAGGTACGTACCTGCCTGCCTGGCTACCTACCTGCCTCCCCGGCTACCTACCTACCTGGCTACGTACCGCCGTGTTGGGTGTGCAGATCATGTGTATGTGTGGTACGGTAGTGCTGGCTGTGGTCGTCTTCAAACAGCGCAAGTGTAAGGTACGTACCTGCCTGCCTGGCTACCTACCTGCCTGGCTACGTACGGCCGTGTTGGGTGTGCAGATCATGTGTATGTGTGGTACGGTAGTGCTGGCTGTGGTCGTCTTCAAACAACGCAAGTGCAAGGTACGTACCTGCCTGCCTGGCTACCTACCTGCCTCCCTGGCTACCTACCTACCTGTCTGCCTCCCTGGCTACCTACCTGCCTGGCTACGTACCGCCGTGTTGGGTGTGCAGATCATGTGTATGTGTGGTACAGTAGTGCTGGCTGTGGTCGTCTTCAAACAACGCAAGTGCAAGGTACGTACCTGCTTGCCTGGCTACCTACCTGCCTGGCTACCTACCTGCCTCCCTGGCTACCTACCTACCTGCCTGGCTACGTACGGCCGTGTTGGGTGTGCAGATCATGTGTATGTGTGGTACGGTAGTGCTGGCTGTGGTCGTCTTCAAACAGCGCAAGTGTGAGGTACGTACCTGCCTGCCTGGCTACCTACCTGCCTCCCTGCCTACCTACCTACCTGCCTGTCTGCCTCCCTGGCTACCTACCTGCCTCCCTGGCTACCTACCTACCTGCCTGTCTGCCTCCCTGGCTACCTACCTACCTGCCTCCCTGGCTACCTACCTACCTGACTGTCTGCCTCCCTGGCTACCTACCTACCTGCCTCCCTCGCTACCTACCTGCCTGGCTACGTGCCGCCGTGTTGGGTGTGCAGATCATGTGTATGTGTGTTACGGTAGTGCTGGCTGTGGTCGTCTTCAAACAGCGCAAGTGCAAGGTACGTACCTGCCTGCCTGCCTGTCTACCTACCTGCCTCCCTGGCTACCTACCTACCTGCCTGTCTGCCTGGCTACCTACCTGCCTGGCTACGTACCGCCGTGTTGGGTGTGCAGATCATGTGTATGTGTGGTACGGTAGTGCTGGCTGTGGTCGTCTTCAAACAGCGCAAGTGCAAGGTACGTACCTGCCTACCTGCCTGTCTACCTACCAGCCTGGTTACATACTTGCGTGGCTACATACCTGCCTACCGGTCTACTTATCTGCCCGTCTACCTGTCTGCCTGGCTACTTACCTGCCTACCAACCTACCTAACTACCTGCCTACCTACCTGTCTGCATGCCACTTACCTGCCTACCTATCTGCCTGCATCGCTACGTACCTGCCTACCTACCTGTCTGTCTGCCACTTACCTGTCTGCCTGCCACTTATCTGCCTACCTATCTACCTACCAGCCTAGTTACATACCTGCGTGGCTACATACCTGCCTACCTGTCTACTTACCTGCCCGTCTACCTGTCTGCCTGCCCGGCTACGTACCTGCCTACCTATCTAACTACCAGCCTGGCTACCTACCTGCCTGGCTACCTATCTGCGTGACTACGTACCTGCCTGCCTACTTACCTGCCTGCCTGGCTACGTGCCTGCCAACCTAGCTGCCTGCCTACCTACCTGTCTGCCTACCTACTTACCTGCCTAGGTACTTACCTGCCTTGCTACTTACCTAGCTACTCACCTGTCTACCTGCCTATCTTCCTACTTACCCACTCACCTGTCTACCTACATACCTGTCTGTCTACCTGCCTACCTATCTACCCACCTGTCTAACTACCCATCTGTCTACCTACCTACGTACCTGTCTGTCTCACTGTGTACCCGCCTATCTGTCTATCCACCTACCTACCCAACTGTGTACTTATATACCTACTTATATGCCTAACGTAGCTCAAATAAAAATCCTTGCGCGGAGATCAAACAGTGTTGCCACTTATTTCCTTCCAGACCTCGTGTAGATAATAAATTAGTCAAGAACTGTATCATTTGATGCATGAGGGAGTTTCTGATACACTCTGGTACATTGTTGCAGACGATCGCTACTGGGATGTGGACCATTCTCGAGACTATACTTCTGGGCACGTTGCTGTTATACTCCACAGTAAGTATTGTTGCTGTTTGAGCGGGAGGGGCAGGGGGAGGGTGAGGGGACCGGCAGCAACACTAGTGATGCATGTGGCGTGGCCTGTTCCAGGTGGTGGTGCGATTCTTCAAGCCCTCGGTGGAGCAATGTCTGGTGGAGCCGTGGTGTCGCGAACTGGGGTTCGTCATCTGCTACGGAGCCATCATACTCAAACTGTACAGGTAACTACCACCTCTGTACAGGTAACTACCACCTCTGTACAGGTAACTACCACCTCTGTACAGGTAACTACCACCTCTGTACAGGTAACTACCACCTCTGTACGTAACTACCACCTCTGTCCAGGTAACTACCACCTCTGTACAGGTAACTACCACCTCTGTACAGGTAACTACCACCTCTGTACAGGTAACTATCACCTCTGTACAGGTAACTACCACCTCTGTACAGGTAACTACCACCTCTGTTCAGGTAACTACCACCTCTGTACAGGTAACTACCACCTCTGTACAGGTAACTACCACCTCTGTACAGGTAACTACCACCTCTGTACAGGTAACTACCCCCTCTGTACAGGTAACTACCCCCTCTGGTATTTACTGTATTTTCACCAGTCCACTCTCAAGGTTACCTCTTCCTCACACTCTTCTCTGTGAATGAGCAATGAAGGAACGACATAGCACGTCAGGCAGGGAAATATACAGATGTTAGTAAACTATAGCGAGGATATGCGAACGTTTCCGAAACGCTTTGTCCTTCCGTGTTCCATTATTGCTTGTGCTTACTCGCAGCATGTTTATGCTTCTTCCCTTTCTTCTTGTTTATCCTGGCCCCACGTTGGGCGCCATTTTTAGTGCATTTTAGTATTAATTAGAACTATAAAATGTTACCTTTCTTTTCCTTCTTATGACATCCCGCCTCTTGCTTTGTTCTTATTCGCGTTCAGGTGCAATCACAGCAAAATTTTTGATATTTCCTAAAATGTCTCAAACTAGCTGCTGTCGTGTTATGGGATCGATGTGAGATTTATAGTGAATGTCTCCTTAATTCATTTGTAACGAAGATTACTTCCATGTAATACTGTTTCACAATTAAATAATTATATAAGATATTAGCTACAATGTTTCTACTCAATGGCTTGTTTCTACCTAACAAGAGAAGAACAAGTTGCCAAGACATTGGAGACAGTTGACCGCAAGCCAGCCCGTGCTGTGTTGCAGGATACTGATAGAGTTCAGGACGAGGAAGGCTCACCGCTGGGTGGTGCGGGACAAAGATCTGCTCAAGTATCTCCTGGGGATGGTGATAGTGGTGTTCGGCTACATGGCGGCCTGGACAGCCACTAACCTCAACTTCATACAGGAGAACTACAATGTGCTCACGCTGGGCACCACTCACGAGGGCCTCCAGTTTCTCGCCTGCAAGGCCCTCTGGTGGGACTACGTCACAGAAACAGGTTGGTGAAGCTCTTGTACCTTACATCATGTAAATAGGCACAACCTGCACAGCTGTAATTTACCTTTAGCAATAATGTCAAGTAGATATAGAAACGAAGTCTAAAATTATTGCCCTTAACATAATTAGTTGTCAATTTCAGTAGTTTGGTTTATCCATAAACAGTTAGGTGCAATAATAATAAATAATTTATTATCATTATTAGGTGTATGGCGCGTTGTGACTTAAAAATGGTAGAATGTATTCCTGCCGCACGGATAAGGCCTTTACCCTTTTGTCTAGTAGCAAAGTATACCTTATCTTTTGAATCTGGAATCTATTATTGTTATTATTATTTTAGTGATAGCAATAATTATATTAATAATAATCATCATTAGAGATAAAGCATTTTCTTCAGGATGCGGGGTTGGCTACGCTGTAGCTGACTGTGAACTTTGCACCCGATGAGAAGTCAGCAAGAGCAGTTTCCAGGTGCACAAGACAATAGCCCCCCCCCCCCCCCCCCCAATGATGTAATGTTTATATGTATACTGCGTGTTGACGTTACGCTTATATCTTGGTTACGAAGGAAATCATCATCATTTTGCCTTTGGTCGCCTGCTTAACGTGGTGGTAGCACTTCTATTCACCAAGCGGGAGACTCGGGTTCGATTCCCGATAGCTACCGGCGTGGGGACCTGCTCCAGGGTGCACTCAGCCTCGTTAGATCCCTGAGGGGCGAAATTAGGAGCTACTTGATTGAAAAGTACTGATCCCTGGTTGCAAAGGCGCGAAGACCACGTCCCACGTCCAGTACTGCACCCCACTCATGATGCCTGTGTTGGGGGGCGCAGCGGTCGTGCGGTAGGCCTTGGTCCAGAAGCGCTGTTGTGTCTACTTAATGTGCTGTTTCCACTTGGTTTCAAACACCTATCCAATAGAAGAGATTTCCTCGCCAACATACATAGGTATATTACAAGTTGTGTGTGTGTGTGTGTGTGTGTGTGTGTGTGTGTGTGTGTGTGTGTGTGAGAGAGAGAGAGACGAGATACTATAAATATGTATCAGTGGATCGTTTTCAGAAAAAGTGCAGCATCGACCTCCCCTCTTCTCCCCCTTATTGCACACGCCTCAAAAGACCCCAGGAAATGATACAAAACCCGGCGAAGATTTTCTGTGCCGCTGTTTGTTCCTACAATGAAAGGTTTAATAAACAATTTCTGCACACATTATCAGTATTAACATGAAGTAAGTTCAATAACTTTTCTAACAAAATTCTAGGTTAAGACGAGAAACTTGTGTGACTGTAAACGTGAGTCCAATGGCATTGTTTGCGAGGAATTGACATTAACGTAAGGTTTCATAGTTGCGACATTTCCTCACAGGAAAATCAGTTGTAGTGGTTTTCGAGGTTACGTTCTTCAGAGATAAAGACAACCACTTCAAAGTGATAACCCAAAAACAGCTGCTCCCTTTCCTGCATTTGCCCATTTGGTTTTGCATATTTCCTCTTCATATCAAAGTGAATGAACATCCTTCCGGTAAGTGGCCGGCATAAGAGCGAGAACGTCACTGACTCGTGTAGGTGTCAAATATTCCTACAAACTCGTATTTCGTTTATTGAATAAGCTAATAACAGTGATGCCAACCTAATTGATAAAGAAACCTGAGTCGGATTGATTCTTATTAAACCTTTTTTATTTATTTATTTATTTATTTATTTCTTGATCGATGAGGAGTAGAATGCTTAACAGATCAGTGAGGATTGTATATTATTGTATAGTAAGACGCAGGGGTAGGCTGAGAACCCCCCCCCCCCCACAACTACATTAGGTTGGCAACACTTACCATCCTTAATTCAACTGTAAAGAAACATTTTCTGCTAATTCTCCATTTAGGGAGAACAATTGACTGTGTCATGGCGTTTCCTCAAGAAAGGAATCTCGTTTTTGTGATTGTTGTTTGTTTGCGCGCATTCGTGCGTGTTAACTTTTTATGCGCGAATGGCCAAGCCAATTGGTGCAGTCGCTTGGACTTCACTCTAGAAAATACACTATTTGGCGTCTTAATTTACCCAAAGTAATTATAGGGAGTTCAATAGGACGCAAGTGTGTGCGGTCACGTGACTTTCTCTACTTCATCTTGTACACAGTATTCTTAAAAGGGTTTATTCTTCGATCTACTTAACGTAAATCGATATAAATCTTTGTGGAAATGATTTATATCATATTTCATTGAAAGCATAATGGGAACAACGGAAATTCTAGGCTTTAGCATCAGTAAAATCTTTTAAGAGCTGATCGCTATGTGATGTTTTAGGAATTCGATTCCTTGCATGTCTGGGATATAAAAAAACGAGTGATTTCCTATTTGAGAAAAGCATAAGTATTTGAAAGTAACAAAAAAAAAAAGGTTTGAAAATATTTACCTCTCTGCACAAAAAATATACATATACATAAATCGTATGCTTTTACAGGATCTACATTTTGTAGAGTAAAAGTTTGTCTATCTCTTTCTGTTTACTGTTTCTGTAAAAGTTAGAGCGCTTCTGTGGATATTGCCACAAAATTCAACATATTCATTTAATTTCCTATGAAATTATCTTAAACATGTGGTATTTTAATCAAAATCGTTTCATCCATTTTGTAGAAAATGAACATTTTCGAAACTGTTTCCATGTAAAGGGTACTTTGAAATGGAGAAACTTTCTAGAAAAACTTTGTCACAGCCTTGAAGTATTTTGAACTTACCAAGTTCTTCATTTAACCGATCTTTTGCTTTGAGTTATGCTGTTCACAGATAGCTTCTTCTTAGATACAGGGGCCTCAAAACATGTATTTCTGGTGTAATCTTGGTATCAGAAGGATTGGGTGAAATACAATAGTACAGAAGTATTTTTAGACGTGGCAAGTGACATTGCCAGGATGTGCACGAGTGACGTCATGCAAATTGATGGTGGTAGCGCCTGTGTTTTCTTCCTTGAAATAAACAAGACACTGCTGAGTGGGCAAGTGTGTGTAATCACGCACTCTACCTCTGTTTGTGCGTCCGATAGACGATAACGTATGGAACAAAAGCCATTGTGACTTTGGTGGGTGTAACGTAAAGTAGACAGAAGTAGTCGAGATAAAGAACCACTTTTATTTCCGTAAACAGTGACTTTTTACACTTGTTGCAACAGCAAGAAAGTCTTTACCGATTCACCAACAGCACGGCTCCGAATTCATAACACAAAAACTGTCCCTTCTCACACTTTACCGCTATTTATATCTCCCAGGCACTATTCTGGAAACTTCAGGAAAGTTCAGTTATTATTGCGGTGAAACACAAAGCAGAAAATTCCAGAGGTCTCTATCCCTTTCTCTCTTTCGGCAAGCGCCCCAACAATGCGGCCATTCTCTGTCTCTTCCCTTCGGCTTCTTTGCGGTAGTACCGACAATAATGCGATGGGCGACACTGCTCCCTGCTCAAGGCTGGTCGTCCCGAACAGCACCATCGTAACGGGCCAGACGATCCAGGTGTACCACTAACAACATTCCTCGGGGCACCTTCTGGATGCGGTAGACTACGTCGTTAATCCTCTTTACCACTCGGTACGGTCCTTGCCACGGTTGTTGAAGTTTTGGGCAGCGTCCCTTGGTCCGGGTAGGGCGGTACAACCAGACCATGTCACCTTGCTGGAATCCTCGGCTGTTGGCTTGCCTGTCGTACCGGGTCTTCATGCGGTCGCTCGCCATCTGGATGTTCTGACGAGCCATCTCGTGTATGTCGTGGAGATGGTCTACTAGATTCTCCACGTACTCGGTTGCCGACTGTTTCGCTTCCGGGGGGCTCCCAAAAGCCAGGTCACAAGGGAGGCGTAGCTCTCGGCCGAACATTAGGCTTGCTGGTGTCATCCCGGTAGTGTCGTGTGTCAACGAACGGTAGGCCAGCAAGAACAGTGGTACTTTGAGGTCCCAGTCTCGCTGATGGCTGGCCACGACCTTCCTCAGGTGCTCCTCTAGGGTCTTGATGTATCTCTCGACCATGCCGTCCGACTGTGGATGTAGGGCTGTTGTGCGGGTCTTGTTCACCCCAAGTCTTTCCAATGCCTCCTTCATTAGGTGCGACTAAAAATTGGTGCCCTGGTCGCTGTGGAGCTCTAACGGGACCCCAAACGGCAGAACAGCTGTTCCACGAGGCAGTCTGTAATCGTCTTCGCCTCTTGGTTTGGAATGGCATACACCTCCGGCCACTGGGTGAAGTAGTCCACAGCTACCATCAGGTACTTGTTGCCTCGATCGGACACTGGGAAAGGTCCAGCTATGTCGACGGCGATGCGTTCGAAGGGCGCTCCGACGTTGTACTGTTGCATGCGACCCCGGCTCCCAGTCTGGGGGCCGCGACTCACCGCGCACACGTGACATTGACGGCACCAGTTCTCAGCGTCTGCTCGGAGCCTCAGTCAGTAGTAGCGCTGTCGGAGTTTTTCGATCGTCCGGTTTGCTCCTAGGTGTCCACCCGAGGTACCGGCGTGCACTTCCTCCAAGACTTCCGGGACCTTACTTCGGGGAAGTACCAACTGCTCTTTCTGGGTCTTCCCATCAGGTGATTCCCATACCCGGAACAGCACGCCCTCTTTAGTCTTCAACGAGTCCCATGGGGCCCAGTACGACTTGTATGTAGCGCTTCTGGGTGCGATGTCCTCCCAGGTTGGTCTCGTCCCTGCCTGCACTTCTCTCAAGAGTGGCCCCAAGTCGGCGTCCGCCAGCTGCTCCCTCCTCAGTTCCGCGCTATCCCATCCATCCGCAGGCACTGCCGTGACCACTCTGACAGCTGCGGTACGCTCCTTCTCTTCCACTCTTGCGCATTGGCCGCACTCTTCTGGGCAGGGTCTTCGGGACATGGCGTCTGCGTTGCCGTGGCTCTTCCCTCTGCGATGTTCGGAGGTGAAGTCGTACTCCTGCAACCTCTGGACCCAACGGGCTGTCTGGCCCTCCAGGTTTCTAAAGCTAAGTAGCCAAGTTAGGGCGCAGTGATCTGTCCTCAGGTGGAATGGCTGACCGTACAGGTACTTGTGGAAGTGCTCCAAGGTCTTCACTACCGCCAGTAGCTCTCGTCGGGTGACACAGTAGTTCTCTGCCTTGGACAACGTCTTGCTGTAGTAGGCTATCACCCACTCGTGGCCGTTCTGGACTTGGGATATGACGCCTCCAATGCAATGGTCGCTGGCGTCGGTGTCCACAATGAAGGCGTCGCCTGGTTGTGGGAATCCCAAAATAGGAGCACTGCAGAGTGTCCTCTTCAGCTGCCGGAAAGCGCCTTCGGCGTCCTCCGTCCACACATAAGGTCGATGTTCTTCCGTCAGGCGAGTGAGGGGTTTGGCGATGCTGGAGAAACCCTTTATGAAGCGGCGGTAATAACTGCACAATCCAAGGAAACTGCGCAGTTCTCGCTTATCCTTTGGGCGAGGCCAATCTCTCACGGCCTGTGTCTTCTCCGGATCCGTGGCCACTCCGGTTGGTGAGACTGTGTGGCCCAAGTAGTTGACTTCCCTGCGGAAGAGCTGGCACTTCTTGGCGTTCAGCTTCAAGCCGGTCGCCTGCAGTCTCTGTAGCACCTTGGTCAATTTGTCAAGATGGTCTTCGAATGTCTTGCCGACGATGATGATGTCGTCCAGGTATAACAGGCAGGCGTCATAAGTCAATCCTCTCATTACTGACTCCATGAGGCGTTGGAAGGTAGCTGGTGCGTTGCAGAGACCAAAGGGCATAACTGTGAACTGCCAAAGCCCTTGGCCTGTCGAGAATGCGGTCTTCTCCTTGTCTCTCGGGTCTAGAGCCACCTGCCGGTAACCCGATTTCAGGTCCAGGGTTGAGAACCACTGCGCACCAGCAAGCGTGTCCAGGGTGTCGTCAATCCGGGGTAAGGGTAAGCAGTCCTTCCTGGTGACAGCGTTCAGCTTCCTGTAATCTACGCAGACGCGTAGCTCGCCATTCTTCTTCTTCACCAGAACTGCAGGGAACACCAAGGACTGTCAGACTCTTCGATCACTCCCTTGGTTCTCATGTCCTCCAGCATGTCTCGTACCGCTGCTTGTTTAGCCAACGGAACGCGTCTAGGTGGTTGCCGAATAGGCCGGTCGTCCCCGGTGTCGATGTGGTGAAGCACTCGGCCCGTGCGGCCGTAATCGCTGCTGCCTTGGCTGAAGACGCGCTGATATCGTCTCAGCAGTTGTTGGACATTCTCTTTCTGTTCAGCGGTCAGGTGGTCGTTCGCCCTCTCCAGTAAGCCTTCCAGCCGGGGCCCCAGGTGTTGCGTCGGCACCGGCTCCTGGGTCTTGTCTATTGGTGTTACGCTGACCACGGGCTCGCACGCCCCCAACTCCGTCCCGGCCTGGACGTCGTGATCGGTGTCTGTTGGGTTGAGCAGTCTCACCGGCACCTCCTCTCGGCACGGCAACAATGTCCCGGCTACACAGAGCCCGTGCACATGCGTCTTCCGGTCCAGCAGCATGTTCTTCTTGCGCTGGCCTTCCAGTCGCGCCGTCACTACCATCTCGCTTCTCGCGGGGACAACTACGTCTTCCCTGAGAATGACCCTGCAGATTCCAAGGCGTTCTTCGGGGTGCCGGAGCATTACTTCCTCTCCCTTAAGCCGCAGAACCTTCTTGCCAATGTCGACCGTCGCCTCGTGGCTCCTGAGGGCATCCGGTCCCAGTATCACCTCCTCAGCCACTTCCGCGACGAACATCCACAAACGCAAGACACTTCGCCCCAAGGTCAACTGCAGCAGGGCCTCCCTCTCCACAGGCAAGGTGTCACCCGATGCCGTCACTAGTTGGTACGGTCGGCTCGGTTTTCTCGACGGCAAGCCCCTGGCTACGTCAGGTCTGATGACAGTCACGGCTGCTCCAGTGTCAACAAGTACGCGGCACGGCTTCCCTCTCACCCAACCGTCCGCGATGAGGCTGTCATCCATCCGTCGGCTGACGGCGCGCAGTGTCACTCGAGGGGATGATGGTGCCGGCGCCGACGTGCCCCTCGCCACGCCGGCCATTACTCGTTTTCCGGCTGCTCTTCTTGGTGCCGCCAGTCTCTCATCAGGTGTCCCGGCTGGCCGCACCCCCAACACACGCCACCTGGTCTTCGTCGGCGTCCCTGGACTGGTCTGCGGTCTTCATCGTAGCGGACACTCCTTGTCTTCGAGGTCGGGGTAGCCGTCACTTTGGCCGCATTAAGAATGGAATGGATGGTCTTGTAGTCGCCAAGCATCAGGCGTTGACGTATCTCGGCATCGCGTACCCCGTCGACGAAGGTATAGGCGGCTTCTCGGGATACGAATTCGGAGGGGAGGTCGACCAAGGGTTTGCTGGCCAGCTGTTCGATTGCCAGGGCGAACTCCTGCAGCGTCTCCACTGGCAGTTGCATTTCAGTTGGCTGCGGCTAAGCGGTGGTTTCCGAACCGGTTCTCCAGGGCCTCCCAGATGTCCTTGGGAGCCGCCGCTGTCTGGACTGCGTTCAGCGCCTCTGCGGCTCGTCCCTGGAGGCTGGCTATCAGCTGCGCGGCCTCTTCTTCTGGCGACCATTTGTTGTGCTTGGCCACTGTGTCGAATTGACGGCGGAAGACTTCAAACGTTGACGTGCCATCGTACTTCGGTGGTTTGACGCGCGTCGATGTTGTGTCGCATGCTGGAGCCTCGGCCTTGTAGTTCTTGAGCTTTTCACTAAGCATCCCTTCCACCATTGCATTTAGCTCCTTGGCGCTACCGTCGACCCTGTCTTCGAGAACGCTAAGCCGTTCCCCGACATTCTCCAGGGCGTCAACGCGTTGGCCGAGGTCCTCCGTCTTTCCACCGAGCTCTTCCACCTTTCCACCGAGCTCTTTCACATCCTTCCTTACGCCAGCCAGTTGCTCGCCAATTTTCGCCGATAGCTCCGTCTTCATCTCTTTCAGCTCGGCAGCGAGGTTGTCGTTTCCCGTCTTCATCTCTGCTTTCAGCTCTTGTAAAAAGCTCACCAATGTAGCCTCCATCGTCGTGTGCCGCTTCTGGCACCAGTGTGACTTTGGTGGGTGTAAAGTAAAGAAGACAGATGTAGTCGAGATAAAGAAACACTTTTATTTCCGTAAACAGTGACTTTTTACACTCGTTGCAACAGCAAGAAAGTCTTTACCGATTCACCAACAGCACGGCTCCGAATTCGTAACACAAGAACTGTCCCTTCTCACACTTTACCGCTATTTATATCTCCCAGGCACTATTCTGGAAACTTCAGGAAAGTTCAGTTATTATTGCGGTCAAATACAAAGCAGAAAATTCCAGAAGTCTCTATCCCTTTCTCTCTTTCGGTAAGCGCCCCAACAATGCGGCAATTCTCTGTCTCTTCCCTTCGGCTCCTTTGCGTAGTACCGACAATAATGCGATGGGCGACACTATCAATAAACTCGGCTGTGTATAGGAAATATCGACTTGTGTAAACCGTGCTGCAAGGTGACGTAAGATGTTCTGCTCTCCTAATACGCTCAATCATTTGTCCATGAGTGTAGAGGGTGGTGTCGTGCCGTGGGAATGTGTATAGTGCATTGTCAGTTGAAGCCGAGAAGTTACCCCCACCAGCAACTTGCACGACGTCACTCCCGCAGACACTAAGTAGTAGGTGCTGTGTTGCAGGAGAGATCCTGATCCTGATCTTCGGGATCCACCTGAGCTACGCGTGCAGGAACGCCACGACACAGTTCCAGGAGAGACGGTTCCTCTGTCTCGCCATTGTTGTGGAGGCGACTGTGAGCGGAACCTTCTACATCTTACGTATCATCTACTCCAGCACACTGCATCCGGACTACAGCTTCCTGGCTTACTTCTGTCGCAGCCAGCTCACATCAACAGTCGTTCTGCTTGTCATCTTCACTCCCAAGGTAATAATCACCAAAATGGTACGATTGTCAGGATAGAAATATTACATTTAACATAACACACTTTGTGTCTAAGTAAGAAAACAATGAACCACACTGGTAATAACTCAAACACACATTATCACGTCAGCTCGATACTGCACTTTCACCGCATGACGTTTTATACAGCAGCTGTGTTATCGTGTTTCTGTTTACGCAGAGGAAAAACACCGCGCAGCGGTTCGGATGTTCTTGGGTCTCCCTGTAGAAGAGATAGGGTTAACAACTTTGTAATAAGAGAACACTAATGAAGATGTACCAAAAACGCTGGAAGGAACATGTCTTATGCAAACCTCCTTCAACATATCCATGGCAAACTTTAGTTTATAAATCTGCAGCAAGAAGAAGTATTGGACGAGGGGGAACATTTCACTTAGCTCAGAAACAGGTCTATAGGCCTAAACGTTGTGGGGAAGAAGAAGAAGAAGAAGAAGGAGAAGAAGAAGAAGAAGAAGAAGAAGAAGAAGAAGAAGAAGAAGAAGAAGAAAATGGCATGTGCAACGGAGGGGCCACACAATTGGGGTAGAGCACCGCACGTGTGTCCTTAGGTCCCTTTGTGCTTTTATCGTGACCCCTGTGAGGGAGGGATGAGAGAAAAGACCCGAAGGGGACAAATCTGGATGAACCAAAGGCGCATATATGGACGCACGCGATCAAGGTGGCCTATCTCCAGATGACGCCAGTGAACTCATCCAATGCTGCCCTTGATCGCCCTTACAGGTCGGGCCAGCATTCGATCGGACCGTTCCATATGATGCTGAAGATCATACGTAGTACAACACCCATCCTCTTCCTTTCCCCTCATCCCCCTTTCATCTCTTTCAGGCGACGGCCCTTGCTGTTTAGGCTGGGGTCCATTTGCTGGGTGTGCCTGTGCTATGGGGTCCGCCGGATGGCGAATGGCCTAGGTAGAGCTACCCAACGTCAGGATTGGGCGGACTCTTTAGGCACGTCATCATCATCACTATCTGGTTACCCTTGGAGCACTTTCCCCCACTGCTCACAGCGCCCAGTTACTGCAGGCCTCTTTCTCTGCCTACGTCTAAACAAAAAGTCACCAAAAATCGCATATGTAAACTCATATGGCCTTCATATTTTTGTATAAAAGATTCCCACAAACACATATGTTTCTATCTACTTCATGTTAATTGGAATGGACATTTGCAATTATTATCTTATTGCTAATTTTCTCGTAGATACAAGCGAAATATGGGACTTTAAGCAATATTCAAATGTTTAAAGCTGTTCCCTATGTGATGGGTTTTAAATTCCGTTCTCTTTGCATGGCCAAGAGATCAAAAAAACAATGACGACTTTCCATTTGAGAAAAATATGTTGTTTTCTAGTGCCTTGCATTTGGCAATGAAGCCATTAGCATTTTGAGAAAAATATAAGTATTAGAAAGTTCAAACCAGGAATATCTTCGAAATGGTTCACTCGACCAATAATGAAGCTGACATAAATTTGTGTTCTAATACGACATGCATTTTTTGTGCGTTAACATTTTATCTATTACGGTTTACCAATTATGAAAAAGTCGTCCAGAACAAAGGACTTCTGAGGATATCCTCCACACAGCAGTAAAAGTTGGCAAGCATGAACGTACAAGTGAGAGGATGGAACTGCTACAGAAATAACCTCACTTCTAGTCACACAATTCCAAAATAATGCTCCTCCAGCGTTTTTCTAACGCGATCGTTTGAGTGTTTTTATAACCAGTTGCAAAAATAACGCTCCGGTCGTAGGCGAAGGCGATAAATTCCAAAGTAAGAACTGCATTCAAGTAACATAAACTGCGCCACCAAAAACTTCCACTTTACCAGTCTGAGGACTCTGTGCATAGCTGTCGTCTAAATGCTTCAAACACAAACCATCCTTTATTTCATCTTTAAAATAAGGTGTAGGTATGTCCGTTGACAACCATTTAAACTAGCCATAACCGAGCGGTAACGTCTGTGGCCCACATTCGCGAGTTCACGGGTTCGATCCCCGTGGACATGGGCTTTTCCGTGGTTTCCCCATGTCACTTAGGTGAATGCTCCAGTGCTTTCATCTCTTCTCCACGGCTTCTTTTCCCTTCCTTTCTCATTTCCTTTCATTGTCATCTTTCAGGTTAGGTTGCTAGTGCGGTTGGTTCCGGCGCTAGCGGGCAGATGGCATAGTTGCTTGCTCATTGGAAAGTCTGTCCAGGACCTCCTAATAATCTAGAAGGTCCTGGTCTGTCCCTGTTAGTTGCTACGCTCGCCGCTAGGGTCGTGTTATCGCCCTCGCCCTCTCCCTCTCCCTGAGTAAATAGTGTAGCGCCGGGTGTCACAATCTGACTTGTATGTGTCTCTGGTGACTCCGCTCTGCTCTGCGACATAACTTCTGGTCTCACTTCGCTTCGTCCCTTCCCCCTGGAGGGGAGGGGTGGGAGATCCACATTGGGGCCACACTCAGTGAAGTTATCCCGCAAGTGGCGCTGTCTAAGGAGACTACATACTTCGTGACTTGACATATTGACGCCATCTCTTGGAAAACTTAACAACTACTAGCAGGGGGCAAATTGGCCATATTAGTTGCATTGGTCATGTTCAGATTATGTTTTCCTTACATACATATACGAATGTTGCTACAACAATATATATATCAAGACAACTAACTACATGACTAACAAGCAGTAAATTAACAAGATTTTAATGAATACTTTTCAGAATAGATATAAAATAAGTTACTGTGGACAGAGATGGTTGTGTGATTTTAACACGTCAGATTTTTAAATTTAAATATGTAAATTCTGTTGAGCAGAAGAAACTAAAATACCGAGAATGTACATAATTTTAAGATGGTGGTAATTGTTAAGCTTTGCAAGTATATTTTGTGCAGTTATGGTACCAACACAAACAGATACGGGACTCCAGAAGCACGAGACATTATCTGCCACACGAGTACTCGTGTCGACTACCAGTAGACGCCTTCAAACCTCAGGACGGCATTACGGGGACCAACAATAGTGATGTGGACGTGGGGGAAATCAACCTGGCCGACATGAACCCTGAGGATATACGGGTATGTACCTTCATAACAGATATACTACCTACTGTGCTTGTCCTTGAGCGTCTCCAGGGCGGTAACCAAACGCAGTGTTGTCATGTTAAGCAGGGCTTGACGCGCGCCAAGAAATGTGAGAAGAGTGGGGGTAACGTGCACGTAAACATATCTCAGATCAGAACTGGTCCCATTTGAAAAGCACAGTAGATATGTATTGAGACCGGAGAATTGCGGAAAGCATTGTTCCTCTGTCAAAAAGCTGCCTCATTGATTATGCAATTGTACCAGGCAGATCATTATTGTGACATTCTTTTTTGCTCAGTTTATTTTGAAGTCTGGAAAGTGTGGACTTTCTTTCAAGTGCAATGGAGATTCACAGAGAGCATTTCCGTGATATAATTTTGTTTGGGTGTTTGAAGGGACCTCTTTGGTATCTATTCTTGTCACATGCCACAGTGTTCCACTGCTTTGTTGAATTTAAGAGGGGGCGGCAATCTCTTAAAGATGAAGAGCATAGTGGCAGACCAACAACAGTAGTGACTGACAAACCAATGTTTAGGGAAGATCCAGGACTAGCTTAGAGACACTGAGCTGGCATTAGGGGTTACTTCAACCATCCTTCATGACAATGCATCAACTGTTGGTGTTTTCAAACACACAAGCCGTGTGTGGGCAAAGTTTGAGAGGTAGAACTGGAACTTAAAAATTCAATGCCACAACTGCATTTGAACCACAGACCCTCCGCTTACCAGGCGGCTGCTCTAACCACTGAGCTATTGTGACAAACTGCCAGAATGACATTAAATTCTCAAACCAGTTCGTATTTCTCCTGGTAGTTCCGGTTCTACCTCTCAAACATTGCCCACACACGGCTTGTGTGTTTAAAAACACCAACAGTAAGTTTGTTGGCATAAATAAATATTAAAATGTTTCTTGCGCTGGTTAAAAATATTAAACAGTTGAGCTGAAATTGGATATTTTTGATAACTCACACTGAACAAATTGAAGTATCAATAAACTGGATACAAAACATTTTTTCTCTTAAACTAATTAAATCTAAGCAGTGGCAATACGACAATTTCTGTATACCTACGTATATACTGAGCTCAAATTAAACATTTAGGACACATACGATAAACTGAAGGGTCTTTTCATATTAGCATATCAAAAAGTGATTTATTATTAATAAATATATCTATTAATAATTTAAACAGTGTTTGACATACAACAATTACATTTTGCGAACACTATATATTTTATGACCTGACTGTGGAAAAAGTTCAAAGACATCAAAAATAAACTGTGGATTTTAACTTTCTCTACTAGGTATAGTAAGTAGAGGAAGTATTGCATTCCACCCAAAAGTTCGATGTCGAGATTTCACCGGAAATATGTTTTGAGGCCCCTTGAATAAGGAAAAACATTTTTTAGAAAAAGGTCCGTGTGTGTGACTCTATCTGTCTGTCTGTGTGTCTGTCTGTGTGTGTCTGTCTGTGTGTGTCTGTCTGTGTGTGTCTGTCTGTGTGTGTCTGTGTGTGTCTATCTGTCTGTGTGTGTGTCTGTGTGTGTCTGTCTGTGTGTGTCTGTCTGTGTGTGTCTGTCTGTGTGTGTCTGTGTGTGTCTGTCTGTGTGTGTCTGTCTGTCTGTGTGTGTCTGTCTGTGTGTGTCTGTCTGTGTGTGTCTGTCTGTCTGTGTTGTGTCTGTGTGTGTCTGTCTGTGTGTGTCTGTCTGTGTGTGTCTGTCTGTGTGTGTCTGTCTGTGTGTGTCTGTCTGTCTGTGTGTGTCTGTCTGTGTGTGTCTGTCTGTGTGTGTCTGTCTGTGTGTGTCTGTCTGTCTGTGTGTGTCTGTGTGTGTCTGTCTGTGTGTGTCTGTCTGTGTGTGTCTGTCTGTCTGTGTGTGTCTGTCTGTGTGTGTCTGTCTGTGTGTGTCTGTCTGTGTGTGTCTGTCTGTGTGTGTCTGTCTGTGTATGTCTGTCTGTCTGTCTGTGTGTCTGTCTGTCTGTCTGTGTGTCTGTCTGTCTGTGTGTCTGCCTGTGTGTCTGTCTATGTGTGTGTCTGTCTGTCTGTCTGTCTGTGTGTCTGTCTGTCTGTGTCTGCCTGTGTGTCTGTCTATGTGTGTGTCTGTCTGTCTGTGTGTGTCTGCCTGTGTGTCTGTCTATGTGTGTGTGTCTGTCTGTCTGTCTGTCTGTCTGTCTGTCTGTCTGTCTGTCTGTCTGTGTGTGTCTGTCTATGTGTGTGTCTGTCTGTCTGTGTGTGTCTGTCTGTGTGTGTCTGTCTGTGTGTCTGTGTGTGTCTATCTGTCTGTGTGTGTGTCTGCCTGTGTGTCTGTCTGTCTGTGTGTCATTGATACATTGACTTAAAGGCACGAGTGATGAGAGTTTGTGATGTGTTGACAGGCGGAGTTAAAGCGACTCTACACTCAACTTGAAGTGCTGAAGAACAAGACCATCAGGGCTGACAACCCACACATCTCGAAACGTCGTGGCGGCCGCAAAGTGGCGCACCGTCGCTTCTCCCTTCAGGTACGTACCTGAACCTGCCTGCACATCCTTGTAATGAGTGTGGTGTACAAGTGTCTGCATTCAACTAACATATCTTTCTCTCTCTCTCTCTCCTCCCTCCTCGTGGTTCGTGCTGCAGAAGAAAGGAAGCAGAGAAAAGGTACACCTACACACATCTTCATCATGTTTAAATGTAGGTAGCTAATTGGAATAAGGTTCAACGTTGCACTCCTCCAGCACACTTGAGGTAAACAAAGTGTAGGAAATGGATCCCACGTGTCCTTGGTGGTGTCAGTTTTAAAATACGCTAATGAATACGGTTAATCATTTATTGTAAGGCACTGTTATTTGGAAATATAAACTAATCAAATAATCAGTTTACAGAAAGTAAGTATTGCGCGGAGTTATACCAAAGTGTGTTTCTTGGAGTGGATCTGGTATTGTCACCATTCAGAATATTCTCTCTAATTGACCTGCCGACCTTGTACAGGGAGCTTTCGAAACTCCAGTTCATATATGTATGTATATCCCCGTTGTTTATTAAATTACCATTCAGAGATTTTGCACATTTGTATGGTGAATTCTTATTTAGCCCCTTGTAATTGCGTCGTTCCGGCTATTCCTAATAACGGATGAAGAATCGCTAGGTACTATCCACTGGAAGGATAGGTAGTATCGGCGGAACGTCCCGACAATGTTGCACAGTCTATACCAGGGACGCCCAAGAGGAGAGGTTGGATTTACCTCCTTCCAGTTTGTTTGGACTGTGCCACTCTGTAAGTCCCAGCCGTGCACTGTGCTGTGTGTGTTACGTTTGA
>CM060963.1:5440676-5450656 GCA_030765045.1 Tenodera sinensis
GTATTCTTTATTATCTCTCTCTCCATCTTTCCCTCCTCCTTTGTTGTGTAACTACAATATCACAGTAGATTTCACACAACTCCTGCACTGACTTTATCTACTCTTTATTATCTCTCTCTCCATCTTTCTCTCCTCCTTTGTTGTGTAACTACAATATCACAGTAGATTTCACACAACTCCTGCACTGACTTTATCTACTCTTTATTATCTCTCTCACCCTCCATCTTTCCCTCCTCCTTTGTTGTGTAACTACAATATCACAGTAGATTTCACACAACTCCTGCACTGACTTTATCTACTCTTTATTATCTCTCTCTCCATCTTTCCCTCCATTGTTGTGTAACTACAATATCACAGTAGATTTCACACAACTCCTGCACTGACTTTATCTACTCTTTATTATCTCTCTCTCCATCTTTCCCTCCATTGTTGTGTAACTACAATATCACAGTAGATTTCACACAACTCCTGCACTGACTTTATCTACTCTTTATTATCTCTCTCTCCATCTTTCCCTCCATTGTTGTGTAACTACAATATCACAGTAGATTTCACACAACTCCTGCACTGACTTTATCTACTCTTTATTATCTCTCTCTCCATCTTTCCCTCCATTGTTGTGTAACTACAATATCACAGTAGATTTCACACAACTCCTGCACTGACTTTATCTACTCTTTATTATCTCTCTCTCCATCTTTCTCTCCTCCTTTGTTGTGTAACTACAATATCACAGTAGATTTCACACAACTCCTGCACTGACTTTATCTACTCTTTATTATCTCTCTCACCCTCCATCTTTCCCTCCTCCTTTGTTGTGTAACTACAATATCACAGTAGATTTCACACAACTCCTGCACTGACTTTATCTACTCTTTATTATCTCTCTCTCCATCTTTCCCTCCATTGTTGTGTAACTACAATATCACAGTAGATTTCACACAACTCCTGCACTGACTTTATCTACTCTTTATTATCTCTCTCTCCATCTTTCTCTCCTCCTTTGTTGTGTAACTACAATATCACAGTAGATTTCACACAACTCCTGCACTGACTTTATCTACTCTTTATTATCTCTCTCACCCTCCATCTTTCCCTCCTCCTTTGTTGTGTAACTACAATATCACAGTAGATTTCACACAACTCCTGCACTGACTTTATCTACTCTTTATTATCTCTCTCTCCATCTTTCCCTCCATTGTTGTGTAACTACAATATCACAGTAGATTTCACACAACTCCTGCACTGACTTTATCTACTCTTTATTATCTCTCTCTCCATCTTTCCCTCCATTGTTGTGTAACTACAATATCACAGTAGATTTCACACAACTCCTGCACTGACTTTATCTACTCTTTATTATCTCTCTCACCCTCCATCTTTCCCTCCTCCTTTGTTGTGTAACTACAATATCACAGTAGATTTCACACAACTCCTGCACTGACTTTATCTACTCTTTATTATCTCTCTCTCCATCTTTCCCTCCATTGTTGTGTAACTACAATATCACAGTAGATTTCACACAACTCCTGCACTGACTTTATCTACTCTTTATTATCTCTCTCTCCATCTTTCTCTCCTCCTTTGTTGTGTAACTACAATATCACAGTAGATTTCACACAACTCCTGCACTGACTTTATCTACTCTTTATTATCTCTCTCTCCATCTTTCCCTCCATTGTTGTGTAACTACAATATCACAGTAGATTTCACACAACTCCTGCACTGACTTTATCTACTCTTTATTATCTCTCTCTCCATCTTTCTCTCCTCCTTTGTTGTGTAACTACAATATCACAGTAGATTTCACACAACTCCTGCACTGACTTTATCTACTCTTTATTATCTCTCTCTCCATCTTTCTCTCCTCCTTTGTTGTGTAACTACAATATCACAGTAGATTTCACACAACTCCTGCACTGACTTTATCTACTCTTTATTATCTCTCTCTCCATCTTTCCCTCCATTGTTGTGTAACTACAATATCACAGTAGATTTCACACAACTCCTGCACTGACTTTATCTACTCTTTATTATCTCTCTCTCCATCTTTCTCTCCTCCTTTGTTGTGTAACTACAATATCACAGTAGATTTCACACAACTCCTGCACTGACTTTATCTACTCTTTATTATCTCTCTCTCCATCTTTCCCTCCATTGTTGTGTAACTACAATATCACAGTAGATTTCACACAACTCCTGCACTGACTTTATCTACTCTTTATTATCTCTCTCTCCATCTTTCTCTCCTCCTTTGTTGTGTAACTACAATATCACAGTAGATTTCACACAACTCCTGCACTGACTTTATCTACTCTTTATTATCTCTCCCTCCATCTTTCTCTCCTCCTTTGTTGTGTAACTACAATATCACAGTAGATTTCACACAACTCCTGCACTGACTTTATCTACTCTTTATTATCTCTCTCTCCATCTTTCCCTCCATTGTTGTGTAACTACAATATCACAGTAGATTTCACACAACTCCTGCACTGACTTTATCTACTCTTTATTATCTCTCTCTCCATCTTTCTCTCCTCCTTTGTTGTGTAACTACAATATCACAGTAGATTTCACACAACTCCTGCACTGACTTTATCTACTCTTTATTATCTCTCTCTCCATCTTTCCCTCCATTGTTGTGTAACTACAATATCACAGTAGATTTCACACAACTCCTGCACTGACTTTATCTACTCTTTATTATCTCTCTCTCCATCTTTCTCTCCTCCATTGTTGTGTAACTACAATATCACAGTAGATTTCACACAACTCCTGCACTGACTTTATCTACTCTTTATTATCTCTCTCTCCATCTTTCTCTCCTCCTTTGTTGTGTAACTACAATATCACAGTAGATTTCACACAACTCCTGCACTGACTTTATCTACTCTTTATTATCTCTCTCTCCATCTTTCCCTCCTCCTTTGTTGTGTAACTACAATATCACAGTAGATTTCACACAACTCCTGCACTGACTTTATCTACTCTTTATTATCTCTCTCTCCATCTTTCCCTCCTCCTTTGTTGTGTAACTACAATATCACAGTAGATTTCACACAACTCCTGCACTGACTTTATCTACTCTTTATTATCTCTCCTCCATCTTTCTCTCCTCCTTTGTTGTGTAACTACAATATCACAGTAGATTTCACACAACTCCTGCACTGACTTTATCTACTCTTTATTATCTCTCTCTCCATCTTTCTCTCCTCCTTTGTTGTGTAACTACAATATCACAGTAGATTTCACACAACTCCTGCACTGACTTTATCTACTCTTTATTATCTCTCCCTCCATCTTTCTCTCCTCCTTTGTTGTGTAACTACAATATCACAGTAGATTTCACACAACTCCTGCACTGACTTTATCTACTCTTTATTATCTCTCCCTCCATCTTTCCCTCCTCCATTGTTGTGTAACTACAATATCACAGTAGATTTCACACAACTCCTGCACTGACTTTATCTACTCTTTATTATCTCACTCTCCATCTTTCTCTCCTCCTTTGTTGTGTAACTACAATATCACAGTAGATTTCACACAACTCCTGCACTGACTTTATCTACTCTTTATTATCTCTCTCTCCATCTTTCCCTCCTCCTTTGTTGTGTAACTACAATATCACAGTAGATTTCACACAACTCCTGCACTGACTTTATCTACTCTTTATTATCTCTCTCTCCATCTTTCCCTCCTCCTTTGTTGTGTAACTACAATATCACAGTAGATTTCACACAACTCCTGCACTGACTTTATCTACTCTTTATTATCTCTTTCTCCATCTTTCTCTCCTCCTTTGTTGTGTAACTACAATATCACAGTAGATTTCACACAACTCCTGCACTGACTTTATCTACTCTTTATTATCTCTCTCTCCATCTTTCCCTCCTCCTTTGTTGTGTAACTACAATATCACAGTAGATTTCACACAACTCCTGCACTGACTTTATCTACTCTTTATTATCTCTCCCTCCATCTTTCTCTCCTTTGTTGTGTAACTACAATATCACAGTAGATTTCACACAACTCCTGCACTGACTTTATCTACTCTTTATTATCTCTCCTCCATCTTTCCCTCCTCCTTTGTTGTGTAACTACAATATCACAGTAGATTTCACACAACTCCTGCACTGACTTTATCTACTCTTTATTATCTCTTTCTCCATCTTTCCCTCCTCCTTTGTTGCGTAACTACAATATCACAGTAGATTTCACACAACTCCTGCACTGACTTTATCTACTCTTTATTATCTCTCCCTCCATCTTTCCCTCCTCCTTTGTTGTGTAACTACAATATCACAGTAGATTTCACACAACTCCTGCACTGACTTTATCTACTCTTTATTATCTCTCTCTCCATCTTTCCTCCTCCTTTGTTGTGTAACTACAATATCACAGTAGATTTCACACAACTCCTGCACTGACTTTATCTACTCTTTATTATCTCTCCTCCATCTTTCTCTCCTCCTTTGTTGTGTAACTACAATATCACAGTAGATTTCACACAACTCCTGCACTGACTTTATCTACTCTTTATTATCTCTCCCTCCATCTTTCCCTCCTCCTTTGTTGTGTAACTACAATATCACAGTAGATTTCACACAACTCCTGCACTGACTTTATCTACTCTTTATTATCTCTCCCTCCATCTTTCCCTCCTCCTTTGTTGTGTAACTACAATATCACAGTAGATTTCACACAACTCCTGCACTGACTTTATCTACTCTTTATTATCTCTTTCTCCATCTTTCCCTCCTCCTTTGTTGCGTAACTACAATATCACAGTAGATTTCACACAACTCCTGCACTGACTTTATCTACTCTTTATTATCTCTCTCTCCATCTTTCCCTCCTCCTTTGTTGTGTAACTACAATATCACAGTAGATTTCACACAACTCCTGCACTGACTTTATCTACTCTTTATTATCTCTCTCTCCATCTTTCCCTCCTCCTTTGTTGTGTAACTACAATATCACAGTAGATTTCACACAACTCCTGCACTGACTTTATCTACTCTTTATTATCTCACCCTCCATCTTTCTCTCCTCCTTTGTTGTGTAACTACAATATCACAGTAGATTTCACACAACTCCTGCACTGACTTTATCTACTCTTTATTATCTCTCTCTCTATCTTTCTCTCCTCCTTTGTTGTGTAACTACAATATCACAGTAGATTTCACACAACTCCTGCACTGACTTTATCTACTCTTTATTATCTCTCTCTCCATCTTTCCCTCCTTTGTTGTGTAACTACAATATCACAGTAGATTTCACACAACTCCTGCACTGACTTTATCTACTCTTTATTATCTCTCTCTCCATCTTTCCCTCCTCCTTTGTTGTGTAACTACAATATCACAGTAGATTTCACACAACTCCTGCACTGACTTTATCTACTCTTTATTATCTCTCTCTCCATCTTTCCCTCCTCCTTTGTTGTGTAACTACAATATCACAGTAGATTTCACACAACTCCTGCACTGACTTTATCTACTCTTTATTATCTCACCCTCCATCTTTCTCTCCTCCTTTGTTGTGTAACTACAATATCACAGTAGATTTCACACAACTCCTGCACTGACTTTATCTACTCTTTATTATCTCTCTCTCTATCTTTCTCTCCTCCTTTGTTGTGTAACTACAATATCACAGTAGATTTCACACAACTCCTGCACTGACTTTATCTACTCTTTATTATCTCTCTCTCCATCTTTCCCTCCTTTGTTGTGTAACTACAATATCACAGTAGATTTCACACAACTCCTGCACTGACTTTATCTACTCTTTATTATCTCTCTCCATCTTTCCCTCCTTTGTTGTGTAACTACAATATCACAGTAGATTTCACACAACTCCTGCACTGACTTTATCTACTCTTTATTATCTCTCTCTCCATCTTTCTCTCCTCCTTTGTTGTGTAACTACAATATCACAGTAGATTTCACACAACTCCTGCACTGACTTTATCTACTCTTTATTATCTCTCTCTCCATCTTTCCCTCCTCCTTTGTTGTGTAACTACAATATCACAGTAGATTTCACACAACTCCTGCACTGACTTTATCTACTCTTTATTATCTCACCCTCCATCTTTCTCTCCTCCTTTGTTGTGTAACTACAATATCACAGTAGATTTCACACAACTCCTGCACTGACTTTATCTACTCTTTATTATCTCTCTCTCCATCTTTCCCTCCTCCTTTGTTGTGTAACTACAATATCACAGTAGATTTCACACAACTCCTGCACTGACTTTATCTACTCTTTATTATCTCACCCTCCATCTTTCCCTCCTCCTTTGTTGTGTAACTACAATATCACAGTAGATTTCACACAACTCCTGCACTGACTTTATCTACTCTTTATTATCTCTCTCTCCATCTTTCCCTCCTCCTTTGTTGTGTAACTACAATATCACAGTAGATTTCACACAACTCCAGCACTGACTTTATCTACTCTTTATTATCTCTCCCTCCATCTTTCTCTCCTCCTTTGTTGTGTAACTACAATATCACAGTAGATTTCACACAACTCCTGCACTGACTTTATCTACTCTTTATTATCTCTCTCTCCATCTTTCTCTCCTCCTTTGTTGTGTAACTACAATATCACAGTAGATTTCACACAACTCCTGCACTGACTTTATCTACTCTTTATTATCTCTCCCTCCATCTTTCTCTCCTCCTTTGTTGTGTAACTACAATATCACAGTAGATTTCACACAACTCCTGCACTGACTTTATCTACTCTTTATTATCTCTCCCTCCATCTTTCTCTCCTCCTTTGTTGTGTAACTACAATATCACAGTAGATTTCACACAACTCCTGCACTGACTTTATCTACTCTTTATTATCTCTCTCTCCATCTTTCTCTCCTCCTTTGTTGTGTAACTACAATATCACAGTAGATTTCACACAACTCCTGCACTGACTTTATCTACTCTTTATTATCTCTCTCTCCATCTTTCCTCCTCCTTTGTTGTGTAACTACAATATCACAGTAGATTTCACACAACTCCTGCACTGACTTTATCTACTCTTTATTATCTCTCTCTCCATCTTTCCCTCCTCCTTTGTTGTGTAACTACAATATCACAGTAGATTTCACACAACTCCTGCACTGACTTTATCTACTCTTTATTATCTCTCTCTCCATCTTTCCCTCCTCCTTTGTTGTGTAACTACAATATCACAGTAGATTTCACACAACTCCTGCACTGACTTTATCTACTCTTTATTATCTCTCTCTCCATCTTTCTCTCCTCCTTTGTTGTGTAACTACAATATCACAGTAGATTTCACACAACTCCTGCACTGACTTTATCTACTCTTTATTATCTCTCTCTCCATCTTTCCCTCCTCCTTTGTTGTGTAACTACAATATCACAGTAGATTTCACACAACTCCTGCACTGACTTTATCTACTCTTTATTATCTCTCCCTCCATCTTTCCCTCCTCCTTTGTTGTGTAACTACAATATCACAGTAGATTTCACACAACTCCTGCACTGACTTTATCTACTCTTTATTATCTCTCTCTCCATCTTTCCCTCCTCCTTTGTTGTGTAACTACAATATCACAGTAGATTTCACACAACTCCTGCACTGACTTTATCTACTCTTTATTATCTCTCTCTCCATCTTTCCCTCCTCCTTTGTTGTGTAACTACAATATCACAGTAGATTTCACACAACTCCTGCACTGACTTTATCTACTCTTTATTATCTCTCTCTCCATCTTTCTCTCCTCCTTTGTTGTGTAACTACAATATCACAGTAGATTTCACACAACTCCTGCACTGACTTTATCTACTCTTTATTATCTCTCTCTCCATCTTTCCCTCCTCCTTTGTTGTGTAACTACAATATCACAGTAGATTTCACACAACTCCTGCACTGACTTTATCTACTCTTTATTATCTCTCCCTCCATCTTTCCCTCCTCCTTTGTTGTGTAACTACAATATCACAGTAGATTTCACACAACTCCTGCACTGACTTTATCTACTCTTTATTATCTCACCCTCCATCTTTCCCTCCTCCTTTGTTGTGTAACTACAATATCACAGTAGATTTCACACAACTCCTGCACTGACTTTATCTACTCTTTATTATCTCTCTCTCCATCTTTCTCTCCTCCTTTGTTGTGTAACTACAATATCACAGTAGATTTCACACAACTCCTGCACTGACTTTATCTACTCTTTATTATCTCTCTCTCCATCTTTCTCTCCTCCTTTGTTGTGTAACTACAATATCACAGTAGATTTCACACAACTCCTGCACTGACTTTATCTACTCTTTATTATCTCTCTCTCCATCTTTCTCTCCTCCTTTGTTGTGTAACTACAATATCACAGTAGATTTCACACAACTCCTGCACTGACTTTATCTACTCTTTATTATCTCTCTCTCCATCTTTCTCTCCTCCTTTGTTGTGTAACTACAATATCACAGTAGATTTCACACAACTCCTGCACTGACTTTATCTACTCTTTATTATCTCTCTCTCCATCTTTCCCTCCTCCTTTGTTGTGTAACTACAATATCACAGTAGATTTCACACAACTCCTGCACTGACTTTATCTACTCTTTATTATCTCTCCCTCCATCTTTCTCTCCTCCTTTGTTGTGTAACTACAATATCACAGTAGATTTCACACAACTCCTGCACTGACTTTATCTACTCTTTATTATCTCTCTCTCCATCTTTCCCTCCTCCTTTGTTGTGTAACTACAATATCACAGTAGATTTCACACAACTCCTGCACTGACTTTATCTACTCTTTATTATCTCTCTCTCCATCTTTCCCTCCATTGTTGTGTAACTACAATATCACAGTAGATTTCACACAACTCCTGCACTGACTTTATCTACTCTTTATTATCTCTCTCTCCATCTTTCTCCCCTCCATTGTTGTGTAACTACAATATCACAGTAGATTTCACACAACTCCTGCACTGACTTTATCTACTCTTTATTATCTCTCCCTCCATCTTTCTCTCCTCCTTTGTTGTGTAACTACAATATCACAGTAGATTTCACACAACTCCTGCACTGACTTTATCTACTCTTTATTATCTCACCTCCATCTTTCCTCTCCTCCTTTGTTGTGTAACTACAATATCACAGTAGATTTCACACAACTCCTGCACTGACTTTATCTACTCTTTATTATCTCTCTCTCCATCTTTCTCTCCTCCTTTGTTGTGTAACTACAATATCACAGTAGATTTCACACAACTCCTGCACTGACTTTATCTACTCTTTATTATCTCTCTCTCCATCTTTCTCCTCCATTGTTGTGTAACTACAATATCACAGTAGATTTCACACAACTCCTGCACTGACTTTATCTACTCTTTATTATCTCTCTCTCCATCTTTCTCTCCTCCTTTGTTGTGTAACTACAATATCACAGTAGATTTCACACAACTCCTGCACTGACTTTATCTACTCTTTATTATCTCTCTCTCCATCTTTCTCTCCTCCTTTGTTGTGTAACTACAATATCACAGTAGATTTCACACAACTCCTGCACTGACTTTATCTACTCTTTATTATCTCACTCTCCATCTTTCTCTCCTCCTTTGTTGTGTAACTACAATATCACAGTAGATTTCACACAACTCCTGCACTGACTTTATCTACTCTTTATTATCTCACCCTCCATCTTTCTCTCCTCCTTTGTTGTGTAACTACAATATCACAGTAGATTTCACACAACTCCTGCACTGACTTTATCTACTCTTTATTATCTCTCTCTCCATCTTTCTCTCCTCCATTGTTGTGTAACTACAATATCACAGTAGATTTCACACAACTCCTGCACTGACTTTATCTACTCTTTATTATCTCTCTCTCCATCTTTCTCTCCTTTGTTGTGTAACTACAATATCACAGTAGATTTCACACAACTCCTGCACTGACTTTATCTACTCTTTATTATCTCACCCTCCATCTTTCCCTCCTCC
>CM060963.1:5451656-5601656 GCA_030765045.1 Tenodera sinensis
TCACAAACTCCTGCAACTGACTTTATCTACTCTTTATTATCTCACCCTCCATCTATCCCTCTCCTTTGTTGTGTAACTACAATATCACAGTAGATTTCACACAACTCCTGCACTGACTTTATCTACTCTTTATTATCTCTCTCTCATCTTTCACCATCACCCTTTGTTGTGTAACTACAATATCACAGTAGATTTCACACAACTCCTGCACTGACTTTATCTACTCTTTATTATCTCACCCTCCATCTTTCCCCTCCTCCTTTGTTGTGTAACTACAATATCACAGTAGATTTCACACAACTCCTGCACTGACTTTATCTACTCCTTTATTATCTCTCTCCTCCATCCTTTCCCTCCTCCTTTGTGTGTAACTACAAATCACAGTAGATTTCACACAAACTCCTGCACTGACTTTATCTACTCTTTATTATCTCATCCTCTCCATCTTTCCCTCCTCCTTTGTTGTGTAACTACAATATCACAGTAGATTTCACACAACTCCTGCACTGACTTTATCTACTCTTTATTATCTCTCTCTCCATCTTTCCCTCCTCCTTTGTTGTGTAACTACAATATCACAGTAGATTTCACACAACTCCTGCACTGACTTTATCTACTCTTTATTATCTCACCCTCCATCTTTCCCTCCTCCTTTGTTGTGTAACTACAATATCACAGTAGATTTCACACAACTCCTGCACTGACTTTATCTACTCTTTATTATCTCTCTCTCCATCTTCCTCTCCTCCTTTGTTGTGTAACTACAATACACAGTAGATTTCACACAACTCCTGCACTGACTTTATCTACTCTTTATTATCTCACTCCTCCATCTTTCCCTCCTCCTTTGTTGTGTAACTACAATATCACAGTAGATTTCACACAACTCCTGCACTGACTTTATCTACTCTTTATTATCTCTCTCTCCATCTTTCCTCCTCCTTTGTTGTGTAACTACAATATCACAGTAGATTTCACACAACTCCTGCACTGACTTTATCTACTCTTTATTATCTCTCTCTCCATCTTTCCCTCCTCCTTTGTTGTGTAACTACAATATCACAGTAGATTTCACACAACTCCTGCACTGACTTTATCTACTCTTTATTATCTCTCTCTCCATCTTTCTCTCCTCCTTTGTTGTGTAACTACAATATCACAGTAGATTTCACACAACTCCTGCACTGACTTTATCTACTCTTTATTATCTCACCCTCCATCTTTCCCTCCTCCTTTGTTGTGTAACTACAATATCACAGTAGATTTCACACAACTCCTGCACTGACTTTATCTACTCTTTATTATCTCTCTCTCCATCTTTCTCTCCTCCTTTGTTGTGTAACTACAATATCACAGTAGATTTCACACAACTCCTGCACTGACTTTATCTACTCTTTATTATCTCTCTCTCCATCTTTCCTCCTCCTTTGTTGTGTAACTACAATATCACAGTAGATTTCACACAACTCCTGCACTGACTTTATCTACTCTTTATTATCTCTCTCTCCATCTTTCCTCCTCCTTTGTTGTGTAACTACAATATCACAGTAGATTTCACACAACTCCTGCACTGACTTTATCTACTCTTTATTATCTCTCTCTCCATCTTTCCCTCCTCCTTTGTTGTGTAACTACAATATCACAGTAGATTTCACACAACTCCTGCACTGACTTTATCTACTCTTTATTATCTCTCTCTCCATCTTTCCTCCTCCTTTGTTGTGTAACTACAATATCACAGTAGATTTCACACAACTCCTGCACTGACTTTATCTACTCTTTATTATCTCTCTCTCCATCTTTCCCTCCTCCTTTGTTGTGTAACTACAATATCACAGTAGATTTCACACAACTCCTGCACTGACTTTATCTACTCTTTATTATCTCTCTCTCCATCTTTCCTCCTCCTTTGTTGTGTAACTACAATATCACAGTAGATTTCACACAACTCCTGCACTGACTTTATCTACTCTTTATTATCTCTCTCTCCATCTTTCCCTCCTCCTTTGTTGTGTAACTACAATATCACAGTAGATTTCACACAACTCCTGCACTGACTTTATCTACTCTTTATTATCTCTCTCTCCATCTTTCCTCTCCTTTGTTGTGTAACTACAATATGCACAGTAGATTTCACACAACTCCTGCACTGACTTTATCTACTCTTTATTATCTCTCTCTCCATCTTTCCCTCCTCCTTTGTTGTGTAACTACAATATCACAGTAGATTTCACACAACTCCTGCACTGACTTTATCTACTCTTTATTATCTCTCTCTCCATCTTTCCTCTCCTTTGTTGTGTAACTACAATATCACAGTAGATTTCACACAACTCCTGCACTGACTTTATCTACTCTTTATTATCTCTCTCTCCATCTTTCCCTCCTCCTTTGTTGTGTAACTACAATATCACAGTAGATTTCACACAACTCCTGCACTGACTTTATCTACTCTTTATTATCTCTCTCTCCATCTTTCCTCTCCTTTGTTGTGTAACTACAATATCACAGTAGATTTCACACAACTCCTGCACTGACTTTATCTACTCTTTATTATCTCTCTCTCCATCTTTCCCTCCTCCTTTGTTGTGTAACTACAATATCACAGTAGATTTCACACAACTCCTGCACTGACTTTATCTACTCTTTATTATCTCTCTCTCCATCTTTCCCTCCTCCTTTGTTGTGTAACTACAATATCACAGTAGATTTCACACAACTCCTGCACTGACTTTATCTACTCTTTATTATCTCTCTCTCCATCTTTCCCTCCTCCTTTGTTGTGTAACTACAATATCACAGTAGATTTCACACAACTCCTGCACTGACTTTATCTACTCTTTATTATCTCTCTCTCCATCTTTCCTTCCTTTGTTGTGTAACTACAATATCACAGTAGATTTCACACAACTCCTGCACTGACTTTATCTACTCTTTATTATCTCTCTCTCCATCTTTCCCTCCTCCTTTGTTGTGTAACTACAATATCACAGTAGATTTCACACAACTCCTGCACTGACTTTATCTACTCTTTATTATCTCTCTCTCCATCTTTCCTCCTCCTTTGTTGTGTAACTACAATATCACAGTAGATTTCACACAACTCCTGCACTGACTTTATCTACTCTTTATTATCTCTCTCTCCATCTTTCCCTCCTCCTTTGTTGTGTAACTACAATATCACAGTAGATTTCACACAACTCCTGCACTGACTTTATCTACTCTTTATTATCTCTCTCTCCATCTTTCCCTCCTCCTTTGTTGTGTAACTACAATATCACAGTAGATTTCACACAACTCCTGCACTGACTTTATCTACTCTTTATTATCTCACTCTCCATCTTTCCTCCTCCTTTGTTGTGTAACTACAATATCACAGTAGATTTCACACAACTCCTGCACTGACTTTATCTACTCTTTATTATCTCTCCCTCCATCTTTCTCTCCTCCTTTGTTGTGTAACTACAATATCACAGTAGATTTCACACAACTCCTGCACTGACTTTATCTACTCTTTATTATCTCTCTCTCCATCTTTCTCCCTCCTTTGTTGTGTAACTACAATATCACAGTAGATTTCACACAACTCCTGCACTGACTTTATCTACTCTTTATTATCTCTCTCCTCCATCTTTCCCTCCTCCTTTGTTGTGTAACTACAATATCACAGTAGATTTCACACAACTCCTGCACTGACTTTATCTACTCTTTATTATCTCTCTCTCCATCTTTCTCTCCTCCTTTGTTGTGTAACTACAATATCACAGTAGATTTCACACAACTCCTGCACTGACTTTATCTACTCTTTATTATCTCTCTCTCCATCTTTCCCTCCTCCTTTGTTGTGTAACTACAATATCACAGTAGATTTCACACAACTCCTGCACTGACTTTATCTACTCTTTATTATCTCTCTCTCCATCTTTCTCTCCTCCTTTGTTGTGTAACTACAATATCACAGTAGATTTCACACAACTCCTGCACTGACTTTATCTACTCTTTATTATCTCTCTCTCCATCTTTCTCTCCTCCTTTGTTGTGTAACTACAATATCACAGTAGATTTCACACAACTCCTGCACTGACTTTATCTACTCTTTATTATCTCTCTCTCCATCTTTCTCTCCTCCTTTGTTGTGTAACTACAATATCACAGTAGATTTCACACAACTCCTGCACTGACTTTATCTACTCTTTATTATCTCTCTCTCCATCTTTCTCTCCTCCTTTGTTGTGTAACTACAATATCACAGTAGATTTCACACAACTCCTGCACTGACTTTATCTACTCTTTATTATCTCTCCCTCCATCTTTCTCTCCTCCTTTGTTGTGTAACTACAATATCACAGTAGATTTCACACAACTCCTGCACTGACTTTATCTACTCTTTATTATCTCTCTCTCCATCTTTCTCTCCTCCTTTGTTGTGTAACTACAATATCACAGTAGATTTCACACAACTCCTGCACTGACTTTATCTACTCTTTATTATCTCTCCCTCCATCTTTCTCTCCTCCTTTGTTGTGTAACTACAATATCACAGTAGATTTCACACAACTCCTGCACTGACTTTATCTACTCTTTATTATCTCTCTCTCCATCTTTCTCTCCTCCTTTGTTGTGTAACTACAATATCACAGTAGATTTCACACAACTCCTGCACTGACTTTATCTACTCTTTATTATCTCTCTCTCCATCTTTCCCTCCTCCTTTGTTGTGTAACTACAATATCACAGTAGATTTCACACAACTCCTGCACTGACTTTATCTACTCTTTATTATCTCTCTCTCCATCTTTCTCTCCTCCTTTGTTGTGTAACTACAATATCACAGTAGATTTCACACAACTCCTGCACTGACTTTATCTACTCTTTATTATCTCTCCCTCCATCTTTCTCTCCTCCTTTGTTGTGTAACTACAATATCACAGTAGATTTCACACAACTCCTGCACTGACTTTATCTACTCTTTATTATCTCTCTCTCCATCTTTCTCTCCTCCTTTGTTGTGTAACTACAATATCACAGTAGATTTCACACAACTCCTGCACTGACTTTATCTACTCTTTATTATCTCTCCTCCATCTTTCCCTCCTCCTTTGTTGTGTAACTACAATATCACAGTAGATTTCACACAACTCCTGCACTGACTTTATCTACTCTTTATTATCTCTCTCTCCATCTTTCTCTCCTCCTTTGTTGTGTAACTACAATATCACAGTAGATTTCACACAACTCCTGCACTGACTTTATCTACTCTTTATTATCTCTCCCTCCATCTTTCCCTCCTCCTTTGTTGTGTAACTACAATATCACAGTAGATTTCACACAACTCCTGCACTGACTTTATCTACTCTTTATTATCTCTCTCTCCATCTTTCTCTCCTCCTTTGTTGTGTAACTACAATATCACAGTAGATTTCACACAACTCCTGCACTGACTTTATCTACTCTTTATTATCTCTCTCTCCATCTTTCCCTCCTCCTTTGTTGTGTAACTACAATATCACAGTAGATTTCACACAACTCCTGCACTGACTTTATCTACTCTTTATTATCTCTCCCTCCATCTTTCCTCCTCCTTTGTTGTGTAACTACAATATCACAGTAGATTTCACACAACTCCTGCACTGACTTTATCTACTCTTTATTATCTCTCTCTCCATCTTTCTCTCCTCCTTTGTTGTGTAACTACAATATCACAGTAGATTTCACACAACTCCTGCACTGACTTTATCTACTCTTTATTATCTCTCTCTCCATCTTTCCCTCCTCCTTTGTTGTGTAACTACAATATCACAGTAGATTTCACACAACTCCTGCACTGACTTTATCTACTCTTTATTATCTCTCTCTCCATCTTTCTCTCCTCCTTTGTTGTGTAACTACAATATCACAGTAGATTTCACACAACTCCTGCACTGACTTTATCTACTCTTTATTATCTCTCTCTCCATCTTTCCCTCCTCCTTTGTTGTGTAACTACAATATCACAGTAGATTTCACACAACTCCTGCACTGACTTTATCTACTCTTTATTATCTCTCTCTCCATCTTTCCCTCCTTTGTTGTGTAACTACAATATCACAGTAGATTTCACACAACTCCTGCACTGACTTTATCTACTCTTTATTATCTCTCTCTCCATCTTTCCCTCCTCCTTTGTTGTGTAACTACAATATCACAGTAGATTTCACACAACTCCTGCACTGACTTTATCTACTCTTTATTATCTCTCTCTCCATCTTTCCTCTCCTTTGTTGTGTAACTACAATATCACAGTAGATTTCACACAACTCCTGCACTGACTTTATCTACTCTTTATTATCTCTCTCTCCATCTTTCCCTCCTCCTTTGTTGTGTAACTACAATATCACAGTAGATTTCACACAACTCCTGCACTGACTTTATCTACTCTTTATTATCTCACTCTCCATCTTTCCCTCCTTTGTTGTGTAACTACAATATCACAGTAGATTTCACACAACTCCTGCACTGACTTTATCTACTCTTTATTATCTCTGTCTCCATCTTTCCCTCCTCCTTTGTTGTGTAACTACAATATCACAGTAGATTTCACACAACTCCTGCACTGACTTTATCTACTCTTTATTATCTCTCTCTCCATCTTTCTCTCCTCCTTTGTTGTGTAACTACAATATCACAGTAGATTTCACACAACTCCTGCACTGACTTTATCTACTCTTTATTATCTCTCTCTCCATCTTTCCCTCCTCCTTTGTTGTGTAACTACAATATCACAGTAGATTTCACACAACTCCTGCACTGACTTTATCTACTCTTTATTATCTCACCCTCCATCTTTCTCTCCTCCTTTGTTATATAACTACAATATCACAGTAGATTTCACACAACTCCTGCACTGACTTTATCTACTCTTTATTATCTCACCCTCCATCTTTCTCTCCTCCTTTGTTATATAACTACAATATCACAGTAGATTTCACACAACTCCTGCACTGACTTTATCTACTCTTTATTATCTCTCTCTCCATCTTTCCCTCCTCCTTTGTTGTGTAACTACAATATCACAGTAGATTTCACACAACTCCTGGACTGACTTTATCTACTCTTTATTATCTCTCTCTCCATCTTTCTCTCCTCCTTTGTTGTGTAACTACAATATCACAGTAGATTTCACACAACTCCTGCACTGACTTTATCTACTCTTTATTATCTCTCTCTCCATCTTTCTCTCCTCCTTTGTTGTGTAACTACAATATCACAGTAGATTTCACACAACTCCTGCACTGACTTTATCTACTCTTTATTATCTCACCCTCCATCTTTCCCTCCTTTGTTGTGTAACTACAATATCACAGTAGATTTCACACAACTCCTGCACTGACTTTATCTACTCTTTATTATCTCTCTCTCCATCTTTCTCTCCTTTGTTGTGTAACTACAATATCACAGTAGATTTCACACAACTCCTGCACTGACTTTATCTACTCTTTATTATCTCTCTCTCCATCTTTCTCTCCTCCTTTGTTGTGTAACTACAATATCACAGTAGATTTCACACAACTCCTGCACTGACTTTATCTACTCTTTATTATCTCTCTCTCCATCTTTCCTCCTCCTTTGTTGTGTAACTACAATATCACAGTAGATTTCACACAACTCCTGCACTGACTTTATCTACTCTTTATTATCTCTCTCTCCATCTTTCCCTCCTTTGTTGTGTAACTACAATATCACAGTAGATTTCACACAACTCCTGCACTGACTTTATCTACTCTTTATTATCTCTCTCTCCATCTTTCCCTCCTCCTTTGTTGTGTAACTACAATATCACAGTAGATTTCACACAACTCCTGCACTGACTTTATCTACTCTTTATTATCTCTCTCTCCATCTTTCCCTCCTTTGTTGTGTAACTACAATATCACAGTAGATTTCACACAACTCCTGCACTGACTTTATCTACTCTTTATTATCTCTCTCTCCATCTTTCCCTCCTTTGTTGTGTAACTACAATATCACAGTAGATTTCACACAACTCCTGCACTGACTTTATCTACTCTTTATTATCTCTCTCTCCATCTTTCCCTCCTCCTTTGTTGTGTAACTACAATATCACAGTAGATTTCACACAACTCCTGCACTGACTTTATCTACTCTTTATTATCTCTCTCTCCATCTTTCCCTCCTCCTTTGTTGTGTAACTACAATATCACAGTAGATTTCACACAACTCCTGCACTGACTTTATCTACTCTTTATTATCTCTCTCTCCATCTTTCCCTCCTTTGTTGTGTAACTACAATATCACAGTAGATTTCACACAACTCCTGCACTGACTTTATCTACTCTTTATTATCTCTCTCTCCATCTTTCCCTCCTTTGTTGTGTAACTACAATATCACAGTAGATTTCACACAACTCCTGCACTGACTTTATCTACTCTTTATTATCTCTCTCCATCTTTCCCTCCTCCTTTGTTGTGTAACTACAATATCACAGTAGATTTCACACAACTCCTGCACTGACTTTATCTACTCTTTATTATCTCTCTCTCCATCTTTCCCTCCTTTGTTGTGTAACTACAATATCACAGTAGATTTCACACAACTCCTGCACTGACTTTATCTACTCTTTATTATCTCACCCTCCATCTTTCTCTCCTCCTTTGTTGTGTAACTACAATATCACAGTAGATTTCACACAACTCCTGCACTGACTTTATCTACTCTTTATTATCTCTCTCTCCATCTTTCTCTCCTCCTTTGTTGTGTAACTACAATATCACAGTAGATTTCACACAACTCCTGCACTGACTTTATCTACTCTTTATTATCTCTCTCTCCATCTTTCCCTCCTCCTTTGTTGTGTAACTACAATATCACAGTAGATTTCACACAACTCCTGCACTGACTTTATCTACTCTTTATTATCTCTCTCTCCATCTTCTCTCCTCCTTTGTTGTGTAACTACAATATCACAGTAGATTTCACACAACTCCTGCACTGACTTTATCTACTCTTTATTATCTCTCTCTCCATCTTTCTCTCCTCCTTTGTTGTGTAACTACAATATCACAGTAGATTTCACACAACTCCTGCACTGACTTTATCTACTCTTTATTATCTCTCTCTCCATCTTTCCCTCCTCCTTTGTTGTGTAACTACAATATCACAGTAGATTTCACACAACTCCTGCACTGACTTTATCTACTCTTTATTATCTCTCTCTCCATCTTTCCTTCCTTTGTTGTGTAACTACAATATCACAGTAGATTTCACACAACTCCTGCACTGACTTTATCTACTCTTTATTATCTCTCTCTCCATCTTTCCCTCCTCCTTTGTTGTGTAACTACAATATCACAGTAGATTTCACACAACTCCTGCACTGACTTTATCTACTCTTTATTATCTCACTCTCCATCTTTCCCTCCTTTGTTGTGTAACTACAATATCACAGTAGATTTCACACAACTCCTGCACTGACTTTATCTACTCTTTATTATCTCTGTCTCCATCTTTCCCTCCTCCTTTGTTGTGTAACTACAATATCACAGTAGATTTCACACAACTCCTGCACTGACTTTATCTACTCTTTATTATCTCTCTCTCCATCTTTCTCTCCTCCTTTGTTGTGTAACTACAATATCACAGTAGATTTCACACAACTCCTGCACTGACTTTATCTACTCTTTATTATCTCTCTCTCCATCTTTCCCTCCTCCTTTGTTGTGTAACTACAATATCACAGTAGATTTCACACAACTCCTGCACTGACTTTATCTACTCTTTATTATCTCTCTCTCCATCTTTCTCTCCTCCTTTGTTGTGTAACTACAATATCACAGTAGATTTCACACAACTCCTACACTGACTTTATCTACTCTTTATTATCTCACCCTCCATCTTTCTCTCCTCCTTTGTTATATAACTACAATATCACAGTAGATTTCACACAACTCCTGCACTGACTTTATCTACTCTTTATTATCTCACCCTCCATCTTTCTCTCCTCCTTTGTTATATAACTACAATATCACAGTAGATTTCACACAACTCCTGCACTGACTTTATCTACTCTTTATTATCTCACCCTCCATCTTTCTCTCCTCCTTTGTTATATAACTACAATATCACAGTAGATTTCACACAACTCCTGCACTGACTTTATCTACTCTTTATTATCTCTCTCTCCATCTTTCCCTCCTCCTTTGTTGTGTAACTACAATATCACAGTAGATTCACACAACTCCTGGACTGACTTTATCTACTCTTTATTATCTCTCTCTCCATCTTTCTCTCCTCCTTTGTTGTGTAACTACAATATCACAGTAGATTTCACACAACTCCTGCACTGACTTTATCTACTCTTTATTATCTCTCTCTCCATCTTTCTCTCCTCCTTTGTTGTGTAACTACAATATCACAGTAGATTTCACACAACTCCTGCACTGACTTTATCTACTCTTTATTATCTCACCCTCCATCTTTCCTCCTTTGTTGTGTAACTACAATATCACAGTAGATTTCACACAACTCCTGCACTGACTTTATCTACTCTTTATTATCTCTCTCTCCATCTTTCTCTCCTTTGTTGTGTAACTACAATATCACAGTAGATTTCACACAACTCCTGCACTGACTTTATCTACTCTTTATTATCTCTCTCTCCATCTTTCTCTCCTCCTTTGTTGTGTAACTACAATATCACAGTAGATTTCACACAACTCCTGCACTGACTTTATCTACTCTTTATTATCTCTCTCTCCATCTTTTCCCTCCTCCTTTGTTGTGTAACTACAATATCACAGTAGATTTCACACAACTCCTGCACTGACTTTATCTACTCTTTATTATCTCTCTCTCCATCTTTCCCTCCTTTGTTGTGTAACTACAATATCACAGTAGATTTCACACAACTCCTGCACTGACTTTATCTACTCTTTATTATCTCTCTCTCCATCTTTCCCTCCTCTTTGTTGTTGTAACTACAATATCACAGTAGATTTCACACAACTCCTGCACTGACTTTATCTACTCTTTATTATCTCTCTCTCCATCTTTCCCTCCTTTGTTGTGTAACTACAATATCACAGTAGATTTCACACAACTCCTGCACTGACTTTATCTACTCTTTATTATCTCTCTCTCCATCTTTCCCTCCTTTGTTGTGTAACTACAATATCACAGTAGATTTCACACAACTCCTGCACTGACTTTATCTACTCTTTATTATCTCTCTCTCCATCTTTCCCTCCTCCTTTGTTGTGTAACTACAATATCACAGTAGATTTCACACAACTCCTGCACTGACTTTATCTACTCTTTATTATCTCTCTCTCCATCTTTCCCTCCTCCTTTGTTGTGTAACTACAATATCACAGTAGATTTCACACAACTCCTGCACTGACTTTATCTACTCTTTATTATCTCTCTCTCCATCTTTCCCTCCTTTGTTGTGTAACTACAATATCACAGTAGATTTCACACAACTCCTGCACTGACTTTATCTACTCTTTATTATCTCTCTCTCCATCTTTCCCTCCTTTGTTGTGTAACTACAATATCACAGTAGATTTCACACAACTCCTGCACTGACTTTATCTACTCTTTATTATCTCTCTCTCCATCTTTCCCTCCTCCTTTGTTGTGTAACTACAATATCACAGTAGATTTCACACAACTCCTGCACTGACTTTATCTACTCTTTATTATCTCTCTCTCCATCTTTCCCTCCTTTGTTGTGTAACTACAATATCACAGTAGATTTCACACAACTCCTGCACTGACTTTATCTACTCTTTATTATCTCTCCCTCCATCTTTCTCTCCTCCTTTGTTGTGTAACTACAATATCACAGTAGATTTCACACAACTCCTGCACTGACTTTATCTACTCTTTATTATCTCTCTCTCCATCTTTCTCTCCTCCTTTGTTGTGTAACTACAATATCACAGTAGATTTCACACAACTCCTGCACTGACTTTATCTACTCTTTATTATCTCTCTCTCCATCTTTCCCTCCTCCTTTGTTGTGTAACTACAATATCACAGTAGATTTCACACAACTCCTGCACTGACTTTATCTACTCTTTATTATCTCTCTCTCCATCTTTCTCTCCTCCTTTGTTGTGTAACTACAATATCACAGTAGATTTCACACAACTCCTGCACTGACTTTATCTACTCTTTATTATCTCTCTCTCCATCTTTCTCTCCTTTGTTGTGTAACTACAATATCACAGTAGATTTCACACAACTCCAGCACTGACTTTATCTACTCTTTATTATCTCTCTCTCCATCTTTCCCTCCTCCTTTGTTGTGTAACTACAATATCACAGTAGATTTCACACAACTCCTGCACTGACTTTATCTACTCTTTATTATCTCTCTCTCCATCTTTCTCTCCTCCTTTGTTGTGTAACTACAATATCACAGTAGATTTCACACAACTCCTGCACTGACTTTATCTACTCTTTATTATCTCTCCCTCCATCTTTCTCTCCTCCTTTGTTGTGTAACTACAATATCACAGTAGATTTCACACAACTCCTGCACTGACTTTATCTACTCTTTATTATCTCTCTCTCCATCTTTCTCTCCTTTGTTGTGTAACTACAATATCACAGTAGATTTCACACAACTCCAGCACTGACTTTATCTACTCTTTATTATCTCTCTCTCCATCTTTCCCTCCTCCTTTGTTGTGTAAACTACAATATCACAGTAGATTTCACACAACTCCTGCACTGACTTTATCTACTCTTTATTATCTCTCTCTCCATCTTTCCCTCCTCCTTTGTTGTGTAACTACAATATCACAGTAGATTTCACACAACTCCTGCACTGACTTTATCTACTCTTTATTATCTCTCCCTCCATCTTTCCCTCCTCCTTTGTTGTGTAACTACAATATCACAGTAGATTTCACACAACTCCTGCACTGACTTTATCTACTCTTTATTATCTCTCTCTCCATCTTTCCCTCCTTTGTTGTGTAACTACAATATCACAGTAGATTTCACACAACTCCTGCACTGACTTTATCTACTCTTTATTATCTCTCTCTCCATCTTTCCCTCCTCCTTTGTTGTGTAACTACAATATCACAGTAGATTTCACACAACTCCTGCACTGACTTTATCTACTCTTTATTATCTCTCTCTCCATCTTTCTCTCCTCCTTTGTTGTGTAACTACAATATCACAGTAGATTTCACACAACTCCTGCACTGACTTTATCTACTCTTTATTATCTCTCTCTCCATCTTTCCCTCCTCCTTTGTTGTGTAACTACAATATCACAGTAGATTTCACACAACTCCTGCACTGACTTTATCTACTCTTTATTATCTCTCTCTCCATCTTTCCCTCCTTTGTTGTGTAACTACAATATCACAGTAGATTTCACACAACTCCTGCACTGACTTTATCTACTCTTTATTATCTCTCTCTCCATCTTTCCCTCCTCCTTTGTTGTGTAACTACAATATCACAGTAGATTTCACACAACTCCTGCACTGACTTTATCTACTCTTTATTATCTCTCCATCTTTCTCTTTTTCCCTCCTCCTTTGTTCTACCTTTCTTCCTTTCCTTCTTTCATTCCTTCTTTCTTTCGTTCTTACTTTGCTTCGTTCTTTCATTCCTTCGTTGTTTCCTTCTTTCTTTCATTCCTTATTCCCTTCTTCTCTGTTTTTCTCCCTTTCTGTCTCTTTGTCTCTCTTCCTCACTCACTTTCTCTCTCCTTCAAGTTCTTTCTCCCTCCTCGTTCTTTCTCTTGCTCCCTCTTCTCTCTATCTCTGCGTTTTTCACTCCCCCTATTTCTCTCCTATCTTCCTCTCTTACTCTCACCCTCTCTTTCTCTCTCCTTCTCATTCTCCCTCCCTCTCCTTTTCTCTCTCTCTTTCTCTCTGTCTCTTTCACTGCCGTCTTTGTCTCTCCGTCGTTCTCTCTCCCTCTTTCTCTCTCCCTCTTTCCCTTTCCCTCTTTCTCTCTCCCTCTTTCTCCCTCACTCTTTCTCTCTCCCGCTTTTACTCCTCTATCCCTATTTTTCTCTTTGTCTCTCTTTTTATCTTTCTCTTTTTCTCTTTCTCCCTCCCCCTCTTTCTCTGTCCCTCTCTTTCTGGTTCTTTATCTTTCTGTCTCTCTTTCTATCTCTCACTTTGTAACTATCTTTCTCCCTCCCTTTCTCTTTCCCTCTCTTTTTCTTTCCCTCTTTCTCTCCCCCTTCTTTACCTGTCCCTCTCTGTCTCTCTTTCTCTTTTTCTCTCAGTTTTTCTTTCTCTTTATCTCTCAAATTTTCTCTTTTTTTCTCTTGCTCTATCTCTCTTTCTCTACCTCTTTTTTTTTTGCTTTCTTTTTCTCTCCCTCTTTCTCTCTCCCTTTCTCTTTCTCTTTATCTCTATTTCTCTCCTTCTCTTGCTCTTTCCCACAGACTCTCCCTCTTTTCCTGTCCCTTTTTCTCTTTCTTACTGTTTCTTACTCTTTCTCACACTTTCTATTTCTCTATTTTTCTGTTTCTTTGTCTCTTTCACTCTTGCTCTGTCTCTTTCTTTCTCTCTTTACCTCTCTTTCTCTGTCTTTACTTTACATTCTCTTTCCCTTTGTGTCCCTCGCTTTCTCTTTCTCTCTTTCTCTCTGTTTCTTTCCTTTATGTCCAATATAACGCTATTTTACAGCTGAAATTAACACTAGAGATAGGTTGGCAACGTAACCAGCAGCAACGTTTGTGAGGAAACTTACAAATCTCGGTTTACACTAGGTGGAATGTCTGTCCTGACCCTTTCAGTTCCCTAAGGCCATGAGCTGGTGAACGGACAGTAGGTGCGTTTAAATAAATCTGGGTGTCTAGCAGACAACACAGAGTTCGGTAAACTTGTGACCTGTTACCATTATTATTATGCATGACCCACAGGCGCTGCACCACAGGTACCAGAGGTGTTCTATGAGGCACCACGGCGTGACCGGTGGCGGTGGCGGCGGAGGGCGACGGCGGCGGCAGAGGTCATGACCCGGGGCACGACCCGGCAGAGGGCGAGGTGTCCCGCACCCCTGAAGACTCCGTGTGTAGCCTGGAGGGACCTAGCGCCATCTACAACGATGGCCCCTCCACGTACAGTGAATATGGCACCCCCTATCGCAAGCAATGATGCAACAACCCCTCGCTTTATTTCCGTGTAGACTCACCCCCACTACCAAAAGTACAAAATATATTAGAGAGAGATACATATTTCTGTAAATATGATGCAAATTCTTTTTCCACTTGCCAACTGCTTAAGATAAATGTGATGCTGTACATCCTTTATCAGTTAGGTATAACAATAAAATATGTCGTTATATCAGCGTTCACTCATTCTAACACCTTGTTTCCCATTTGTTATTCTTTGTTTGTTTGTTTGTTTGGCTTATGCTCTGATACAGTTTTTCACAGATCAACAATGTGCAGCTAAAACATGGTAAGTACATAGTGTTTTACCCCAGGTGTCATTACCTGTCTCCTAGGAGCCATCTCCCCTACTCAGTGTGTATCTCCCTCTATACCAGTGGACTACACAGTGCAGTTGTAACTAGTAAACAGTATTGGACGGACGTTCAGAATGACTAGGAGCCATCTCCCTACTCCCTCCATACCAGTGGACTACACAGTGCAGTTGTAACTAGTAAACAGTATTGGACGGACGTTCAGAATGACTAGGAGCCATCTCCCCTACTCCCTCCATACCAATGGACTACACAGTGCAGTTGTAACTAGTAAACGGTATTGGACAGACGTTCAGAATGACTAGGAGCCATCTCCCCTACTCCCTCCATACCAGTGGACTACACAGTGCAGTTGTAACTAGTAAACAGTATTGGACGGACGTTCAGAATGACTAGGAGCCATCTCCCCTACTCAGTGTGTACCTCCCTCCATACCAGTAGACTACACAGTGCACTTGTAACTAGTAAACAGTATTGGACGGACGTTCAGAATGAATAGGAGCCATCTCCCCTACTCCCTCTATACCAGTAGACTACACAGTGCAGTTGTAACTAGTAAACAGTATTGAACGGACGTTCAGAATGACTAGGAGCCATCTCCCCTACTCCCTCTATACCAGTAGACTACACAGTGCAGTTGTAACTAGTAAATGGTATTGAACGGACGTTCAGAATGACTAGGAGCCATCTCCCCTACTCCCTCCATACCAGTAGACTACACAGTGCAGTTGTAACTAGTAAACGGTATTGAACGGACGTTCAGAATGACTAGGAGCCATCTCCCCTACTCCCTCCATACCAGTAGACTACACAGTGCAGTTGTAACTAGTAAACGGTATTGAACGGACGTTCAGAATGACTAGGAGCCATCTCCCCTACTCCCTCCATACCAGTAGACTACACAGTGCAGTTGTAACTAGTAAACGGTATTGGACGGACGTTCAGAATGACTAGGAGCCATCTCCCCTACTCCCTCCATACCAGTAGACTACACAGTGCAGTTGTAACTAGTAAACAGTATTGGACGGACGTTCAGAATGACTAGGAGCCATCTCCCCTACTCCCTCCATACCAGTGGACTACACAGTGCAGTTGTAACTAGTAAATAGTATTGGACGGACGTTCAGAATGACTAGGAGCCATCTCCCCTACTCCCTCCATACCAGTGGACTACACAGTGCAGTTGTAACTAGTAAATAGTATTGGACGGACGTTCAGAATGACTAGGAGCCATCTCCCCTACTCCCTCCATACCAGTGGACTACACAGTGCAGTTGTAACTAGTAAACAGTATTGGACGGACGTTCAGAATGACTAGGAGCCATCTCCCCTACTCCCTCCATAACAGTGGACTACACAGTGCAGTTGTAACTAGTAAACGGTATTGGACAGACGTTCAGAATGACTAGGAGCCATCTCCCCTACTCCCTCCATACCAGTGGACTACACAGTGCAGTTGTAACTAGTAAACAGTATTGGACGGACGTTCAGAATGACTAGGAGCCATCTCCCCTACTCCCTCCATACCAGTGGACTACACAGTGCAGTTGTAACTAGTAAATAGTATTGGACGGACGTTCAGAATGACTAGGAGCCATCTCCCCTACTCCCTCCATACCAGTGGACTACACAGTGCAGTTGTAACTAGTAAATAGTATTGGACGGACGTTCAGAATGACTAGGAGCCATCTCCCCTACTCCCTCCATACCAGTGGACTACACAGTGCAGTTGTAACTAGTAAATAGTATTGGACGGACGTTCAGAATGACTAGGAGCCATCTCCCCTACTCCCTCCATACCAGTGGACTACACAGTGCAGTTGTAACTAGTAAACAGTATTGGACGGACGTTCAGAATGACTAGGAGCCATCTCCCCTACTCCCTCCATACCAGTGGACTACACAGTGCAGTTGTAACTAGTAAATAGTATTGGACGGACGTTCAGAATGACTAGGAGCCATCTCCCCTACTCCCTCCATACCAGTAGACTACACAGTGCAGTTGTAACTAGTAAACAGTATTGGACGGACGTTCAGAATGAGTAGGAGCCATCTCCCCTACTCCCTCCATACCAGTAGACTACACAGTGCAGTTGTAACTAGTAAACAGTATTGGACGGACGTTCAGAATGACTAGGAGCCATCTCCCCTACTCCCTCCATACCAGTGGACTACACAGTGCAGTTGTAACTAGTAAACAGTATTGGACGGACGTTCAGAATGACTAGGAGCCATCTCCCCTACTCCCTCCATACCAGTAGACTACACAGTGCAGTTGTAACTAGTAAACGGTATTGGACGGACGTTCAGAATGACTAGGAGCCATCTCCCCTACTCCCTCCATACCAGTGGACTACACAGTGCAGTTGTAACTAGTAAACAGTATTGGACGGACGTTCAGAATGACTAGGAGCCATCTCCCCTACTCCCTCCATACCAGTAGACTACACAGTGCAGTTGTAACTAGTAAACGGTATTGGACGGACGTTCAGAATGACTAGGAGCCATCTCCCCTACTCCCTCCATACCAGTGGACTACACAGTGCAGTTGTAACTAGTAAACAGTATTGGACGGACGTTCAGAATGACTAGGAGCCATCTCCCCTACTCCCTCCGTACCAGTAGACTACACAGTGCAGTTGTAACTAGTAAACGGTATTGGACGGACGTTCAGAATGACTAGGAGCCATCTCCCCTACTCCCTCCATACCAGTGGACTACACAGTGCAGTTGTAACTAGTAAACAGTATTGGACGGACGTTCAGAATGACTAGGAGCCATCTCCCCTACTCCCTCTATACCAGTGGACTACACAGTGCAGTTGTAACTAGTAAACGGTATTGGACAGACGTTCAGAATGACTAGGAGCCATCTCCCCTACTCCCTCCATACCAGTGGACTACACAGTGCAGTTGTAACTAGTAAACGGTATTGGACAGACGTTCAGAATGACTAGGAGCCATCTCCCCTACTCCCTCCATACCAGTGGACTACACAGTGCAGTTGTAACTAGTAAACAGTATTGGACGGACGTTCAGAATGAGTAGGAGCCATCTCCCCTACTCCCTCTATACCAGTGGACTACACAGTGCAGTTGTAACTAGTAAACGGTATTGGACAGACGTTCAGAATGAGTAGGAGCCATCTCCCCTACTCCCTCCATACCAGTAGACTACACAGTGCAGTTGTAACTAGTAAACAGTTTTATACGCACGTTCAGAATGAGTAGGAGCCATCTCCCTTACTCCCTCTATACCAGTAGACTACACAGTGCAGTTGTAACTAGTAAACAGTATTGTACGAACGTTCAGAATGAGTAGGAGCCATTTCCCCTACTCCCTCTCTACCAGTAGACTACACAGTGCAGTTGTAACTAGTAAACAGTATTGGACGGACGTTCAGAATGACTAGGAGCCATCTCCCCTACTCCCTCTATACCAGTAGACTACACAGTGCAGTTGTAACTAGTAAACAGTATTGAACGGACGTTCAGAATGACTAGGAGCCATCTCCCCTACTCAGTGTATATCTCCCTCTATACCAGTGGACTACACAGTGCAGTTGTAACTAGTAAACGGTATTGGACGGACGTTCAGAATGACTAGGAGCCATCTCCCCTACTCAGTGTGTATCTCCCTCTATACCAGTGGACTACACAGTGCAGTTGTAACTAGTAAACAGTATTGGACGGACGTTCAGAATGACTAGGAGCCATCTCCCCTACTCCCTCCATACCAGTAGGTTACACAGTGCAGTTGTAACTAGTAAACAGTATTGGACGGACGTTCAGAATGACTAGGAGCCATCTCCCCTACTCAGTGTGTATCTCCCTCTATACCAGTGGACTACACAGTGCAGTTGTAACTAGTAAACGGTATTGGACGGACGTTCAGAATGACTAGGAGCCATCTCCCCTACTCAGTGTGTATCTCCCTCTATACCAGTGGACTACACAGTGCAGTTGTAACTAGTAAACGGTATTGGACGGACGTTCAGAATGACTAGGAGCCATCTCCCCTACTCCCTCCATACCAGTAGGTTACACAGTGCAGTTGTAACTAGTAAACAGTATTGGACGGACGTTCAGAATGACTAGGAGCCATCTCCCCTACTCAGTGTGTACCTCCCTCTATACCAGTGGACTACACAGTGCAGTTGGAACTAGTGAGCAGTATTGGACGAACGTGCAGAATGAGTACGCCCGTGTTTCATCAAGAATGGCAAGATTATTCTGTAGTTTAATAATGAAAAGCCACTTTGATTTGCGATTATTCATTACACCACGTATGTCACTGTAATATTACACGCCATTTTAACATGAATCATAACAAATGAATATGGCAATATCGTTATATCAGTATGTATATATATATATATATATATATATATATATATATATATATATGTATATATATAATATAACTTTCTCTACTGGTAAGTAGGGGAAGTGCTGTGTTCCATCCAAAGTTCGATGTCTAGATTTCACCGGAAATATGTGTTTTGAGACCCCTGAATACAAAAAAAAACAGCACTTTTTAGAAAAACGTCCGCGCGCGCGCGCGCGTGTGTGTGTGTGTGTGTGTGTGTCAATCTGTGGACTGCATACCTCAAAAACGAAAAGTCGGTTAATAACCAAAGTTGGTTTGAGAGGTAGAACTGGAACTTAAAAATTCAATGCCACAGCTGGGATTTGAACCACAGACACTCCGCTTACCACGCGGCTGCTCTAACCATTGAGCTACTGTGACAATCTGCCAGAATGGCATTGAATTCTCAAACCAGTTCGTATTTCTCCTGGTAAACTTCCCCACACACGGTTTGTTGGCATAAATAAATAATAATTACCAAAGTTGGTATTTAAGTTTAATATCTTTCAAGGAAGCGACACGAAGATTTTGAAGAAAATTCCTCCACCCTAAACTACCCTTTACATGGAAAATTTTTCAAAAATTGTGATTTTCTTTAAAATGGCTCTAACGATTTTGATTAAAATGCCATATGTTTGAGATATTTTTATGACAAATGAAATGTATAGTTAGAATTTTCTGGCTATAGCCCCTGTAGTCGTATTTACTCTGGACGACTTTTGTATAACTGGTAAACCGTTAGAGATAGACCAAATCGTATATACAAAAAATGTATATCTTGCTAAAATACACAATTTATGTCTCAATAAATTTTCTTGTAGTAGGGTGAACCATTTCGGAGATATTCCCTGTTACGTGTGTGAGTTTCGGAAAACTTCAAACTTTCGTGAAATGGAACATCGCTGTTCATAAGTGTGCAAAGAGAACGGGATCTCAATGGTTTAAAACATTTGACTATCACTCAAAGCGTACTGTATTCCCATATTCCCCTTGTACCTACAAGGAAATAAGCAATAAGATAATTTGTACAAATGTTTATCTCAACTAACACGAAGAAGATATAGGAATAAGGGTTTGTAAGAATGGTTAGTACAAGAGTAGAGAAAGTCATGTGAGTGTGACATCAGATTTTTTAAAATGCGTGTGTATATATATTGGGTTTAAGTGCAGGACAAATCAGTATTGACTGGAAGAAAAGTGACAAAGCCTGAGGAGTAATGATGTTGAGGAAGCAGCGAGAGCGACTAGGTGCAGAAGTACGCGAATGGCGAATGGCTCTCGTTGGACGGAAGTTCCCGGTCCTTGCACCAGACCGTTAGGACTTATGGCCGACTGGCCGCCCACTTGTTGAAGAATCGCAAGGTTTTCGCGCGCTGTTCATGAGCAGCAACCAAATTCCACACACCACAACAAAACCTGCTGCTGCAACAAGGAATATCTCAGAAATGGCTCAATCCACGAAAAAGGTGTCTTTCACATTCAGAATTGAACGAGATCTAAATGTTTTGTGTAGTAAGATTTTGTGTATCTCTTACAGTTTGTAATTATGAAGAGAACTGCAGAGGCTATTCCGAAAAAATCAAGATATATAACGTTTCATTTATCATGAAAATATCTTAAATATGTGATGGTATATTAATCATGTCATTTTTAAAAGATCAAAATTTCCGCGTAAAGGGTAGTTGTGGGGTAAGCTTTCCTGAAAGTTTTCGAGTCGAATCTTTAAAAGATTCTGACAGACTTTTCTTTCTTACTTCTTGTAACGCGTATACTAAGTCTTTCACTATAGAGGCTTACGGGAAATATATGTTTTGGGACCCCCTTAAGCTAAAAAATAGGTATTATAGAAAAGATCGTGTGTGTGCGCGGCTGAGTTCGTGTGTCCAGAACGACAAGTTAATTAAATACCAAATTTGATGTTTAAGTTCAGTACCTCCCAAGGATGCGTCACCAGTATCACCAAAAAGAAGAAGAAAAAAGTTCCCCAGCCAGACTATGCTTCACATGGAATATTTTTAGAAAATTTTGATTTTATAAAAAATGGCTTTAACTAAAGTAGCATATGTTGCAGATACTTTTATGACAAATTAAATGCATATCTTGTATTTTCTGAGAATGTGCTCAGAAACCTTGTGCAGCTGGGTGATTTTCGCATAAGATCTGGTAAACAGTAAGAGATAGACAAAATTGTACCATACAAAAGTGTGTGAGATTAAAACACAATTCTTTTTTAGGGTAAACCATCATGTGTATATTCTTAGCTCCGCCCCGACCCAGGCTGTATGTTCAATCACGTGACCAGTACCAGTCCGTTACACTGGCTGAAACATCCGACCTGGCGATCGGCACTTGTCCACCGGTAGCCTAGCCTTGCGTGTGTATGAGCTACAGCAATCTGTGCTAATGTTTACCTATCTCGAAGCATTAACATTTACCCCATTAAAGTGCTCCCTAGTCACTGTTGATGTTGCTATGCCCCACTGCCGTAATTGTACGAGTACTTGTTAAGTTGGCGATATTATCTTGAGGTTGGTAAACTGTCTATCTATCTATCCACGTGTTTCACACTTCCTCATTGCCACACAGGTCGTAATATAATTGCAATGCGACAGATGTTACCTGGAAACTGTTGTTTCAAAGCAAGGCTTGGCAGTACTTGGACTTAGTGTAATATCGTGTTGAGGTACCGTTAAACAGTTTCTCCTATAGCAACACCATCCTTTACGTCTTTTTACAAACAGAAGTTTTTTCTTCTATATTCTGCATATACAAAGTACTTTATAGAATCAAACTTACCTTTTGTACCTCTTAGACTCAGTTGTACCTCTTAGCGAGCGGATCTATGTGGTCGATAGGACTTCCCTCATGTCACATACTGGATGTGCCTTATATCTCTAATAAATACCAACCACTGGGAATTTATTCTATCTTACGGTTTTATCTCTTCACTATTTCCTACTGACATATTTTAGTTTTGTCGAAAACAAGCTGGCAACACTGCACATTGTGTGTGTGGGTGTCACTTTCACTAGCTCAGTACCTACATAAACTTCCTAACGCTGCAGCTTGAGAGCATAAACAGAAGCCGTGCCTTGTCCTTCTGTGTTTACTGTGCACGTGTAAGCCAATCACAAGCGTTAGCCTGACCAACCTCTTCCCTTCCACCCGGTGTTACCTACATACGTACACAATACTCGTATGTTTGAAATCTAGACATTCCGGATGCTACGGCGGCGCCGTGGTCGAGCGGTTAGCGCGCTCGCCTACCACCTAGGCGGCCCGGGTTCGATCCCAGGGACCCGCATGTGGTATTCGTGATGGACGAAGCGGCGTCAGGGCGGGTTTTCTCCGGGTACTCCGGTTTCCCCCACCATCTCATTCCACCGGTGCTCCATCTTCATTCCATGTATCATCAGTGTCACCGCCTGCGGTGCCGCAGTAGTAAAAGCGGGCGTTAAACACTACAAACAAACAAACAAACCGGATGCTACATATGTAGATCCAACTTGTATGTACAAATAGCATGTTAAGTGCACAAGGACTGTGGACAAGCTCTCAGGCAGACCAAGAAATGAGGAAAATGAACCAACCACAACTTATTCCTACATCTTCTTCGTGTTAGTTGAGATAAACATTTGCAGAATTTACCTTATTGCTAATTTTCTTGTAGGTGCAAGGGGAATATTGAAATTCAGTTCTCTTAACACGGGCAACAGATAAAAAAAGGGAATAAATACCTTCCATTTAAGAAAAGTTTAAATATTACAAGACTCGCAGAAATAACAAGGAATATCTCCGTAATGGTTCATTGCACAAAAACTGTATTTCGACATAAAAGGTTATTAATGAAATCTATATTTTCAGTATAGTAAACTTTAGTTTACCAGTAATGCACAACTCAAAAGTAAACAAACATATGCAATTTTAATCAAAATCATTACAGTCATTTTTGAGAACAGCAAAATTTTCCATGTAAAGGATAGTTCAGGATAAAGGAATTTTCTTCAGAATCTTCGAGTTGGATCCTTAAAAGATGTTAAACTTAAATACAAATTGAGCTTAACCGACTTTTCATTTTTGAGTTATGCTGTACACACACACACACACACACACACACACACACACACACACACACGCCTTTTTCTAAAAATGCTTTTTTGAATTCTGGGGTCTTGAAAACATACATTTCCGGTGAAATCTCGAAATTGAACTTTTGGGTCGCATGCAATTAGATATTCTTCCCCTACTTGCTATACGGAGTAGAGAAAGTAATGTGAAAGGAAGAAACTGCTTCGAGGGTGTGATTGGGTCCACAGTGTAATGCGCATGCCACAACTATTTATTAAACAATTTTATGTTTGTCTTTTCTGATTGTTTAAGCACTTTGGACTCCTCCTTACATCCCCACGAAAAAGTCGAGCCTGAATGGTTTGTTTTTACTTTGTCGAATTTGGCAATGCTGAAATATGGAGGAAAGTTAACACAAACTGTACACTGGCATAACCGCATTTTGTTCCAACAATGATGGTGGAAGAACATTGTTATACCTAAGTGTGCTGTCTGTTTTATGTAAAGCTCTTGCAAGAATTCGATTTAACTTTCCTACGATCGGAATAATATGGTAAAAAACATAGACTTGCTCTTTATTTTGTGAAGGAAGATAAAACATGAATTTATTGTACATTTTCTGTTTCTGGGTCTGTGTTGTTATAGGTTAGGTTAGGTTAGTGTTAGCTTTGTGCTTCGCCAAATTCCTTCCCCGTTTTGAAGAATCTCTGCCACGTTTTCTTCTCTTTCCCCTGGGAGAAAGGCTTCTCTCCTTCGACAATACCACCACCACAGTAAGCATTGTTGAAATTGTAATTATGTAGCAAGAAGTAAGTTTCACTCATATGAGCATAGGTCACGTGACCTCTACCCCGGTCAGTGTCCTGGTTGCCCGTTAGCAAACGTCGCATCGCCATTATCACTTCTTGCTTCTAAAGCTGCTTTTCAAACTACAGTAGCATTTCTGCTTACTAACACACTTTAAATACAAACGTCCTGGGTTCCATTCGCGGTTGAACTGCGGAGAATTTTTCGGCGGCAATCGTAGCCATGGCTCCTCCGCGCAGAAAGTCGCGGGTTCGAGTCCCGCCTCGGGTTATGGGTATTTGTGTGTACTATATGTGTGTATATGTAAAAATCAAGGAAAGCACAGAATGGTAAAGCAAAAAAAAACAATTAAATTCCCTGTTTAAAAATGAAGACCGCATTTATCCGGCTGGGGTAGACGAACAAATGACAAACGTTCATACCTCTAAACCCCCGTACCACAAATACCTGGTACACAAAGTGCTCAAGAGATGCAGAATTGGGAAATTTCCCCGGTTAGATTAGGGGAGTCGTTTCAGCCTATTGTGCTGAACCTCTTCCAGAGAAGGAACAGCAAGATGCCATAGCCATAGTCTATAGCGAGCAATCGACTTGACACAGTCTGTATGAACAGTGAGTGTGCAACATTTGGCATGGAGTCTGCACTCTGCTGTTTCCAGAGGCGAGCTGGAAGGATGGCTGCGGGGGGAGGGGTACAATTAGAGCACCTGGCAGAGTCAGTTGCAGGCCCCCACATACATACAGTGGACGCAGTCAAGGTAACAACAACTCTCCACGCAGCATCACTTCATGCAAGGTAAGTGAATTTCCTCGCCTCCTCGTCTTCATACGCCGGGTTCACTGTCCCTCTGTGTACAAACAAGTGTTAACCCGTCAGTTTCTGGTGGACAAGCGCGAACAAGGACTCTTCTCTATTCTGATCTGTGAGATATAATATTGCTCTTTTACTTTATCTACGTACTGTGTAGAGAGCCAAAAATTCTGTATCAAGATTTCACCAGAGGCGCCTTGAACCCAAAAAAGACATTTTAGAAAAAGATTAGTGTGTGCCTGTGTCAGCTTGTTGACAGCATAACTCAAAAACGAAAAGTCGGTTAAAACCCAAAGTTGGTATTTAAGTTTAGTGTCTCTCAAGAATGCGACACAAAGATTTTGAAGAAAATTCCTCCAACGTAAACTACCCTTTATATGGAACATCTCTCGAAAATTTGGATTTTCTTGAAAATGGCTCTAACAATTTTGATTAAAATGATATATATTTGAGATATGTTTATGACAAATGGAATGTATATCTTGAATTTTCTGGCTATAGCCCCTGTAGTCGTATTTACTCTGGACGACTTTTGCATAGCTGGTGAACCATAAGAGATAGACGAAATCATACTGTACAAAAAATGTAGATCTTGCTAAAATACACAATTTATGTCTCAATAAATTTTCTTGTAGGTTGAACCATTTCGGAGATATTCCTTTTCGGAAACTTAAAACTTTCGCGAAATGAAACGTAGTTGTTAAGTGTGCAAAGAGAACGAAGATTGTCAGCTTTAAAAGATTTGACTATCGTTCAAAGCCTAGTTTATTGTAATATTCCCCTTGTACCTACAAGGAAATAAGCAATAAGATAATTTGTAGAAATGTTTATCTCAACTAACATGAAGAAGATATAGGAATAAGAGTTTGTAAGAATGGTTAGTACAAGAGTGAGTAGAGAAAGTCATGTGAGTGCAACACATCAGATTTTTAGTTAATGCTTGCTTTGGTGCTGCATCTAACTTATGTGATATTGTGTGTGTGTGTGTGTGTGTGTGTGTGTGTGTGTGTGTGTGTGTGTGTGTGTGTGTGTGTGTGTGTTTCTCGGGGGGGGGGGGCGAGTGAGGGGTTATCCCCCTAATCAGCTCATTAATATCTGATATACACTGAGGAGCGTACTGGCTAATTGAAGTGATTTCTAGGAAGACGTTGATGATGACTTAACCTAAAACAATCACCTTTATACGACTGATATATTTGAAGACACGCCCATGGACAGAGAAGCTCGCGTGACAGACATACATACATAGGTTTTTTCTTTCTTTTCATAAACAAACACATCACGACTACTAAATGTGCTCATAATTCTCGTTTTAAGGATGAAAAACTTGATAGTGGACGCCATTAACTGGAAAAGTAACACTTGACGCGAAACAGCGTGTTATTGTTTTCAATCCTATCTGCATATATGTAATATAGCGTGTTGTCTGTAAGACTCACAACAAATAAATGTGTGCCAATCGTAGGCAGAACAGAACAATTGATCGTTTGATTCCGTGGTATAATAAATATACGAGAGGTTATAATTACGGAATAGGACACATGGCTTTTTTATTTTCTCCAAAAAGAAGCAGTTATAATCTCATAGGAAGACAATGGTATAAACAACATTTTGCTATCTCAAGTTCAGTCGTTTCCAAAACATGAGGGCAAGATAGGAGGCAAAATGGAGAAGTGGGGCAAAGTAATTTGGGAGTCAGAGAGAGAGACAAGGGTTAAGAGAGGGATGGAGGGAAGGGGAAAATAGAGTGAACAAGGGGGAGAGTGATATTGAGAGACACATAGAGAAGTGAGAGGTGAACAGAGTGAGTTGAGCAAATGGCAGAGAGCAGAAGAAAGAGCTGGGAGTTAGAGAGGAGAAGCTGATATTGAGAGAGATAGTAAAGGGAGAGAGAGCAAGGGAGGAAAGAGAGGTGGGAGTTAGAGAGCAGAAGCTGATATTGAGAGAGATAGTAAAGGGAGAGAGAGCAAGGGAGGAGAGAGAGGTGGGAGTTAGAGAGCAGAAGCTGATATTGAGAGAGATAGTAAAGGGAGAGAGAGCAAGGGAGGAGAGAGAGGTGGGAGTTAGAGAGCAGAAGCTGATATTGAGAGAGATAGTAAAGGGAGAGAGAGCAAGGGAGGAGAGAGAGGTGGGAGTAAGAGAGCAGAAGCTGATATTGAGAGAGATAGTAAAGGGAGAGAGAGCAAGGGAGGAGAGAGAGGTGGGAGTTAGAGAGCAGAAGCTGATATTGAGAGAGATAGTAAAAGGAGAGAGAGCAAGGGAGGAGAGATAGAGCTGGGAGTTAGAGAGGAGAAGCTGATATTGAGAGAGATAGTAAAGGGAGAGAGAGAGGTGGGAGTTAGAGAGGAGAAGCTGATATTGAGAGAGATAGTAAAGGGAGAGACAGAGGTGGGAGTTAGAGAGGAGCAGCTGATATTGAGAGAGAGCAAGGGAGGAGAGATAGAGCAGAGAGAGACTCATAGGAGAGAGGGGTGAGAGTTAGAGAGGAGAAGCTGATATTGAGAGAGAGCAAGGGAGGAGAGGTAGAGCAGAGAGAGAGAGAGTCATAGGAGAGAGGGGTGAGAGTTAGAGAGGAGAAGCTGACATTGAGAGAGAGAGCAAGGGAGGAGAGGTAGAGCAGAGAGAGAGAGTCATAGGAGAGAGGGGTGAGAGAGAGGAGAAGCTGAGATTGAGAGAGAGCAAGGGAGGAGAGATAGAGCAGAGAGAGAGGTGAGAGTTAGAGAGGAGAAGCTGATATTGAGAGAGAGCAAGGGAGGAGAGGTAGAGCAGAGAGAGAGAGTCATAGGAGAGAGGGGTGAGAGTTAGAGAGGAGAAGCTGACATTGAGAGAGAGAGCAAGGGAGGAGAGGTAGAGCAGAGAGAGAGGTGAGAGTTAGAGAGGAGAAGCTGATATTGAGAGAGAGCAAGGGAGGAGAGATAGAGCAGAGAGAGAGGTGAGAGTTAGAGAGGAGAAGCTGATATTGAGAGAGAGCAAGGGAGGAGAGGTAGAGCAGAGAGAGAGAGAGTCATAGGAGAGAGGGGTGAGAGTTAGAGAGGAGAAGCTGACATTGAGAGAGAGAGCAAGGGAGGAGAGGTAGAGCAGAGAGAGAGAGTCATAGGAGAGAGGGGTGAGAGAGAGGAGAAGCTGAGATTGAGAGAGAGCAAGGGAGGAGAGATAGAGCAGAGAGAGAGGTGAGAGTTAGAGAGGAGAAGCTGATATTGAGAGAGAGCAAGGGAGGAGAGGTAGAGCAGAGAGAGAGTCATAGGAGAGAGGGGTGAGAGTTAGAGAGGAGAAGCTGACATTGAGAGAGAGAGCAAGGGAGGAGAGGTAGAGCAGAGAGAGAGGTGAGAGTTAGAGAGGAGAAGCTGATATTGAGAGAGAGCAAGGGAGGAGAGATAGAGCAGAGAGAGAGGTGAGAGTTAGAGAGGAGAAGCTGATATTGAGAGAGAGCAAGGGAGGAGAGGTAGAGCAGAGAGAGAGAGAGTCATAGGAGAGAGGGGTGAGAGTTAGAGAGGAGAAGCTGACATTGAGAGAGAGAGCAAGGGAGGAGAGGTAGAGCAGAGAGAGAGTCATAGGAGAGAGGGGTGAGAGAGAGGAGAAGCTGAGATTGAGAGAGAGCAAGGGAGGAGAGATAGAGCAGAGAGAGAGGTGAGAGTTAGAGAGGAGAAGCTGATATTGAGAGAGAGCAAGGGAGGAGAGGTAGAGCAGAGAGAGAGAGTCATAGGAGAGAGGGGTGAGAGTTAGAGAGGAGAAGCTGACATTGAGAGAGAGAGCAAGGGAGGAGAGGTAGAGCAGAGAGAGAGGTGAGAGTTAGAGAGGAGAAGCTGATATTGAGAGAGAGCAAGGGAGGAGAGATAGAGCAGAGAGAGAGGTGAGAGTTAGAGAGGAGAAGCTGATATTGAGTGAGAGCAAGGGAGGAGAGGTAGAGCAGAGAGAGAGAGTCATAGGAGAGAGGGGTGAGAGTTAACAGGAGAAGCTGACATTGAGAGAGAGAGCAAGGGAGGAGAGGTAGAGCAGAGAGAGAGAGTCATAGGAGAGAGGGGTGAGAGAGAAGAGAAGCTGATATTGAGAGAGAGCAAGGGAGGAGAGATAGAGCAGAGAGAGACTCATAGGAGAGAGGGGTGAGAGTTAGAGAGGAGAAGCTGACATTGAGAGAGAGAGCAAGGGAGGAGAGGTAGAGCAGAGAGAGAGAGAGTCATAGGAGAGAGGGGTGAGAGAGAGGAGAAGCTGACATTGAGAGAGAGAGCAAGGGAGGAGAGGTAGAGCAGAGAGAGAGAGTCATAGGAGAGAGGGGTGAGAGAGAGGAGAAGCTGACATTGAGAGAGAGAGCAAGGGAGGAGAGGTAGAGCAGAGAGAGAGAGTCATAGGAGAGAGGGGTGAAAGTTAGAGAGGAGAAGCTGATATTGAGAGAGGTACAGAACGGCGAGAGAGTGCAAGTAAGGTGGAAGAGATTGATAGAGGACAGAGAATCAGGTTTGAGGCAGGTACATAGGAAAGTGAGAGAGCACAAGAGGGGAAGGTAGTGAGAAAGAAAGAGTAGGTAACAGTGATAGAGGGAAGCTCCGCAGTTAAACCTTGGCAAGTGATTTTTGTGTATGGTCACCCCCAAGTAAGTACATACAGCAGGTAGGCAGGCACCACAAAACGGTACCTACATCGTGTGACTGGGGAGCCGTTATTTTCTGCACAATCTGCTGGCAACGAACGTCACGAGTCACTGTGCGGCAGCACTGCAGCAGCAGGTAGGTAAACAAACGAATCTCCTTCCTTCAACTCACATACATATATAACAAGGTGGAACCGGAAGTGTATCATTCACTGCCCACTGCCTCATTTATTTACGCTCGCTTTCAATCATTACTTGTTTTCCAATTCGTAATCACAAAATTCCCTTTCTTACGTTCTTTAGTGCAAACCCAACAAGCTCGAAAGCCAAGTCTGACAACACCAAATTAAACAACACAATTAAAAACAATTTGTACACTTTAACCTAATTATTTTAAGCTGACTTGTAGAGTTTTTAAATATTAATTTGCAATATATTACATTAAAATACAAATGCTATTTTTCTCGTACTTTTCGATGTCAGATGAACAATTCGTAACCACGTGTAGGTATTATGAAGGTAAACATAGAATTTTAAACGTATGTGCGTGCGTGTGTCTGCGCGTAGGTATGCGCGTGTGTATGTGCGTGCGTGTGTCTGCGCGTGTGTATGTGCGTGCGTGTGTATGCGCGTGTGCATGTGCGTGCGTGTGTATGCGCGTGTGCATGTGCGTGCGTGTGTATGCGCGTGTGTATGTGCGTGCATGTGTATGCGCGTGTGTATGTGCGTGCGTGTGTCTGCGCGTGTGTATGTGTATGTGCGTGCGTGTGTAAGCGCGTCTGCATGTGCGTGCGTGTGCCTCCGCGTGTGTATGTGTATGTGCGTGCGTGTGTAAGCGCGTGTGCATGTGCGTGCGTGTGCATATGCGCTTAGTTGAGATAAACATTTGCAGAAATTATCTTATTACTTATTTCCTTGTAGGTACAAGGGGAATATGGGAATACAGTAGGCTTTGGGCGATAGTCAAATCTTTTAAAGCTTCCAAATTCCGTTCTCTTTACACGGCTAACATACAGAAAACTATGAATATGTCCGTAATAGTTCACTCTACAAAAAAATTTATTCGGACATAAATTGTGTGTTTTAGCAAATTCTGCATTTTTTTGGTATTAATATTGGGTGTATCTATTACGATTTACTCATCCAGAGTAAACAGGGCTATATGGGCTATAGCCAGAAAACTCAAAATATACATTTCAGTTGCTATAAAAATATATTAAACATATGGCATTTTAATCAAAATCGTTAGAGCCATTTTCAAGAAAACCAACATGTTCCAAAAAGTTTCCCAGTAAAGTGTACTTTAGGGTGGAGCATTTTCCTTCGAAGTCTTCGTATCGCATCCCTGAAATACATTCAACTGAAATACCAACTTTGAAACAAAGATTGAGATATATTGGTAATGGACCATTTTGAGGTTTGCAGGCGATAAATCACAAATAAGAGAGCATAACGGATGATGGATGTCTCCACAAAACGATCAATTGCCATCTGCAAAAAAAAAAAGATTTTCGTAAAAAACAGTAGGTAGGTAGGTAACGGGTCTGTGAGATAAACGATTCAATTGAAATCATCGATGCACGAATAGCAAGGATGACCAACCTTTCGCAATGCAACAACTAATACATAAATACCCTCAAGTTGTATTGGAGATGCCCGAGACGAAAACTAAATTGTATAAAATTGTGATGGTTTCGTTCATATGAATTTCTCTACCCACTATCGTAACAGATACACCAAACACTTCACAAAAATCAACATCTGACATAAATTGTGAGTTTTGACGAGATCTACATTTTTTGTAGGTATAGTAAGATTTGGTCTATCTCTTACAGTTTATCCGAGTAGTACCGAAATTTCGCGCAGCTCTCATTGGCAAGCTTTCGTTGCGCCCCCTCTATATAACAACACTGAATACTGTATATCATATTAGCCTACATAAACAGGGTGGGAACGGTGGAAAATCTTTCTGGCACATTCCTCTAGCTCACCTTCTTCTAGTAGTGAGATGATAAGTAATGTGTTAAAATAATGTTTTGAAACTTATTTCAAACTAACACCAATATTTTTAGGAACGTTAATGTTGGTAATGAATGTTTTTAAAAAGTAGAAACTATTGTTAAACTTGTCAAACATGTGTATTTTCAAGACTTTACATTTAAATCAAAACTTTAGTTTTTGAGTTAAACTCTCATTTAATTGCACAATGGGCGTTTTTTCCCCTTCCAAGGAGGAGATGATCAGAATCCGTCAAAAAACACATTGCTACATTTCCAGTCAAACAGATTTGACTTGCATTTCGGATTAAATATTGCAATCCTTGGATTTGATCCTCTTAGAAGTAGGATAGGGTCTAAAGGTTGTTCCATGGAAACCCCTACCAGATTCAAATCAATTTTCTTAGCGAAACTGATGTAATAAAACACTTATTTTTTCTATAATCTCACCATATACTCTTCTAAAAACACTAACCTCAAAAGCTACTTAAAATACGCAGAAAACATGTTTACAGGTGAAGGAGTCTCTTCTGGCTGGTATCTCCCGACACCAGTATGAAGGGAATCTTCTGCTCGTCGTCACTTTGAAGGGTCGGTATGATGAATTCTTTTCTCGTATAAAAGATCCGGCTAACTCTTTCGATGAACTGCGATGACTCTTTCTCTCCTATCTCGGTCGTGGTACGGGTATGAAGTATGTTCACAATTTACAGCTAATAATTTTCCTTGAGACGCGACCCCCGTGAAAATTATATGTTACGTCGATGTATTAACTTTTAGTCTTTCTAATGAGATAGTCTTCTTTGCTCTGGAGGCCATAATTGAAATAATATTAGTATATTTATTATCACAATTTTATTCGTTAATATATATAACATTTACAATGAAGACAAAAGATAATCGCACTAGGCCAACTGCAAACGATATAATGCAAACAATCAAACAATGGGAAACAAAACACTCCAACACAACACCTACCATAACTAATAATACTGCATCAAATGCCCCTCATCACAGTATATGCAACTAATTCTATTTTGGGAAAATTGTTTTCAGCCATACAATGTTGCATGTACTGTGATGATCTCCCCACAACAATGTAATTGTACAACAATATAACAACTGTGTTGAAAAACATGCCATCGTTGAATACAAAAATATTTTCTCTTGACAATGTTTCGATTTTTTTTTTTTTTTTTTTTTTTTTTTTTGCAACTTTCAGGGGTTCTATGCCCCTCCCCACTAAAATTTGTTTTATGATTTTTCTTATATTCCAATGTGTTTTTCTTAAGACAGCGTTTAACCACCATCATTCGTATCTCGTTCGGAATTCGTTTGATCCTAAAATAATCCTCCAGTTCTTTTATGAAAATTTTTGGATTGTCACCGGCTTCTTCGTCAAATGACGGAGGGGTTAGGTCATGGAACAAGTGACTAGCGTGACAATTATGGTTTTGACTAGGGGAGTGCATTGGCATAGCTAAATCATTCTCCTGAAAGTCCGCCATATTACTGTTATTGTCAAGTGCATCAGTATTGGTCATATTTTTGCATTCACTCTATCAGCCTGTAGAGCAATCACAACTTGGGAAAGCCTTCCTGTAAATTCTTTTTCCTTTGTAACCGTTTCATTTATTCTATTTACATTTACATTGGCTTCCTCCTTTACTTTATTCAATTCTTCTCGCTGTGACTGCATCTCAGCGCTTATACCCTTTACAACATTTTCTAAACTATCAATTTTTACATCAATGTCATTTTGTTTTGACCTAATTCCATCTTGATACATTTTACAACTCTGTTCTACCACGACTATCTCTGTTCTCAATTCATCTCCTACCTTTGCAATTTTTGCATTCTGTTCTGCTAGTTTTTCATCAAATTCTTTACTTAATTCAGCTTTCATTTCTACCACTGTCTTCTCCTGTCCTAACTTAACTTCATTTATCAATTCTCCTAGCCTAGCTATTTCTACTGTGTTTGATTCCTGTCCTAATTTTATCACGCTTACTAACTCACCTAATTTAGCTATATCATTGTTACTTGATTCAATTCTTTCTGTACATTCCTTCTTACATAATTCAATTTCTTGTGACAATTTATTTATATTTCTGGCATTATCCTCCTTCAAATCTGCTACATTTCTAACAAAATCTGCTTTTATATCTGCTGTATTTTTGTTCATCGCTTCCAATATTTCTTTCAATCCTATTTCAGATTCCTTACATACTACATTCTTTCTACCTTCTACTGATAACTTATCACTCACTTCCCTCTCTACACTATCATTATCTTTCTCAACTTTTTCCATCTTCTGTACAATTTTCTTATTGCGTAGTATCATAAATTAGTACTAGTCTTACTTGAATTCTGGAGCACAAGAAAAAGGATACTCCGTCAAAATGTCTTCTTTTCACTCTTTGTCCAGGTACATATTTTTACTCTATACGCCTGTATTCGAGCCGTCGCGCGTCTGGGCGCCAGTATGAAGGAATCTCTTCTGGCTGGTATCTCCCGTCACCAGTATGAAGGGAATCTTCTGCTCGTCGTCACTTTAAAGGGTCGGTATGATGAATTCTTTTCTCGTATAAAAGATCCGGCTAACTCTTTCGATGAACTGCGATGACTCTTTCTCTCCTATCTCGGTCGTGGTACGGGTATGAAGTATGTTCACAATTTACAGCTGATAATTTTCCTTGAGACGCGACCCCCGTGAAAATTATATGTTACGTCGATGTATTAACTTTTAGTCTTTCTAATGAGATAGTCTTCTTTGCTCTGGAGGCCACAATTGAAATAATATTAGTATATTTATTATCACAATTTTATTCGTTAATATATATAACATTTACAATGAAGACAAAAGATAATCGCACTAGGCCAACTGCAAACGATATAATGCAAACAATCAAACAATGGGAAACAAAACATTCCAACACAACACCTACCATAACTAATAATACTGCATCACAGGTTCGCCAACATAGAAGCTTGAATTAATTGCGCTTAAGCCGTGTGTACTTAATCTCATTCCGGATTGAATTCCCCATGGAAACGTAGTGTATTTGATATGGAAGTTGTGGGTGGAATGTACTAGCATATCCACAAGGGAGGAGAAAGCAATAAACACGCACCAACCTTTAGTGACAACATAACCTATAAATTTGTTTTTTGTAGCTTGTCGTTTCTACTTTCACAGACCCGGACCCGCATGACTCGTTTGTTATATATATATCGGACCGGACGCATCCTCAGGGCTGGACAATACCAACGTTCTCTTGTCCCAAATCTGAGTTTGCCTTCACACAGACTTGGTTTCTGCTTGGGCTACGTTTCAGTAAAAGTTATAGTTGCATATTCTGCTGGAAATATGGTGCTACTGCTTTAAATTAATGTAATGACTTCCCTTCCACCCGGGGAATGACGGATGCACGGTACCGGTTACGTCATTCTCCGTGCCTGTGTCGCGTGTGACAGCACACGGTTCCGCGCTCTAATGAGTACATGTTTCCAAATATAGTAATAGTGTCATCTATGAGGTGAGCCCCGATAAGGAACCTTTTATGAAAAAGAAATAATGAGGATCGTTGAAGGAAGTAAGGAAGAGAACTAACTGAGGCGTGTCGAAACCTGAACAGCAGTGGACGGGAGGGATGACCGGTGGAGTGACGCAAAAACCTCTAGCTCTTACCTGGGTTAAATGGCTTTAAGGACCAAAGCACATATCCGGGGGGGAAAGGAAACAAAATGGAAGAGGTTTTTCTTTTTGAAGCTTAATGCCGTTTAACTGAGTAGATGATCATATCTTCGGAGAATGAAAGAAGTCGAGTTCAACTGGACTTGGGGTCCGACATTGTCTCCTTAGAGGAAGGGAAAAGCTCCATCGTAACCAGACATCTGCTGAACGTGACGTAGATACCACGGATGTGAACGGCTGCACCTGGACAAAACACTCGAGCAGTGAAATCGCTAAAGGCGGAGTGAGGTTTGCCCACCCCTGACACCGAAAAGCTACTGCGATAAAGCTAATTTGGTTATTTTAACGGCGTTTCTCCGCTGCGCCGTAAATCTGTGCTATGGACATTGATGTGTCATTGTTAGTTAGGTGCCATATGGAGTGACCTGGCAGTTCCTTTGTTGCCCAAGAACCCCTTCTTCGTCCTCTTCCCCTCAACACACACTTCACATAGCTCCATAGCAACTCCAAACTCTTAAAATTACTATTTTTACTCTTCTTTACTTCCTCTACTCGTAAGTAGAAGTATTGTATTCCACCCAAAATTTCGATGTCGACATTTCTTGCTTAAACATAAAATTTATATCCAAATTTTTAGAGTGAACCATTTCAGAGATATTCCTTGTTATTTGTGTGAGTTTTGGAAGATATGCTTCCGTCAAATGGAACATCGTTATTCATTTTTTATATCTTAGTCGTGCAAAGAGAACGGAATTTGAAAGCATTAAAACATTTGACTCTCGCTCAAAGCGTACTGTATTCCCATATTGCCCTTGTACCTACAAGGAAAACCAGCAATAACATAATTTCTACAATTGTTTATTTCAACTGAAATGAAGAAGATGGAACAAAAAGAATTTTTAAGCATGGTTAGTGCAAGAGTAGAGAAAGTCATGTGAGTGCAACACATCACATTTTTAATAAATGTATAAGATGTATCAGTAATTGTTTACAAAATGGGCCGCTCGAGAAAATTAATGAAACATAGTGCAATAGATGCAGTTTTTATTGCTAATTACGATTCTGAAACATTTATTTGTGGTCAGGCTTCGTTTTTGATTTATGAGCAGATTCCATACATATGAAGCAGCGGTTTTATTTCGCTATTGTGGCGGATATATACCAAATATATGTTTATAAATGAGTGTAATACATGCTATTATGACTGATTAATGTATTTACGTTGAAATTGTTACATAAACACTGCCCAAGTTGTAAATATTTCGATAACACAGGACCACACTCATATACACACAGTAAACCTAACCTAACCTAACACAGGCGAAACTAAAACGAACCTTCAGCGGCAAATAAAACTTCTAAAATCGTGATCAGCAAATCAAACTGCATCCGTTGCACTATGCTTCATTCATTTTCTCGAGCGGCCGATTTTGTAAACAACTACGGATGTTGAATTAGCAATGAGTAAAGGAAGGTACCTATGTGATAGTTTTTATTATAAATTGATATAAATAAGTTATTTCTATTTGAAACACTGCGATTCATGGAAATGATCGCACGTATGCCGTAGTTGAGAATATGAAATGTTATGTTCCTCCGGTCTTTGTTTGTATGCGAAGTCATGCATTAAGAGGATTGCAAATAAAACAGAAGTTGTTAGTGCAAGGTCTGGCAGCAGTAGGTACCTTATACAAGTTCTATGAACTCGCCACGCGAGTGAGTGAGCTAGCTAGCTTGTATTTATGTACATATATTGTCAAGGTCAAGGTTATGGCTATCTCACGCACCATCTTATAATATATAGTAATGTGCAGACTTGTTGTACCGCCGTTAGAACTTACAAACTTAGGTACCCAATGTTTACCTAGAACATGTGTATTTATCGACGACAGTCTCCCTGCTGCGTACAATACTTCAGGCTATGTCCTGTTCCCCTTACTAAGTGCACAACTGCTTCACGCAAACACGTACAACCATTATTGTGATATTGTTTTGGACAATAACAATACAAACTGTGTCAAACGCTATGTATCTTTAAGGTTAGAAAATCCTTGTATGGTCCGGAAATTACGCATTTTCAGCTGTCTACTGTTTTCAGTGTTTCAACTGCTGAATACCAAAATATTGCTTAAAATCCATTTATACTAAAATTGGATGATTCATTAACACATAATTCAGATAGCTGGTTTGTTCTGATTACCTATTACGTTCTTTATTGGTAAGCAGAGGAAGTATTGTATTCCACCCAAAAATTCGATGTCGAAATTTCACCGGAAATAGGTATATGTTTTGAGACCCTCTGCATCCAAAAACAAAAAGCATTTTTAGAAAAAGGTCCGTATGTGTGTAAGTACAGCAGAGCAGAAGGCTGACACAACAGCTCAGTCTATAGATCACCTCCCTGATGTGCAAGGGGTCCTGGGTTCTATTCTCGGCAGGGGGATAGCAGTTTTCCTCCAGCGAAGATTACTCCTTATTGTCTCTAGTCTGGAAGTATTACTGAGAGTGTGTATGTGTCTGTGAATTTAGTGTTTAAAATTCCCTTAACGCCAGAACTCATTGTTGCGGTGTTAAACGAGCACTGTAGGTAAGTATTGCAGAGAAGGGGCCCCCGATATCACGTTCGCAGTTGCGATCCTAGTACGAGTTGTCTTGGGACATATATAAAACACATTAATATGAGATAGAACAGTGCGACAGTTAAACTTTGTAAAAGTACCATCATCATCATCATCATCATCATCATCATCATCATCATGAGGAATAAAGCATGTTTACTTAACCACAAGATACGTATAGACTTCCGTTACTGAAAAACGGGACAAGAGTTCAAATTTCGTGGAACATGCAGCAATTGTATTGTTGTAACCTTGCTATTATACTCGCAACATTTTAATTATCTCCTGTATTGTTACTGTAAGAGCGTGGAGCGCAGTGTTCCGGTTCCCAGACAGAGGGTTCGAGCCCATCCATAACAGTGGCGGTCTTTGGCCCATGTAGAGCAGATATCAGCTCAGTATCGTGGTCAATTTGTGCAACTGTGTCACATCTGTAGACCTGGAAAACCAGTGGCGGCTCCGGTAAAGTCTCCACATCGAATTGCTTGGGTGCAATAGAATACTTCCCCCACTTACTAGTTGAGGAAGAAATAGAAAATCCGTGACGATGGTTCACTTACAGGGAAATGACAACACACCAGCACCGAACCCAGTCCCTTTGTCATTTTAGTGTAATTTTATTAAAAATTTCGTAATGCACAAGATTAAATATTTATTTGAGTATAAAATACATTGTATGTAAACGAACTCAATCCAAAATGTTAAGTTGGGGCCTAAGTTAGGCCAAATACCCGAAATGTGGTTGTCAACTCATAATATAAATTATTAACGAAGCTGCAGCGTTTCCTTTTTAACGGTAATTGTTGTGCGGGAGCCTTGTGTACGTTCCTTAACAATCAGGTGGCAATAATGTGGAATAATATTGTTGTGGCTGGGAAGGTAAATTGGCCAACTCGAATCACAATATTCTGGTAGGTTGTAGATGTGATAACACCACCACCAGCATGAAACGCGATTGTGCTGCAATGTTACGGTTCAGCGAGCCCACATCAACACAGGGGTGTCCAAGCTTTTCTTCCGGTGTGTACGTGGACATATGTAAGCCTAAAGCAACTTCTGAATCAATCTATTTGCGCCTGCATTTTAATGACATAACCTCATAAAACAATACATATTGGACAGGTTGAATACCCATTGGTTTAAATCAACCAATCATGTGCATAACAATTTCAACCAATGAACAGGCTTCCTTCATTATCACGCTTGTTTGTTTCTGCTTTTCTTATGTTATGATCACACTAGAGAATCTAGTTGCAGTGTGCTAACAAGTGCACAACGTAATTTGACGCAATAGAGTCGCTGTTCAAATGTCAAATATGGATGACTTGCTTCGTTGATGTGTTTAATCCTATGTTTGGAATCAGTTTCACAAATTTTATATTGATTGAAATTAGAAATTAACAGCAGATATTTCAGCTACTGATATTGCCAACATCTTAAAAGATTGGTGAATCAATATGAGAATCTTGTAGACCGTGGCAATGATTGCTGATGCAGGTATACCTGCTTCATATTTCTTTTAAGAGCTTAGTAATTACAATGCATCATTTAAATAACATTTCATAGGTTATGGCATCCTTTAGTTCGTCAAATAGTCTTAATAAATGCAACTCGTAATAGTCAAATTGTCTAGATATCTATGGATAATTTGACAATCACTCGTAACATTACTTATTATAATTTTGCGTGAAGAAACGCGAGACAAATTATCCCAAATGTGAAAACCTCGAGTGCTATTTGTTTAGAATATTCCGCGAAAGAGTTAATAATTCTTTTATTACTTTCTCTACTATATATAGTAAAGTAGAGGAAGTATTGTATTCCACCCAACAAATTCGATGTCGAGATTTTACCGGGAGTATTTATTTTGAGATCCCCTGAATAAAAAAGGCATTTTCAGAAAAATGCGTGCGTGTGTACTTGTGTCGGTCTGTGGACAGCATAAGTCAACAATGAAAAATCCGTTAAAAAATCAAAGTTGCTATTTAAGTTTAATGTCTTTGAAAGATGCGATACAAAGATTTTGAAGAAAATGGCTCCATGCTAAACTATCCTTTAAGTGGAACATTTTTCGAAAATTTTGATTTTCTTGAAAATGAGTAGCGATTTTGATTAAAATGTCATATTTTTAAAATATTTTTATGAGAAATGAAACGTATATCTTGAATTTTGTGGCTATAGTTTATGTAGCCCTGTTTACTCTGGATAACTTTTGAATAACTGGTAAACCGCAAGAGATGGACATAATCTTATTGTAGATCTTGCTAAAACACATAATTTATGTCCCAATAATTTTTTGTAGAGTGAAGCATTTCAAAGATATTCCTCGTTAATTTTGTCAGTTTCGGAAAACTTAAAACTTAAAGGGAGGTCTGCTCTATTTAAAATTACAATTGTTAAAGGTAGGTACAATTTTCAAAAGTAAATGAAGACGACCCCATGACAGTCAGGTTATGTTTCTTAGTTTATTGGCATTGTTTGAGTGATGGTCGCAATTGTGTTTACTGCGCATGCGTACTGATGTTCAGATGTTCAGTAACGTAACAAGATATACTGCAAGGCTTAGGAACTAACCTTTGCATCACATTTCAACATTAATTGTGATTAAATTCACTCGCATTAAGGTAGTAGCAATGTTCACACAGTGTTTGTGTGACAGTTAGTGAAATAATAAACCTTTTACATCCATTCATCAAGAAGCTAGATGGCTCCAAATATGACGCAACCTTTTCGACAAAATGGTTCTTTGTTGACAGTAAGTAAGTGTATTGTATGTATATATTTGTTACACTCATGGTTAATGTGTGGCCGAAGCAGTAGCTTACACCCGGTATAGTGGAAAGCCAATACTTTTTATAAACCTTACGCCTACTTTTTCGTCATGCTCGAGCGCATGCGTAGAAGATGTACACAATCGTCAGATCATTAAGGACTGCTCCACCTCATCTTGAATTAGCAATCTGGAGCCTACCACATCAGTATAACCTTGTATTGCTTACTTCTGTAGGTATCAGATATTTTACTCCATGGCAATGCGTGTCCACTGATTCTTACGTGTTGTTTATTGCATTAACACTAACTTTGGGCAGTACGTATAAGCGACGTAACGAGACAATTCCACATGTAAAATGCAATCACCTTAGGGTACCACTTTACTATTTTCTCTACTGCTCACCCATGGTTAAGGAAACTTGGCATTCGATCAAAACGTTTCGTATATATACATAACCTGAAAATGGAAGTTTGATGTCCCATGAAATACCACGACAACGTTCTTGTTCTGTGCGCGTGTGTTTGTGTGGTTCGCTGGGTGCATGAACAACAAAACACACCAACAAATGTCCAGCAAATACCAACTTTGGTATTAAAGTGTGCCATCTTTCAAAGATACGACGAAAGAATTTTCAAGCAAATCTCCCTTGCACCTCGGACTACGCTTTCCTTGGAAAATATTTTTTTATTTCCTCGAAAATGCCTTTAATGATTTTGATTAAACTACATTATTTTTAAGATATTTGTACGCCTAATATAAAACATATACCTCCTTCAATTTTCTGCAAATAGGCTGAGAACTCCACTTCATTAAAAATAAACACATACAAGTGGGAGATCCAGGTTCGATTCTGGGTACCGAGGTGGGGATTTTCTGTCTTGAGACCTGGTCCGGGGTACACTGAGCCTTGCTAGATCTCTAAGGTGTGAGATGATGAACAAGGAACGGCCCTGGTTGTGTAGACCGCAGTGCTGACCACGTCCCATCCTCCTGTACAGCACCCCAATCATGACGCTCGCAGTGGGCACAGGAGGGGAACAAAGCGGCCTCGGCGTGGAATGGGATATTGCCCCTTTGGTTATTTATTTGTAATTCTTTCCTCACATTCAATGTTTCCTCGCGGTGTGTATCAGAAACAGAATGGAATTTGAAATCCATCACAAGATTCGGCGTTCTTTTTAAACATGTGACTATCGCTTTAGCCTCCATTAGCCCTGTTGTATAATGATCATTTATTTTACTATCTACTTCCTGTTAGAAAGATAAACACTTGTAACAATAATTACATTCACCATCTTGTTGAAGGTATAAGGCATAGTAATGTCAGAACTAACACTACCAAGGGGAGGGGAGGCGAGGGGAAGGTAATTTGTGACCACCACTGCTAACAAAATGTCTTTTAAAATACATTTTTCAATATTGTTTAACTATTCCTTTTTTTACTTTTTTACATGATTCGCATTATACAGATGGGGTAGTACTTTATGACCACCTGGGCATTTGATTGTTTCTCAGACAGACCAACAATGAAAACTTTGAAACAATTACGCAACTCAGTAGCAGAAACAGTGCTAGGGTTAACATCCCATACTCATTCCATGGCACTCGAGAAACAATTAAATATCTACAGCACTTTAAAAAAAGGTATTCAATAATTGTAACCGATGATAACGCATATCTCAGTTATGGCCAAATAACCCGAAAAACTTGTTCCATTTGTTGTGGAGTACATTTTCCTCTATCTTATGGTTTACTAGTTATACAAAATACCGTCCCAATGAGGAGGGTTTTACAGGCTATTCCAAGAAAATTCAACATATATATTTTTGTCATGTAAATGTAGTAAACGCGTATTTTAATCAAAATCATTAAAGCCATTTTTGGTAAAAAATGACCCGTAAACCAACGACAGGTGTGGTCCTCCAGACATTCTGGGGGTTGTGAGAGAGCGATGTGACCGCCAAAACATAAAAATATGGTGCGCTCTAAAAAACGGTTACTATTACTGCTATTGCTCTCTTCAATATAATTGTGAAAAATATTGGAGAGCAAGAGGATTAATGACTTCATTGTCAGAAATCCAGCATTAGCTAACAACAATTTTTGGTAAATCTGAACATTTCTAAAAGTGTTCCATGTAAGGCCTAGTTGCATGTTTTGGGCGACGGGATTTATCTCAACTTAAGGTAACTCCAAAACAGGAATGAACATAAATTCAATTACTATGGTTGCAGACACTTGTGAATGGTAATGGGAGAGAAAGTAGTGTGAGTGCGTTGTTGCAGTGAGTATAATAACAAATGAGAGACAGGCTTAGCACGAGGTTTGCAGAGAATGTTTGGTGAAGAAGTCAGGCACAAAGGCAGGTAGAGTAGGTATCTAGTTGGAAGCAGTTAAGGATGCGACGGTGTTGGTGTTGCAGGAAGAAGAATACCGGAGGAGTGACCTGGACCATGAGGATGTGGGCAGTGCTGGTGTGTGTGGGATTCCTGTCCACGTGGGCTGCAGCGGCAACCTCCAACTTGCCCCGTAAGTCACGCACGTCTAACAACCTCTCCCTCTCTCTCTCTCTCTCTCTCTCTCTCTCTCTCTCTCTCTCTCTCTCTCTCTCTCTCTCTGCATGCGCATTCTTCACACGCACTATGTCAACACTTCCCACTATGTACCCTCTGTCACAAAACAAAATACATAGTTCTAAAATTACCAAAATAGATGAACATGAAAATACAAATTAGCCCAAACATTTCACAATGTCTTTATTGTGCATGTCCACAACTGACACGTTTTCTAAGGTTTCCATTAAGAAAGTGCCTCGTTTGTCAGAAAACACCATGTTATAAGACGAAAATGAGCGTTCCACATCAACTGACGTCACTGGAACATACCAGGTGAGTCAGCCGCGCCTTATTTTTTTGGAAGGTAGGCCACCCATCTAACGGCATGTGCGCCTTAGTCCAGTTTTGCGCTTACTAAAATGTATTGCTTGACGCTCTTAAAGAGAGGAATGCGCAAAATTGAGAGCAACAGTGCTTTAAGGGACAGAACGTACTCCTCGCTAAAGTACACCTCAAAAACATACGACTCGTTTACTGAGAGCGAATTCCGGTTTCCGGCCGATTTTACAAACTTTTTATTAGAGTATACATAGCAACGTAATTCAGAAAACGGCTCGGAAAAAATGGACCTATCATATGAGTACACTAACAACGTCAGCTAAAAAGAAAATGGTGGATTCTTGTACTTAGAGCAGGGGTTGGCTGCCAAAAATTACGAAAAATTTAGAGACACGCCTCATCCATCATGGACCCGTACAGTCAAAACGGACATGTTATTAAATAACAGTTTATTTACATTTTTGCATGAACTACGTCTCGTGCATCTCAATTAATATGCATAGCAGCTTTTGCCATTTAATTAATAATATTAAAACGCCCAGCAAATGATTAAAACTGTCTTAAAAGCCTAAATCAAGCCCGAAAACTCGCGAGGTGGCAATGGCATAGCGCCAGGCATACAAGTCCTACTATTCCACGTGGTACGTGCTTCCAGTCAAGTCTCGAAATAGCTGAATAGGATTGTGACATGTAGTCTGCGCTAAGCTCTAATGACATAGGTTCGAGTCTCAGTATTGTAAATATTTTTTTTTATGTTCATCAAAACTTTGGAAACCGAATTCACAATAATCTAATTATAAAGTCCCTAGGCGTTTAGGGCATTATAATTTAAATCGTTTTTGGTTGTCTGCAGTTTGTAATTGAACAGGTGTAATGACTTCTGCGTCATTGAACTGGCATGATGTATTGTGTTGCGAATGCCGACCCCTGCGTTCTCCACACGTATGCTGTCGCACGATATTTTGTGCCAGTCTTTCATTATGTATTCGACAGACGAGTACGTAGATATGCTTTTGATCTACGGAGAAGCAAGAACAAATACACCGGCGGCTGAGCATCTATATCGGGAGAGATATCCGAACAGACGACAACCAACAGCAAACAGCTTCCGGAATGTTGAAAGGCGTCTGCGGTAACAGCATCACTTGCAAGAATGCTTCCTCATAGACACGCACCATCAACATCGGGTGTTAATGGAGAAGCAGTTTTGAACGCCACCCAGAACAATACGCATACTAGTACACAGGTAGTTGCTCAGGAGGTGAACATCAGCCAATGTTCTGTAGTGCGAATATTGAACACTAATAAGTTCCATCCTTATCGTTTGCACTTACACCAAGCACTTCACGGCAGAGATGTCGAAGCTCGAGTGATCTTTTGTGAATGGTTGCTGGAGCGAATAGCAAGTGATGTGGGATTCACATCCAGGATATTGTTTTCTGACGAATCAAGATTCCACAACAATGGAACTGAAAATCGTCACAATATACACTATATGAGTGTTGATAATGCTTATTGGGTAAGGGAGGCAGCGTTCCAAGAGCAGTGGGGTGTAAATGTCTGGTGTGGAATCTTGGGAGATCCCCTTGTTGGACCATTATTCTTCGAGGGGAATCTAACAGGAGGCTACCTGGAATTAGCTCACCCTTATTATTAGGGAATGTGCCACTGCAGGAGCGAATGACGATGTGGTTTCAATACGATGACGCTCCTCCGTATCGGTCGAGGATCGTCTGCAATCATTTGAATCCTGCACATCCTGGTCATTGGATAGGAAGACAAGGACCAGTCTCCTGGCCTGCCAGATCACCTGATCTGACACCTCTTGAATTCATTCTCTGGGATTATTTAAAAGAACGCATTTATACAGAGGAGTTGGACAATCCAGAAACCCTTCGCCAGCGCATTACAGTGGCTTGTAGATCTGTTCAACCCTGTGTATAAATGATCCTTATTTTAATTGCACCTACCTATAGGTGTGTTTAAACAACTACATAATTGTAGTTCACCAATAAAGAAACATCAAACAATGCCACAAAACATAAATAAAGCAATAAAAATGAATATAATAACCGTTTTCAGAATAATAGTTTGTAAATTGTGAGGATTGCACGGTAAAAAATTAGTACATGCAGGTGATTGGAACCACCTCCACAGCAGACAGATTACTTCGGAGTCTTGCGCTCGTTCCAATTGAGCTACCTAGTAACGTGTGAGGTAGACATTCCGTTTAAGATGTAATACTCGCTTGTTCCAGTGAACATTTGCACAAGTTCTGTAGCTGAAATAAATGTCACTGCATCGTCCCCCCAATGTTGTTAATATCCTCCATTGTTCACTGTGATTGTTGTAAAGGCACGACTGGCATACAGCGTTTCAATGTTACCAAATAAAAAAATTAAAAACTATGAAATTAGTTAAAACAGGTTGTATAGGACCACCATTTTCGAGCATGTATTTCCATAATTCTATCTACATCATGAGCAACAAATAAGCTTTAAAGTCCGAGGTATGGTCATAAACGTGTATTAACATATTGTACACTAAGTCTTGTATTCTAACATTTGGTTAATTCGTCAAGTTGACTCGGAATATCTGTACATAATAAAGCTAGGTGTTTCTTACTGCACAAACTGGCCTTTTAATTACACTGGTCGGCGATATGTTTGGTCCTGATGAAACAATGCGTGAATATTGTATACTTACATAACCTCAATGTAATGAAACCTCTCCATCACCTCGCACACAAACATATCGATTTTAGCATTAAAAGATCCTCAACTTATTGATACATTTTTCACATACATTTCTCAGTATTTTATGTTATATGACCATAAAAGAATAATATGGTGTATCTTTTTAGTAAAGTTATTTTCACATTTTCCAAGTAACAAACTGTGTTGTTTCATCAATAAATAACGTATTTTCAGCCTTTTCTTGTGATTTTGATGAAGATTCTCCGTGTTCAATTTGATTCTTCTGAATGTCCATTTTCAAACAATTCTGAGATTTCTACCGCCTTCTGTGCCCCTAAAGGGACGAATTTGGAGAAAGGCCTCCTTTGTGGTTGTGTACCTTATTGAAATAGATCACTTGTGTAGTTGGAAGCTTCTAGAGTACTAGTTTGGGCTCTGCGTTACTAGTCTTCTCCCGGAATAAGAAGCACACTAGAGGTAAACAAAGAGTGGAAAATAGTTCCTGTATTTTCTGTGTGTTATCACTTTTAAAATACACTAATGAATACGTTTAAAGATTTTATTGTAATGCACTACACTTTTCACAGTTATTTAGAAATAGAAAATAATCAAATAATTAATTTACTGAAATTGAGCAGTTATTGCATATCAGCTGTTTATGCTGTACATCTGTTGGGCGGAGTTATATGAAAGTGCGTTTCTTAGTTAGGATCTAGTTATACTATTTTTTTCAGAGTTACGATTTTTTTTTTTTTGTTTTTTTGTTTTTTTTTTTTTTTTGGTACCACTGAGTGTTATTGCTGTCTCAAAATAAGCGGGGACTGTAGAATTTTATGTTCTTTCAGTTTCACATCGCTGTATCTCTGACGTTTATGTAAAAACATTCTTTTTTGATTCACTGGAACTCAAAACATTTTTCCAGTGAAGTCTCAACATCGATTTTTTTAATGCAAGACAATCACTGCGTTTCCACGAGGAATTGAAATCGATTTGAGTCCAATCCCATACTCAGTGCTATCTGTGTTTCTATGTTGAATTCAATCCGTAGGTATAAAGATCGATTTGGAAACATAAGACTCGAGTATAAATAATTCAAGCTTCTATGTTGGTCACTTGGTATGTTGGCGAACCTGTAAAAAGTGTATTTGTTACGTATTTTAAGTATGTTTTGAGGTTAGTGAATGTAGTTTACAAGAATATATAGCGACGTTAAAGAAACAATAAAAGCGACTGCTGTTTTATTACAATACCTTCGCTAAAAAAAAAAATGACGAGCGCGCAGCGCGTAGAGTTCAGTGGAAGTTATCTTTGGTGGATTCAACTTGAATAGAATCCGGTCTACTTCTAAGAGGATTCAGTTCCATCTGAATGCAGCGTTCAATCCGGAATGAGGACTCAAATGGATTTGAACTCCCCATGGAAACCTGGTGCATGCAGCTAACATCAGAGAGAGCTTGTTTTTGTTTTCCAAGTAGATGATGATATTATCGGTAGGTGAATTGCAATGACAAGCAAGTTTGTAATGATGCTGCGTGTGGAGCACTGACCTACATGAGATGTCATTGGACCGTTACTGTCATATCATTCCAGTGGTACATCGCTTGTCTGCGGATCCGGATTTCCGTGACGTCACGTTGCGGTGGCTGTACGACCGCAACGCTCCCAAACTGTACGGCTTCCAGGTGAACTACTGCGAGCTCCAGGCATGGGGCCCGTACCGCTGCCGTACCAAGGTAGGGTAAGCTACACAGTTACTGGCAATGTTGCATGTGGGGTAAACCTGTACGGCTTCCAGGTGAACTACTGCGAGCTTCAGGCATGGGGCCCGTACCGCTGCCGTACCAAGGTAGGGTAAGCTACACAGTTACTGGCAATGTTGCATGTGGGGTAAACCTGTACGGCTTCCAGGTGAACTACTGCGAGCTTCAGGCATGGGGCCCGTACCGCTGCCGTACCAAGGTAGGGTAAGCTACACAGTTACTGGCAATGTTGCATGTGGGGTAAACCTGTACGGCTTCCAGGTGAACTACTGCCAGCTTCAGGCATGGGGCCCGTACCAAGGTAGGGTAAGCTGCACAGTTACTGGCAATGTTGCATGTGGGGTAAACCTGTACGGCTTCCAGGTGAACTACTGCCAGCTTCAGGCATGGGGCCCGTACCGCTGCCGTACCAAGGTAGGGTAAGCTACACAGTTACTGGCAATGTTGCATGTGGGGTAAACCTGTACGGCTTCCAGGTGAACTACTGCCAGCTTCAGGCATGGGGCCCGTACCGCTGCCGTACCAAGGTAGGGTAAGCTACACAGTTACTGGCAATGTTGCATGTGGGGTAAACCTGTACGGCTTCCAGGTGAACTACTGCCAGCTTCAGGCATGGGGCCCGTACCGCTGCCGTACCAAGGTAGGGTAAGCTACACAGTTACTGGCAATGTTGCATGTGGGGTAAACCTGTACGGCTTCCAGGTGAACTACTGCCAGCTTCAGGCATGGGGCCCGTACCGCTGCCGTACCAAGGTAGGGTAAGCTACACAGTTACTGGCAATGTTGCATGTGGGGTAAACCTGTACGGCTTCCAGGTGAACTACTGCCAGCTTCAGGCATGGGGCCCGTACCGCTGCCGTACCAAGGTAGGGTAAGCTACACAGTTACTGGCAATGTTGCATGTGGGGTAAACCTGTACGGCTTCCAGGTGAACTACTGCCAGCTTCAGGCATGGGGCCCGTACCGCTGCCGTACCAAGGTAGGGTAAGCTACACAGTTACTGGCAATGTTGCATGTGGGGTAAACCTGTACGGCTTCCAGGTGAACTACTGCCAGCTTCAGGCATAGGGCCCGTACCGCTGCCGTACCAAGGTAGGGTAAGCTACACAGTTACTGGCAATGTTGCATGTGGGGTAAACCTGTACGGCTTCCAGGTGAACTACTGCGAGCTCCAGGCATGGGGCCCGTACCAAGGTAGGGTAAGCTACACAGTTACTGGCAATGTTGCATGTGGGGTAAACCTGTACGGCTTCCAGGTGAACTACTGCCAGCTTCAGGCATGGGGCCCGTACCGCTGCCGTACCAAGGTAGGGTAAGCTACACAGTTACTGGCAATGTTGCATGTGGGGTAAACCTGTACGGCTTCCAGGTGAACTACTGCGAGCTCCAGGCATGGGGCCCGTACCAAGGTAGGGTAAGCTACACAGTTACTGGCAATGTTGCATGTGGGGTAAACCTGTACGGCTTCCAGGTGAACTACTGCCAGCTTCAGGCATGGGGCCCGTACCAAGGTAGGGTAAGCTGCACAGTTACTGCCAATGTTGCATGTGCAACTCAAACTTCACTTTTATATCTATTAAACATGCATGCAAGTATGCTCTAAAAACTTGAAAATATAAGAGGTAGAACTGGAACTTAAAAATTCAATGCCATAACTGGGATTTGAACCACAGACCTTCCCAGTTGTGGCATTGAATTTTTAATTTCCGGTTCTACCTCTTAAACTTTGCCTACACACGGCTTGTGTGTTTAAAAACACCAACAGTAAGTTTGTTGGCATAAATAAATAATAATTACCATGTGAAGGTTATTTAATCCTGGGATATAAAGTACTTGCAATAGTAAGTCACCATTGGGGTAATTGTCTCTGATGTGAGACTGCCTTTGTGGTTTACCAGGAAAAATACGAACTAACTTGAGAATTTAATGCCATTCTGGCAGTTTGTCACAATAGCTCAGTGGTTAGAGTGTCCGTCCGGCAAGCGGAAGGTCTGTGGTTCAAATCCCAGTTGTGGCATTGAATTTTTAAGTTCCAGTTCTACCTCTTAAAACTTTGCCCACACACGGCTTGTGTGTTTAAAAACACCAACAGTAAGTTTGTTGGCATAAATAAATAATAATTGAAAATATAAGTTTAATATATACTTTGTCTATAATAATTGTCACTACAAATAAGGATTAATAAAATTGGAGTTTATTACTGGAACGTAGATATTTCAGTTCACTGCCCAAAAGAAGCGACGAATTGCAGGTAATAACAGCGACATGAGGGAGGTTTTCAAACTTCAAACAATGCTTGTTATGTGTTAATGTGAGTTTATATCCTGAAAAATCGAATGTGTTACACTCACATGACTTTCTCTACTCACTCTTGTACTAACCATTCATACAAACTCTTATTCCTATATCTTCTTCGTGTTAGTTGAGATAAACATTTGTGCAAATTATCTTATTGCTTATTTCTTGTAGGTACAAGGGGAATATTAGAATACAGTAGACTGTGCTTTCGTCATGGACATGTGCACAATAAAACTGATAAATTCTATGAGATTTTTAATAAAATAAAGATCGACGATAATGATCCGTTAGTGAGATTATTTAGAACTATTCATGCAAAGGAAAATAATTTTGAAAAATGAAGTTTTAGTACATGTCGATTGTATAAACATAGAAACAGCTGCCTTATGTGGCATAAAATACATAATTAATACAAAACTAGAGCAGAAGGAGTACAATATTGCGGTTCAGGAAGTTTCTTAATAAATGCTGGAGATTTTATTGGTATCGATTTATCCGCCACAAGCAGAACAGACGGCCAACATGGAGATAGTATGGTTTTGTTGAAGCTTATAGTATCTAGGGCAGCTGTTTAAAGGAATCATATGCATAACAGTTTCAAAATTGAACCAATAACAGTTTTTATTGGCGAAAGAGTTAGCAAATATCGGTATTGCCTATTCTGGTATCCTTATGCACTAGAACTAGCTGCACTGTTCTACAACAGAACCGCTGTTCAAATATCAAATATGGCTGACTCTCACTTCGGTGAACCATCTAACGCTGACATACTTAGAAGATGGAAACCTTATAACACAGAATACAATAGGATATGCGTTTGGAATCAGTTTGACTTTTGTTATATTGAAAGAAATTATAAATTTAGAGCTTATGTTCGTACTTCTGACGTTGGCAATATGTCAGCAGTTTGGAACATCAGTGTGATAATCTTGTAGGCCGTGCCAATGGACGCTGATATATGTAGGATATACCTACCATTGTTTAATTCGAGAAATAGTCTTAATAAATGCAGTGATAGTGAAATTGTGTAGATGAATTTGACAATACTCGTAGTACTACTCGTGAAAACTTGTAAGGTTTAACTACTATTCTTGCCGCATACGGCAGCACAGGCATGGGTAAGGAAGGAAGGGACTAGTGTTTGTGATATTGTGTTGATTCGCCTTGTTGCAGCTTGTTGACGATTCAACAGGCCGAGTGCTGGACAGTAAATACCGGCGGTACTCCGTCATCATCAGCGGCCTCAGGATGTCCACCAACTACTCCTTCCAGGTGTTGCCCTTCGAGGCAGGAGGTGCTTGGGACGCTGAGAAGGACAGCGACCTGCTAATCGTGTCTACCAAGGGCTGTAAGTATCCACGTTCAGTGTCAGTCAAACTGCCAAATGTAGATTAGGTACTGTCAAATATCTCCGAACGTCCCATCCTAGATGAACAACGTTACTTTCCTACCACCACAGCAGATTAATCAGCACACAGCAATTTGGGAATATTACTGGCACCAATATGTCTACCTGCGTGAGGTTGGTATAGAGACTCAGAACTTTCATTGAGCTACACTTTCAGCTCCACGGAATAAACAACATAATCAGTTCCGGTTAGTTTTCATTCACTTTATTGTTTTTCCCCTACTATCACAACTCACAACTTTTACTTCTCGTAACCTTGCTCAGTCTTTTTACTGTCTTTCTTCAACCACACTGTCTCTCATACACTAAGTATAACGTCGTCAACGCCTGTTATCTTCTTACAACACACACGCACAGCTGGCTCACACTCACCCACTTATGACCGTAGCTATAACTATAAAACTAAACTAACGTACACCGACATTGCTGTTGTCTCTTCTCCTTTATATTGGGGATGACGTCACACCTATGTCTCTCGACTCCACGTAGCTAGAAAAGTCCCTTTTGTTACTGCCGCCTACTGTTATTGTCACGTACACACAGCAGGCACGCGAGGCACCATGACCTTGTACGTCTTACCTGCTCGCCGGTACATCATCATCACCACCTTGCTCGGGGACCCAACACCTTTTAGCAAAGGGCAAATGTTTGTACGTCTTACCTGCTCGCCGGTACATCATCATCACCACCTTGCTCGGGGACCCAACACCTTTTAGCAAAGGGCAAATGTTTGTACGTCTTACCTGCTCGCCGGTACATCATCATCACCACCTTGCTCGGGGACCCAACACCTTTTAGCAAAGGGCAAATGTTTGTACGTCTTACCTGCTCGCCGGTACATCATCATCACCACCTTGCTCGGGGACCCAACACCTTTTAGCAAAGGGCAAATGTTTGTACGTCTTGCCTGCTCGCCTGTACATCATCATCACCACCTTGCTCGGGGACCCAACACCTTTTAGCAAAGGGCAAATGTTTGTACGTCTTGCCTGCTCGCCTGTACATCATCATCACCACCTTGCTCGGGGACCCAACACCTTTTAGCAAAGGGCAAATGTTTGTACGTCTTACCTGCTCGCCGGTACATCACCATCACCACCTTGCTCGGGGACCCAACACCTTTTAGCAAAGGGCAAATGTTTGTACGTCTTACCTGCTCGCCGGTACATCACCATCACCACCACCACTATCACCACCACCACCATCACCATCACCACCATCACCATCACCACCACCACTATCACCACCACCATCACCACCACCTCTAACACCACCACTATCACCACCACCATCTCCACCATCACCACCACCACTATCACCACCACCATCACCACCATCACCACCACCTCTACCACCACCACCATCATCATCACCACCATCACCATCACCACCACCACCATCACCACCACCACTATCACCACCACCATCTCCACCATCACCACCACCACTATCACCACCACCATCACCACCATCACCACCACCTCTACCACCACCACCATCACCATCACCACCATCACCACCACCACCATCACCACCACCACTATCACCACCACCATCACCACCACCTCTACCACCACCACCATCACCACCACCTCTACCACGACCACTATCACCACCACCATCACCAACACTATCACCACCACCACCTCTACCACCACCACTATCACCACCACTATCACCACCACCACCATCACCGCCATCACCACCACCAATACCATCACCACCATTACCATCACCACCATCACCACCGCCACCACCACCGCCACCGCCATCACCACCATAACCATCACCACCACCATCACCACCACCACTATCACCACCACCATCACCACCATCACCATCACCACCACCACTATCACCACCACCATCACCACCACCTCTACCACCACCACTATCACCACCACCATCACCACCACCTCTACCAACACCACTATCACCACCACCATCACCACCACCTCTACCACCACCACTATCACCACCACCATCACCACCATCACCATCACCACCACCACTATCACCACCACCATCACCACCACCTCTACCAACACCACTATCACCACCACCATCACCACCACCTCTACCACCACCACTATCACCACCACCATCACCACCACCTCTACCACCACCACTATCACCACCACCATCACCACCACCTCTACCACCACCACTATCACCACCACCATCACCACCATCACCATCACCACCACCACTATCACCACCACCATCACCACCACCTCTACCACCACCACTATCACCACCACCATCACCACCATCACCACCACCACCTCTACCACCACCACTATCACCACCACCATCACCACCATCACCATCACCACCACCACTATCACCACCACCATCACCACCATCACCACCACCACCTCTACCACCACCACTATCACCACCACCATCGCCACCATCACCACCACCTCTACCACCACCACCATCACCACCACCACCTCTACCACCACCACTATCACCACCACCACTATCACCACCACCATCACCACCACTTCTACCACCACAATCACCACCACCACTATCACCACCACCCCCATCTCCGCCGTCACTACCACCAATACCATCACCACCATTACCATCACCACCATCACCACCGCCACCACCACCGCCACCACCATCACCACCACCATCACCACCATCACCATCACCACCACCACCATTACCATCACCATCAATAGCACCATCACCACCACCATCACCATCACTACCATCAATAGCACCATCACCACCACCATCATTACCATCACCACCAACATCACCATCACCATCACCATTACACCCATCACCATCACCACCACCATCACCATCACCGCCATCACCACCACCATCACCATCACCGCCACCATCACCATCACCACCATCACCATCACCACCACCATCACTATCACCATCACCATCACAATCACCACCACCATCACCACCACTTCTACCACCACCACAATCACCACCACCACTATCACCACCACCCCCATCTCCGCCATCACTACCACCAATACCATCACCACCATTACCATCACCACCATCACCACCGCCACCACCACCGCCACCGCCATCACCACCACCACCATCACCACCATCACCATCACCACCACCACCATTACCATCACCATCAATAGCACCATCACCACCACCATCACCATCACTACCATCACCATCACCATCAATAGCACCATCACCACCACCATCATTACCATCACCACCAACATCACCATCACCATCACCATTACACCCATCACCACCACCATCACCATCAGCATCACCGCCATCACCACCACCATCACCATCACCGCCACCATCACCATCACCACCATCACCATCACCACCACCATCACTATCACCATCACCATCACAATCACCACCACCATCACCACCACCATCACAATCACCACCATCACCACCATCACCGCCACCATCATCACCATCACCATCACCATCACCGCCACCATCATCACCATCACCATCACCGCCACCATCATTACCATCACCACCAACATCACCATCACCATCACCATTACACCCATCACCATCACCACCACCATCACCATCAGCATCACCGCCATCACCACCACCATCACCATCACCATCACCATTACACCCATCACCATCACCACCACCATCACCATCAGCATCACCGCCATCACCACCACCATCACCATCACCGCCACCATCACCACCATCACCATCACCACCACCATCACTATCACCATCACCATCACAATCACCACCACCATCACCACCACCATCACAATCACCACCATCACCACCATCACCGCCACCATCATCACCATCACCATCACCGCCACCATCATCACCATCACCATCACCATCACCGCCACCATCATTACCATCACCACCAACATCACCATCACCATCACCATTACACCCATCACCATCACCACCACCATCACCATCAGCATCACCGCCATCACCACCACCATCACCATCACCATTACACCCATCACCATCACCACCACCATCACCATCAGCATCACCGCCATCACCACCACCATCACCATCACCGCCACCATCACCATCACCACCATCACCATCACCACCACCATCACTATCACCATCACCATCACAATCACCACCACCATCACCACCACCATCACAATCACCACCATCACCACCATCACCGCCACCATCATCACCATCACCATCACCGCCACCATCATTACCATCACCGCCACCATCATCACCATCACCATCACCATCACCACCACCATCACCACCATCACCGCCACCATCATCACCATCACCATCACCATCACCACCATCACCATCACCACCACCATCACTATCACCATCACCATCACAATCACCACCACCATCACCATCACCATCACCATCACCACCACCATCAGCACCATTACCATCAGCATCATCATTATTTATTATTATTATTATTATTATTATTATTATTATTATTATTATTATTATTATTATTATTATTATTATTATTATTATTATTATTATTATTATTATTATTATTATTATTATTATTATTATTATTATTATTATTATTATTATTACTATTATTACTATTATTACTATTATTGTTATTATTATTATTATTATTATTATTATTATTATTATTATTATTATTATTATTATTATTATTATTATTATTATTATTTGTCTGTCAATCCATCAGTCCCTCTATCTATCGATCTGTCTGTCGACCGACTTGTCTGTCTGTCGATATGCCTGTGTATCTCTCGATCTGTCTGTCTAACGATGTCTTTTTCTCGATTTGCCTCTCTATCGATTTGCCTGTCTGTCGATCTGTCTGTCGACCGATCTGTCTGTCTGTCCGTTGATCTGTCTGTGTCTCTCGATGTGACTGTCTGTCGATCTGTCTGTCGGTCGATCTGTCTGTCTGTCGATCTGTCTGTCTGTTGATCTGTCTGTCGATTGTGTGCCTATCTGTTGATCTGTCTGTCTGTTGATCTGTCTGTCGATCTGTCTGTCTGTCGATCTGTCTGTCTGTTGATCTGTCTGTCTGTTGATGTGACTGTCGATCTGTCTGGTGATGTGTCTGTCGATTGTGTGCCTGTCTGTTGATCTGTCTGTCGATTGTGTGCCTGTCTGTTGATCTGTCTGTCGATTGTGTGCCTGTCTGTTGATCTGTCTGTCGATCGGTCTGTCTGTCAATCTGTCTGTCTGTCTGTCGATCTGTCTGTCTGTTGATCTGTCTGTCGATCTGTCTGTCTGTCGATCTGTCTGTCGATCTGTCTGTCTGTCGATCTGTCTGTCTGTTGATGTGCCTGTCAATCTGTCTCTCTGTTGATGTGTCTGTCGATCTGTCTGCCTGTTGATGTGTCTGTCGATCTGTGTGCCTGTCTGTTAATCTGTCTGTAGATCTGTGTGCCTGTCTGTTGATCTGTCTGTCGATTGTGTGTCTGTCTGTTGATCTGTCTGTCGATCGGTCTGTCTGTCGATCTGTCTGTCTGTTGATCTGTCTATCGATCTGTCTGTCTGTTGATCTGTCTGTCGATTGTGTGCCTGTCTGTTGATCCGTCTGTCGATTGTGTGCCTGTCTGTTGATCTGTCTGTCGATCGGTCTGTCTGTTGATCTGTCTGTCTGTTGATCTGTCTGTCGATCTGTCTGTCTGTTGATCTGTCTGTCCATTGTGTGCCTGTCTGTTGATCTGTCTGTCGATTGTGTGCCTGTCTGTTGATCTGTCTGTCGATTGTGTGCCTGTCTGTTGATCTGTCTGTCGATCGGTCTGTCTGTCGATCTGTCTGTCTGTTGATCTGTCTATCGATCTGTCTGTCGATCTGTCTGTCTGTTGATCTGTCTGTCGATCGGTCTGTCTGTCGATCTGTCTGTTGATCTATCTGTCTGTTGATCTGTCAATCGATCTGTCTGTTGATCTGTCTGTTGATCTGTCTGTCGATTTGTCTGGCTGTTGATCTGTCTGTCTGATGATCTGTCTGTCGATCTGTCTGTCTGATGATCTGTCTGTCGATCGGTCTGTCTGTCGATCTGTCTGTCTATCAATCTGTCTGTCTGTTGATCTGTCAATCGATCTGTCTGTCTGTTGATCTGTCTGTCGATTTGTCTGGCTGTTGTTCTGTCTGTTGATCTGTCTGTCGATCTGTCTGTCTGATGATCTGTCTGTCGATCGGTCTGTCTGTCGATCTGTCTGTCTGTTGATCTGTCAATCGATCTGTCTGTCTGTTGATCTGTCTGTCGATTTGTCTGGCTGTTGATCTGTCTGGCTGTTGATCTGTCTGTCTGATGATCTGTCTGTCTGTCTATCTGTCTGTCTGATGATCTGTCTGTCGATCTGTCTGTCTGATGATCTGTCTGTCGATCTGTCTGTCTGATGATCTGTCTGTCGATCGGTCTGTCTGTTGATCTGTCTATCGATCTGTCTGTCTGTTGATCTGTCTGTTGATCTGTCTGTCTGATGATCTGTCTGTCGATCTGTCTGTTGATCTGTCTGTCGATCTGTCTGTCTGATGATCTGTCTGTTGATCTGTCTGTCTGATGATCTGTCTGTCGATCTGTCTGTCTGTTGATGTGTCTGTCTGTTGATCTGTCTGTCTGTCGATCTGTCTGTCTGTTCATCTGTCTGTCGATCTGTCTGTCTGTCTGATGATCTGTCTTTCGATCTGTCTGTTGATCTGTCTATCGATCTGTCTGTCGATCTGTCTGTCTGATGATCTGTCTGTCGATCTGTCTGTCTTTCGATCTGTCTGGTCTGATGATCTGTCTGTCTGTTGATCTGTCTGTCTGTCGATCTGTCTGTCTGTTGATTTGTCTATCAATCTGTCTGTAGATCTGTCTGTCTGGCTGATGATCTGTCTGTCAATCTGTCCGTTGATCTCTCTGTCTGTCGATCGATCTGTCTGTTGATCTGTCTGTCTGTGGATCTGTCTGTCTGATGATCTGTCTGTCTGATGATCTGTCTGTCTGATGATCTGTCTGTCGATCTGTCTATCGATCTGTCTGTCTGATGATCTGTCTGTCGATCTGTCTGTTGATCTGTCTATGGATCTGTCTGTCTGTTGATCTGTGTGTCGATCTGTCTGTCTGATGATCTGTCTGTCGATCTGTCTATCTGTCGATCGGTCTGTCTGATGATCTGTCTGTCGATCTGTCTATCTGTCGATCGGTCTGTCTGTTGATCTGTCTATCGATCTGTTTACCTGTTGATCTGTCTGTTTGTCGATCTGTCTGTTTGTCGATCTGTCTGTTTGTCGATCTGTCTGTTTGTCGATCTGTCGGTTTGTCGATCTGTCCGTCGGTCAATCTGTTGATCTATCGTTCTATAGATTTATAAATTCTCCGTTTTGTAAGGATCGTATTTTTGTCTCTATGGGTAGTGTGTGATGTTTTTATAAGCAGAAAGAGAGTGACCAATACCGTAGTGGGCTGGGTAATAGGAATATCAGTAAACCAGACCATGGGTATCCTTTGTTAATGTTTAGGTTTCTTTTGTTTTCTGTTTCCTGTGTTTATTTTACGTGTGTTGGTTACTGGTTATAAACTGTGGTATGTGTTCTTAAATAAAGTTTTGTTAGTCAACAGCGCTTTGTGTAGTGTTTCTCAGTACATATTTATATTTTGTTCATTATATGCAGTATTCTGAGAGCTTTTATTGAGTATTTGTTTGAGAAACGAAAGGTCATTGGACCAGTGCAATCTAAGGTCAAAAGAATCAAATTGAAACGTTCAAGTAAGCACACCAAAGCGTTTGTGTTTTGCATTATGAATTTTATTCTACAGTGTTTTTGATAATATGGCAGCCTGCAGAGCTTTAGGGGTTGGTTCTGTAAAGTTTGCGTTTAGGTAAGTATCCCAAGGGCAGGTATCGTAAAGAATATTTAAACTCCAGTTAGTTTTAAACTATAGATCAAGGTTTTCTTTCGTTTTATAAACGCTAATGTTTATGTTCTGTAAGTCATGTGTGTAATATGGCGGTCCGAGCTTCAGACGTGAGTATCAGGAAGATATTTGAGGAATTGCCATTATGTATGATGAAGCTGAAGCACCTCAGGGATCAAAAGTGTCTGAAATAAACGTGTCAGTTTCTTATGTAGAACGATCATTACTTTTTAAGCAGATTCACACTTACGAGACAGACACTCCTAACCTCACCACGTTAAATTTGAAACCGATACAGAAATCAACGAAGTTGTATAACCCATGGAACCATAATATATTTTAATGTTGGATTGCTATCAACATAATAATGCATTTTTGAAACTCAGAAGTAAACATAAAAGCTTGTAATGCAATTAATCCATGCATCGCGTAAACATACGGTCGTACAATCTTACATGAACATGAATAAAATTGCCTATCGCGTCCTTCCGTGTACCCACTAGGATGTGGTCTATTTCGGGCTTGATTCATCTGGAGTAAATAGGAAAACGAGTTTTATGAACACTTTGTGTTCACTGGTGATTTATTTGTGTGTGTATATACTAGTAATATCTAGCTCAGAGTGTACATGCATGCAACAGACTTGGTTTAGTACGAACATAATGTGAAGCAAAACTAAGTTGCTACGAGCTTCGTTATAGCAAATCTTGTTTTTCGTTGTCCATGATCACGTTAGTTTAACGCTAAAGTGATACGCTTATTCTTCATCTAACCGTAACGTGTCATTATTTCAGAACATAACCTTGTTTCCTACGCTATCATAAGTATTTAGTTACAGCAACAGCATTACCAACAAAACAGGTTGTCAACTGCATTTAGTTGTGGTGTAAGAAGAAGAAGATGAGCGATCGTCTTCTTTTCTCGGCATTCCGGCATACCAACATCTCCGCACTGCGGTTTAGTTACATGATCTCTAACCAGAAGTTCATAAAACGGCGCCTGCACTTAAACTTTTGGTTTGGTGTAACTAGTTTTCCAGTCCAATAACGTTTATACTACCGGGCCTAACAATTATTGGGATAAATCGTTTGACTACAGGCAACGCCGAATGTATGTACGTTTGCCCTCTTTGTACTGCTAGACCGCTTCACCGATCTCCTCCAAATTCGGCACGAATATGTAATTCTTCATGGAGAAGGTTTGTATGCTATCCATTTTACTATACAACGCAACATTCACATGGTTTTCTCTCGATTTTCTTTTACGTAACACATTCACATATCCTTCTTTACTCCCTCTTCTACAAACAATCCATACAATTTTCTATATGACTGACATAGAAATGCGTCTTACATTCATAGAGCTTTCTCCACTTGTTTTCCTCCTGTGGTATTTCAGGTTGTTCAACATTGCTTTTGCATAGTGTTCCCCGGTGTTCTTATTTATTTTGGGTTTCTACAGTATCCAACGTCAGTCAAAAGTTGTAGGGATAAACCTCTGGGGAACGCCGGGTATTTCATATCAGGCTTGCCAACCCGTACCACGATAATGCCTTCTGAATATGATAAACGTTCAATTGTTTGTTGTGCGATAGTTCATTTATCAAGTTGTTTGATTAACATTGACAGTTCTCAGCCTGAATTGCTTGTATTTCCGCAATATTACACAAGGGAAACATTTCTACCCAGGCTTGTGTCGTGATTAGCATGAACTAATGAAACTGAGTGCTGCGCTTCAAGCTCTTCACTTTTTTGGCGTTTGTGGAGTGCACAATGTGGAGTAGGTATCACTTCCTCTTGTTCATTTCCGCAGTTTGCATCACAATGACGTAAGTCATGTCCTCGTCGCGTCGCTCAGTTGAGTAAATCAGCCACGATCACATGATCAAAAGCACCGGACCGTTGTACTTGCTGTGCTATACTCACATAACCTCACTATTGTTAACTATTTCTTCATGTTAATCGGGACAAATGTTTACACAAATAGTGTCATTACACAGAGCTACAAGAAACGCAATATAGGCGATAGAGGATGTAGAAGCGAAAGTCAAATGTTTAAAAAGCAGATCTCTATGACTATTCGTCTGTTATTTCATGTGAAACATTTACAGAAATTGTTTTATTACACATTCTCCTTGTAGATGCATGGGAATTGAACAACATAATACACCTAAGCGATAATCGAATCTTTTAAGACCTGATCGCTATGTGATGGCTTTAACGTTCCATTCTTCTTCACTGCTAGGACAAAAACGAATGACTTCCCAATTGAGAAAAGTAAAAGTATAAGAAAATGCAAATGAATGACAAGGAATAACTCCAAAATGGTTCACTCCACAAAAAAATAAGAATTTTAGAAAAATCGTATATGTTGCACTCGCATGAGTTTCTGTTTCTACTCATTCTTGCAAACTTATTCCGGTAGGTACAAGGGGAATATGGAAATACAGTCGACTTTGAGCGATAGTCAAATATTTTAAAGCTTTTAAATTCCCTCCTCTTTGCAAGGTTAACATATAAAAATATAAATAACGATGTTCCATTTGACAGAAGTATAAACTCTCTAAAATTCACACAAGCATTTGGCATATGGCCGAAATGGTTCACTCTACAAAACAATGTATTTGGACATAAATTGTGTGGTTTAGCAAGAACCACATTTTTTGTATAATATGATTTGGTCTATCTCTTACGTTTTACCAGTTATTCAAAAGTCATCCACAGTAAATACGACTACATTTGCCATAAAAATATGTTAAACAAATGCCATTTTAATCAAAATCGTTAGAGCCATTTTCAGAAAAATATTTTCGAAAGATTTTCTATGTGAGGGGTAGTATAGAGTGGAGGAATTTTCTTCAAAATCTTCGTGTGGCATCCCTGAAACACATTGAACTTAAATATCAACTTTCATTTTTAACCAACTTTTCGTTTTTGAGTAATGCTGCCCAGAGACTGACACAACGCGCGCGAGCACCGACCTTTTTCGAAAAATGTTTTCTTTTTAATCAGGGGGCCTCAAAATATATTTTCGGGTGGAATATAATACTTCCACTACTAAAGTGAGACAGAATATTAGACCCCCAATAGAAAATCGTTCATATAAATATTTGTTAAAAGTGTATAAATTTCTAGTTCTTGTTTGGGTGTATCAGGAACTTATTTTTAATATTCAGGATAGCCAATGTTTAAAACGTAAAGTTGTTTAAGTATTTAATATGGTGCTGAGAGTGTAAAATAACGAAGTGTTAATGAATAAATATGTTGTGATAAAGAAACATTGATTTATGCATTCCATCCATTACCTCGACCCTGTAGATAGGAATCGCGTCTGCTATCACAGTATTCCATCTTTCTAGTAAGAACATTATTCTTGCTGCTATGTGTTAATAATCATTTTAAAAACTGCACCAAAAGTATGGACAAAATTGGAAATTAAAAGCTTCACTTATCTTAGTAATATTGCAAGTTCTTTGTAGGGCATTCGAATTGCTTCAATTTCTCCTCTGAAGCTTATAGTTCACAAGTAAAATGTATGCAAACCTCATGCTATATTCTGCACTATTTGCATAGATTCTAAATTAAACAAGTGAATGTTGCACATATAATATGCATATAATATCGCACCATTATATGCATGAGAAGCACCGCCTCCGTAGCGCAGTTGGTAGCGGGCTTGCCTCTGGCGCGGAGGAACCGGGTTCGATCCCCGGTACCAGTACTCTGGGAGGTCTGGCACGGGGTGCACTCAGCCTCGTAAGGTCCCGGGGGGACCAATTGAGGAGCTACTTGATGGACAAGTAGCGGCCCCAGGTCTAGAAGTTAGCATAACTGACTTGGGGCGCTGACCACGTCCCACCCTCCAGTACTGAACCTCACCAATGACGCCTGTAGTGGGCAGAGGTGGGGGACGCAGCGGCTGGGCGGTAGGCCTTGGCCCTTCGTGGGCTGTCGCGCCGGGGTTTAGTTTAGTATATGCATGAAGAGGTTGTATTTTGTTTCGTGGTGATATTTTTTCTGAGTTATCTTGAACACACTGCAGTGTTTATTTAAGTGCTGGCTTGTTCATGCGGGTGCCACTATTTCCATTAGCTAATGGGCAGTTGCAACACAAGTGAGATATCTGCTCTGTGTTGACAGTTTCAGCAAGAGCAAAGGAATGTCTGCCAAGAGCCAGTGAGGTGGAAGTGGCGACTGGGCCCTACTTTGGAGGTCGTATCGCGGTTGAGGCAGCTGACGGAGCACGGTGTGCCGTAGACGGCGACCCAACCAGTCCCAGAGACACCTACATTCTGCACATCAACCATGAAAAATGTGGGACACACGTAAATGAGACTACGGTCGCTACTTTCGTTTTGGTGCAGGAGAATTTGCCTATCCTCACGCACAGCACGAGAAGGTTCCTGGTGGTGTGTTCCTTTCAGCCAGAAACACTCACTGTCAGAGCAGGGTAAGTGTGTTTACATTCTGGTAATTCCTACATAAGAATCACACACAACACAAGCAGGTTCCTGGTGGTGTGTTCCTTTCAGTCAGAAACACTCACTGTCAGAGCAGGGTAAGTGTGTTTACATTCTGGTAATTCCTACATAAGAATCACACACAACACAAGCAGGTTCCTGGTGGTGTGTTCCTTTCAGTCAGAAACACTCACTGTCAGGGCAGGGTAAGTGTGTTTACATTCTGGTAATTCCTACATAAGAATCACACACAACACAAGGAGGTTGCTGGTGATGTGTTCCTTTCAGTCAGACACACTCACTGTCAGGGCAGGGTAAGTGTGTTTACATTCTGGTAATTCCTACATAAGAATCACACACAACACAAGCAGGTTCCTGGTGGTGTGTTCCTTTCAGTCAGAAACACTCACTGTCAGGGCAGGGTAAGTGTGTTTACATTCTGGTAATTCCTACATAAGAATCACACACAACACAAGCAGGTTCCTGGTGATGTGTTCCTTTCAGTCAGGTACACTCACTGTCAGAGCAGGGTAAGTGTGTTTACATTCTGGTAATTCCTACATAAGAATCACACACAACACAAGGAGGTTCCTGGTGATGTGTTCCTTTCAGTCAGACACACTCACTGTCAGAGCAGGGTAAGTGTGTTTACATTCTGGTAATTCCTACATAAGAATCACACACAACACAAGCAGGTTCCTGGTGATGTGTTCCTTTCAGCCAGAAACACTCACTGTCAGGGCAGGGTAAGTGTGTTTACATTCTGGTAATTCCTACATAAGAATCACACACAACACAAGGAGGTTCCTGGTGATGTGTTCCTTTCAGTCAGACACACTCACTGTCAGGGCAGGGTAAGTGTGTTTACATTCTGGTAATTCCTACATAAGAATCACACACAACACAAGCAGGTTCCTGGTGATGTGTTCCTTTCAGCCAGAAACACTCACTGTCAGGGCAGGGTAAGTGTGTTTACATTCTGGTAATTCCTACATAAGAATCACACACAACACAAGCAGGTTCCTGGTGGTGTGTTCCTTTCAGTCAGACACACTCACTGTCAAGGCAGGGTAAGTGTGTTTACATTCTGGTAATTCCTACATAAGAATCACACACAACACAAGCAGGTTCCTGGTGGTGTGTTCCTTTCAGTCAGAAACACTCACTGTCAGGGCAGGGTAAGTGTGTTTACATTCTGGTAATTCCTACATAAGAATCACACACAACACAAGGAGGTTGCTGGTGATGTGTTCCTTTCAGTCAGACACACTCACTGTCAGAGCAGGGTAAGTGTGTTTACATTCTGGTAATTCCTACATAAGAATCACACACAACACAAGGAGGTTCCTGGTGGTGTGTTCCTTTCAGTCAGACACACTCACTGTCAGAGCAGAGCAGAGTAAGTGTGTTTACATTCTGGTAATTCCTACATAAGAATCACACACAACACAAGGAGGTTGCTGGTGATGTGTTCCTTTCAGTCAGACACACTCACTGTCAGAGCAGGGTAAGTGTGTTTACATTCTGGTAATTCCTACATAAGAATCACACACAACACAAGGAGGTTGCTGGTGATGTGTTCCTTTCAGTCAGGTACACTCACTGTCAGAGCAGGGTAAGTGTGTTTACATTCTGGTAATTCCTACATAAGAATCACACACAACACAAGGAGGTTCCTGGTGGTGTGTTCCTTTCAGTCAGACACACTCACTGTCAGAGCAGAGCAGAGTAAGTGTGTTTACATTCTGGTAATTCCTACATAAGAATCACACACAACACAAGGAGGTTGCTGGTGATGTGTTCCTTTCAGTCAGACACACTCACTGTCAGAGCAGGGTAAGTGTGTTTACATTCTGGTAATTCCTACATAAGAATCTCACACAACACAAGGAGGTTGCTGGTGATGTGTTCCTTTCAGTCAGGTACACTCACTGTCAGAGCAGGGTAAGTGTGTTTACATTCTGGTAATTCCTACATAAGAATCACACACAACACAAGGAGGTTCCTGGTGGTGTGTTCCTTTCAGTCAGACACACTCACTGTCAGGGCAGGGTAAGTGTGTTTACATTCTGGTAATTCCTACATAAGAATCACACACAACACAAGCAGGTTCCTGGTGATGTGTTCCTTTCAGTCAGACACACTCACTGTCAGAGCAGGGTAAGTGTGTTTACATTCTGGTAATTCCTACATAAGAATCACACACAACACAAGCAGGTTCCTGGTGATGTGTTCCTTTCAGTCAGGGACACTCACTGTCAGAGCAGGGTAAGTGTGTTTACATTCTGGTAATTCCTACATAAGAATCACACACAACACAAGCAGGTTCCTGGTGGTGTGTTCCTTTCAGTCAGACACACTCACTGTCAGGGCAGGGTAAGTGTGTTTACATTCTGGTAATTCCTACATAAGAATCACACACAACACAAGCAGGTTCCTGGTGATGTGTTCCTTTCAGCCAGACACACTCACTGTCAGAGCAGGGTAAGTGTGTTTACATTCTGGTAATTCCTACATAAGAATCACACACAACACAAGGAGGTTCCTGGTGATGTGTTCCTTTCAGTCAGACACACTCACTGTCAGAGCAGGGTAAGTGCGTTTACATTCTGGTAATTCCTACATAAGAATCACACACAACACAAGCAGGTTCCTGGTGATGTGTTCCTTTCAGCCAGAAACACTCACTGTCAGAGCAGGGTAAGTGTGTTTACATTCTGGTAATTCCTACATAAGAATCACACACAACACAAGCAGGTTCCTGGTGATGTGTTCCTTTCAGTCAGACACACTCACTGTCAGAGCAGGGTAAGTGTGTTTACATTCTGGTAATTCCTACATAAGAATCACACACAACACAAGCAGGTTCCTGGTGATGTGTTCCTTTCAGTCAGGGACACTCACTGTCAGAGCAGGGTAAGTGTGTTTACATTCTGGTAATTCCTACATAAGAATCACACACAACACAAGCAGGTTCCTGGTGGTGTGTTCCTTTCAGTCAGACACACTCACTGTCAGAGCAGGGTAAGTGTGTTTACATTCTGGTAATTCCTACATAAGAATCACACACAACACAAGCAGGTTCCTGGTGGTGTGTTCCTTTCAGTCAGACACACTCACTGTCAGGGCAGGGTAAGTGTGTTTACATTCTGGTAATTCCTACATAAGAATCACACACAACACAAGCAGGTTCCTGGTGGTGTGTTCCTTTCAGTCAGAAACACTCACTGTCAGAGCAGGGTAAGTGTGTTTACATTCTGGTAATTCCTACATAAGAATCACACACAACACAAGCAGGTTCCTGGTGGTGTGTTCCTTTCAGTCAGACACACTCACTGTCAGGGCAGGGTAAGTGTGTTTACATTCTGGTAATTCCTACATAAGAATCACACACAACACAAGCAGGTTCCTGGTGGTGTGTTCCTTTCAGTCAGAAACACTCACTGTCAGAGCAGGGTAAGTGTGTTTACATTCTGGTAATTCCTACATAAGAATCACACACAACACAAGCAGGTTCCTGGTGATGTGTTCCTTTCAGTCAGACACACTCACTGTCAGAGCAGCGTAAGTGTGTTTACATTCTGGTAATTCCTACATAAGAATCACACACAACACAAGCAGGTTCCTGGTGATGTGTTCCTTTCAGTCAGACACACTCACTGTCAGAGCAGGGTAAGTGTGTTTACATTCTGGTAATTCCTACATAAGAATCACACGCAACACAAGCAGGTTCCTGGTGGTGTGTTCCTTTCAGTCAGAAACACTCACTGTCAGGGCAGGGTAAGTGTGTTTACATTCTGGTAATTCCTACATAAGAATCACACACAACACAAGGAGGTTCCTGGTGATGTGTTCCTTTCAGTCAGGGACACTCACTGTCAGAGCAGGGTAAGTGTGTTTACATTCTGGTAATTCCTACATAAGAATCACACACAACACAAGCAGGTTCCTGGTGATGTGTTCCTTTCAGTCAGACACACTCACTGTCAGGGCAGGGTAAGTGTGTTTACATTCTGGTAATTCCTACATAAGAATCACACACAACACAAGCAGGTTCCTGGTGGTGTGTTCCTTTCAGTCAGACACACTCACTGTCAGAGCAGAGTAAGTGTGTTTACATTCTGGTAATTCCTACATAAGAATCACACACAACACAAGGAGGTTCCTGGTGATGTGTTCCTTTCAGTCAGGGACACTCACTGTCAGAGCAGGGTAAGTGTGTTTACATTCTGGTAATTCCTACATAAGAATCACACACAACACAAGCAGGTTCCTGGTGGTGTGTTCCTTTCAGTCAGACACACTCACTGTCAGAGCAGGGTAAGTGTGTTTACATTCTGGTAATTCCTACATAAGAATCACACAACACAAGGAGTTTGCTGGTGATGTGTTCCTTTCAGTCAGACACACTCACTGTCAGAGCAGGGTAAGTGTGTTTACATTCTGGTAATTCCTACATAAGAATCACACACAACACAAGGAGGTTCCTGGTGATGTGTTCCTTTCAGTCAGACACACTCACTGTCAGAGCAGGGTAAGTGTGTTTACATTCTGGTAATTCCTACATAAGAATCACACACAACACAAGGAGGTTGCTGGTGATGTGTTCCTTTCAGTCAGACACACTCACTGTCAGAGCAGGGTAAGTGTGTTTACATTCTGGTAATTCCTACATAAGAATCACACACAACACAAGGAGGTTGCTGGTGATGTGTTCCTTTCAGTCAGACACACTCACTGTCAGAGCAGGGTAAGTGTGTTTACATTCTGGTAATTCCTACATAAGAATCACACACAACACAAGGAGGTTCCTGGTGATGTGTTCCTTTCAGTCAGACACACTCACTGTCAGAGCAGGGTAAGTGTGTTTACATTCTGGTAATTCCTACATAAGAATCACACACAACACAAGGAGGTTCCTGGTGATGTGTTCCTCTCAGTCAGACACACTCACTGTCAGAGCAGGGTAAGTGTGTTTACATTCTGGTAATTCCTACATAGGAATCACACACAACACAAGCAGGTTCCTGGTGATGTGTTCCTTTCAGTCAGACACACTCACTGTCAGAGCAGGGTAAGTGTGTTTACATTCTGGTAATTCCTACATAAGAATCACACACAACACAAGGAGGTTCCTGGTGATGTGTTCCTTTCAGTCAGACACACTCACTGTCAGAGCAGGGTAAGTGTGTTTACATTCTGGTAATTCCTACATAAGAATCACACACAACACAAGCAGGTTCCTGGTGATGTGTTCCTTTCAGTCAGACACACTCACTGTCAGAGCAGGGTAAGTGTGTTTACATTCTGGTAATTCCTACATAAGAATCACACACAACACAAGCAGGTTCCTGGTGGTGTGTTCCTTTCAGCCAGAAACACTCACTGTCAGGGCAGGGTAAGTGTGTTTACATTCTGGTAATTCCTACATAAGAATCACACACAACACAAGCAGGTTCCTGGTGGTGTGTTCCTTTCAGTCAGACACAGTCACTGTCAGAGCAGGGTAAGTGTGTTTACATTCTGGTAATTCCTACATAAGAATCACACACAACACAAGGAGGTTCCTGGTGATGTGTTCCTTTCAGTCAGACACACTCACTGTCAGAGCAGAGCAGGGTAAGTGTGTTTACATTCTGGTAATTCCTACATAAGAATCACACACAACACAAGCAGGTTCCTGGTGATGTGTTCCTTTCAGTCAGACACACTCACTGTCAGAGCAGGGTAAGTGTGTTTACATTCTGGTAATTCCTACATAAGAATCACACACAACACAAGCAGGTTCCTGGTGGTGTGTTCCTTTCAGCCAGAAACACTCACTGTCAGGGCAGGGTAAGTGTGTTTACATTCTGGTAATTCCTACATAAGAATCACACACAACACAAGCAGGTTCCTGGTGGTGTGTTCCTTTCAGTCAGACACACTCACTGTCAGAGCAGGGTAAGTGTGTTTACATTCTGGTAATTCCTACATAAGAATCACACACAACACAAGCAGGTTCCTGGTGATGTGTTCCTCTCAGTCAAAAGTATTGAAGTAAGCGCAAAACTCTCTCAATTGTTCTCCTTTGTATCACTTTCAGCATTTGTTTATATACCAGCAGCTTATCAGGAACCTCAAGTTCTGAGAGGTAGAACTGGAACTTAAAAATTCAGTGCCACAACTGGGATTTGAAACACAGAGCTTCCGCTTACCGGGCGGCTGCTCTACCACTGAGCTATTGTGACAAACTGCCAGAATAGCATTAAATTCTCAAACCAGTTTGTATTTCTCGTGGTATGGCAGCCGCCCCGTAAGCGGAAGGTCTGTGGTTCAAATCCCAGTTGTGGCATTGAATTTTTAAGTTCCAGTTCTACCTCTTAAACTTTGCCCACACACGGCTTGTGTGTTTAAAAACACCAACAGTAAGTTTTTTGGCATAAATAAATAATAATCAAGTTCTGAATTTCTTTCAAGTCTTCTTTTCTTTTTAAAATGTTTCTTCCAATGTAACTCAATCCAAGATCATGCCTAAATACTTCTCGGCTTGGCCCCGAAGGATTATTTGACTATTTCTTTTAGCTGATTGTGTCTATTTTCTTATTCGTAGAACTAGTATCTACAGATTCAGTCATTTGGTTTAGTACGCCATTGGTTTGACCAGATACAATTGCAAGTAGTCTCTCTGATGTGTTCAAGAAACACTGAAAATGATTGTCCACCATGTTGCAGGATCAATCTGCCACGTCACAGGCACAAGGAGGAACCTGCCAATGACAACAGGGTCGATGACGTCATGATGATGCCATACGAAGCTGACTCTGTGAACGACGTCCAGATGTCACACCTGCAGCGTCATCAGATGCTCGTAGAGACTGAGATGGACAAACTGCAGCAAGGTAAGCACAACAGTGTTGAAGTGTTGCTCGAGGTACACACGTGCAGGTACTCAAACAGTCCTTTGTTTTCCAGAAGAGTCAACAATGCAACTTGTGTTGATGCTGCTACTTGCAGTGGCGTTTGTGATGGGATCAGTGTTCACTGTCTGGTGGTTCATGAAAAGACGCCGTTCAGGTAAGCGCTCCTTTCTGGTTGGTCCCTTTCATATCATAACATTACATTCACACTGCATTCGCGCACTTTCAACAAGCTCTGTTCACTTCCAAATCACTAGTTTCTCCTCAAAGTTGCATTTCTTCTTCGGGGATATGATTTTCTTAACATAAATAAACTTTTTTCCATTGCCGGATAAATACTTCTGTAATACCCTCATATAGCTTTCTCCCCGAATTTTGATCATATATGCACATTTCCATGAGAACTGATGCGACTTCAAGATAAGACAGTCTTATGAAAACCTTAGTTTGCGCCCATAATCCGGGGTTCTGTTCTCCGCCAAGGTTGGTAAGGGCTTCTCTACTGACTGCCCCCCCCCCCCCCGCGCTTGCATTGTATATTTAGAATCTGCTTCCCAAACGAACACATATTTCTGTGTGTTCTACATTCATATTCTATAAATAGCCTCTAAAGTCCTCTTTATTCTCAATGCATTTTGTAATGCAAGAAAAACATAAGAAATAGACCAAACTTTGGTGCAAAAAGTTGCACATATCATTCAAATATGAAATGGATTGTTTTCTCCATTAAGTGGTAAGTCGTCATTCATTTGTTTTGTTATTCACCTATGCAAAGAGCAGTCGCCCTAGTCTCCGACGCCTCTGTAGCTGCAACAAACTACTAACTGAGATCATTTCGGCCAACATTTATCAAGTTTCACAGAAATTAGTCAAAAACAAGTTTTTCAATTAACAATTTGCACAAGACGTATGTAGAGCTGGCACAACTAAGCATGCCAATCTGCAGGATGCAAAGTAAACTATTTTGGGTACCGTTACGCCTGTTGCAGGGCGACATTATCCCTATTACGGGCTTCAGTATGTAACAACGTCTCGAGATGTGCATATCGCAGTGAATCAATGCACAGAATAAGTGGGGCCGGCAAGTACAATGCGAGGAGCGAAAATTAGATGCAGCGTTCACTCCAACGAACAGTAGCGAAGTTTCACGCATCTCTCGTTGGCAAGCTTTAGTTGCGCCACCTCTAAATAACACAACATAAGACATAGTGATGTCAAATGGTGTTTTCTGTGTTGCAGGTAAAAGCAACAGCTTGTCTTCAGAGGAGGCTTCTTCAGCGACTTATGAAAACTTTGAAAACTCGCTGTGGGAGAACAGCATGAGTGCAACAGAAGAGTGTGTGGCAGCAACAATACAAGATACGTCCGAAGATAGTGTTTCGTCCGGTGTGTTTACAATAACACTTCCACCACATCTGGTGTCCGAGGACGATCGACCATGCATCGTAATTGAGAGTAATTCGCAGTCCGAGGCTTGAGAGAAAGTGCACCAGGTCTGTCTGGGCTAGGCACAGTTCCTTACTAGTTAGTGCACGGGACACAGCTAACGTTTGTAACTCACGCTTGCACCTACAAGCCGCTTCAATCACCAACACGGACAAGTCTTAACACGGTCATGGACTAACTACGCGTGGAGACAGATGCCCCAGAAATTATATGTGGCTGGCATGAAGTAAGAGCACTCGGAATGTATGAAGACTAATATTGTTTCATTCCGGTACTTTACGTCTTATAAATAGTACTGTGATATTCACGAAGAGGACACCACTTTATTAACATATAAATGGTAACTTTCATTCCCTTTAGCTTGTTTCAGATTGCTTCCTGCTTTCCAAGAATACAATTCCTTATATCCACTCGTTGTTTTATCTTTTCCCGGACTTACTTGACACAAATTCTACAGTCGCTTCGTTACAGTTATCTGATATTTTATTTGGAAGGTTAGATTTATTCAACTCCGCCATCTTTACCGTCTGTCAACTGTTTCTGCGTAGATATCCCGCAATGAGCGTACCATGTTTACCAACTTCAGCATTACATACGTTTATCTTAAATTCTGGGCGATTGTGTTTTTTCATTCGGTTCTCTCACCTTCATTGTAGCCAACCTAACGTATCAAGTTCATTTTTTCTTTACGCAGCCTGTGTGTATTACTGTGTTATCACAACCATTAAGTTTTTAATGGTTTTATTACCATAGACTTGAAATATAGTCATATTTCGCTACTTTTTTACCATTTTAGTTATTATTATATCTTTGATTATATTTATGTTTCTAAATATGCAATTCGCGCACCATGTTGGGTTTCATGGATCATACCAGGCGAAACTAGTCGAATGACTATCTTCTTATCTAACACTTTTCTAATGTAGTACACGCCTTGATTTTGACTTTAGGAATCAAAGAACCGCATCCTGTTTGTCATGCTTCTTCAATTTCACACTTTCTAACACTTTTCCTTAATACCAGCCAAAAGTAAATAATAATGGCTTTTCTTGGCTCGATTTGAATAGATAGACCTCGGGAATGTAATTTCGTCTATTTCATTTCGTATTTTCAGTTGGTTCTCCTAGATTCTGTCATAAACCTTTTACCACGCTTACATAGCAACAGCTATAATACTATGAGGGAAAATACCCAAAAATTTCACACAGTATGAAATGAAACTGCGTTACAAGGTGACAAAGTCTTCTACGTTTTACTTCAACAGTGAAACCTCACTTTCAATTATTGTAATGTAAATTATTATTATTACAAAATGTGCCTAATTCTGTGTATATTGGAGAGTAGATTTACAACGTGTTATATACCATACTTATAAACAGTACCACAACTCTGAAATAAGATGAGCAACACTTGAAACGCGGCATTCAGCGACATCTACCTGCGAGGAGGGGAATCAAAAGCCGACGTCTTATCCATGTTGTGCGGACGTGCAAGTAAATGGTGCTGCCATCTGGGGGAGCTAACGCCGTATCAGCAAGTTACTGTACTTCCCCGACTTGAAAGAAAGAAGAACCTCGTCAATTAATGAAACCAGTGTGTTCGGAAAATATTTACTGACTACCTTTAAGTGATCTGCACATTATATGGGAATTTATTAATATTTTCTCTCTCGGCAAAATCCTGAGGTTTCCTCGGACAGATTTTACTCCAAGTAGATGAAAACCCTTTAGTGTTCGCAGTTCCACGAGATTTTCTAGAAACCTGTATCCACAAAGCAGTGTCTATTCAACTATATAGACTGACCTCCTAATTTCCACACCTTCGTAGTGCTTCAGCTTGACACTCTCAAGGGTCGTTTATGTTTCAACCGCTAGGAGCGCTCCTATGCAGACACACGAAGCTTGACTATATACCTCTGTTATAATTATCAGCCTGGAAGAACTTGCCTTATGTCCATGTGGTAACATGAAATGCTTGTAATATAAATGGTTAATACATTCAAATGGGTTTTGTAGTATTTATGTATTAAATTCTAAATATATAAATTAACTTATATAGTATTTATATATCAAATCCGTGTTACAAATGCAAAATAAATAAATAAATATGGCAATACTTTAAACTTAAAGGTAGGTAAATGCTTTGTGTGTTATTAGTTTTTAATTTTACGACTGTGATGTGAGATGAGTAGTGATAATATGAGCTTTCTGGCTCAATTTGCATAAATATCCCATTAATCAAATCCTGTCACGCCCCCCCCTCCCCCTCCCCCCTCACCCCTCCACCCCCACATGTGGGAATTTCCAAAAAGGTATGAGCTTTCTGGCTCACTTAGCATAAATTCCCCATTAATAATCCGCCCCCTCACACTCCTCTCCCTCCCCCCCCCCTTAAGTGACATGGGTATTTCTTTGGACACGTGGGAATTCCGAAAACAGAGAGGGTGGATGGTCTGTCGCGATCAGGATGACAAAGGAAGGATAATTAATGACCCCTGTCCCCCCTGACACTCCTATTCTAGTGTCTGCATGTGTTTTCGGATGACAAAGGAAGGGAAACAGAGAGGGTGTATGGTCTGTCGCGAATAGGATGACAAAGGAAGGATAATTAATGACCCCCCCGTCCCCCCTGACCCTCCTATTCTAGTGTCTGCAGGTGTTTTCGAAAGAAGAACGCGAGGGTAAGAAACCCTACAATGAATGGCCCCCTTTCAGATCTTGATATATTTATGTGACAGTTGGAAATGTTCCCCTCTGACAGTTTTGAAAAGAACAATGCTTCATCTTGCAAGGGGGCGAGCATAGACATACACATTTTTCCTGTCTGAACAGGCTTAGTGTTTTTCTCTTAACAAAGCAGCCAAAGATCGCCCACCTGCAGGAAGAAACCTTTTCAATAGCGAAAGGATACTTCTGTATTGACGCGTGGACCACCCATGTGGTCCCCCACTGAGAGGGTTTCCCTGCCTTCCCTCACAATGACCGTCCAACCCCTCGAACACTTCAATGGTTCCCACACAGTGGGGACAAAAGGAAACCTGTAACATAACTCTTAGCAGAAAAACAAACTTACAGTTCGACATAACGAAACTGCATTCTTCCGAAGAAAAACCTATTCTCACTGAAATTTTCGGACCGCACACATCTTTGACTTTGCACTAGCCATTAAGCGGAAGGGTAATGAGGCTTTTACATTCACAAGGCTTTATCGGTCCACTTTTCCTGTGACATGTTTTCTAGTTTTTGTTCTTTATTTATCTATTTTGTTTATTTTGGATTCCTTATGGACTTCAATGATGTCCCGCACAATCAACGCAAGCACTATCTCACGATCTTTTACGCTCATAGAGTTCTCTCTACACACGTTTCTTACTGTGACATGATTGTTTGCATTCTGTTAATCCTCATGAAAATACTGGCTTATACTCGCATTTAATTTCAGTATTATTTTATAAATAACGTTATTTTATACTTGCAACATTCATTTTGTGTATAGTATCATGTTCGACGATCAGAGAGGCTGTTTCTCGTTTCTTTCAAGCAAATTTAAGCTTTGACAACATGTTACTTAAGCTGAAAATATTGTCTCGTCTGTTACCCTCACGCAACTTTCTCTACTCTTGCCCTAACAATTAATACAAAATGTTATTTGCACTAACATCTTCGTGTTAGCTGAGATAAACGTTTTCACAAATTATCTCCCTGCTTATTTCCTTTTATGTGCAAGGGGGGATATTAGAGTAAGGAAGGCTTTGTGTACTGATCAAAAGCTACATGCAATTCCACTGAAAAAGCATTCACAAGGGAATTTTTTGGGTCCATCCACATCTCTTGACTTCGCATTTGTTTATGTTCCCAAAACTCAACTAAAATCATGGAAATATCTCCAAAAAATCCTACAGGCACACACACATACTCACACGTAAACACACACACACACACATACACCCCGCACACATGCACACAAATACACATGCACACCTACACACATGAATGCACAACCACACACACATACACACACACACACACATGCACACACAAACAGACATACATACGCGCAAACACACGCACAAAACCGCATAAGCTTCATTTATAATTTCCTTAAATTAAGGACTTTATGTTAGCCAATGCATCACTTTTCACAAGGATACTCTACTCAGTTTTCTTTGTGAAATATCCGGGGTGTTTAAGAGGACACTTATTTATACATTTATTTTCTTATTTATAGTATCTTACAAGATTACTATGCTTGTTTAATCCTAGCAAGTAATATTTTCTAAATCGCACCAAAGAATAACGATACCACAATGCAGGAACAGTAAGCACCCGAGGAACGTAGCTGAATCATTGAACCATCAGCAATACAGGTTTCAAAGTAATGGGCAAATTTCAAACACTAAGTAATATCTCGCCTTATTATTAGTTTCTTTATTGACAAATTCGAGAGTTCTGGTCAAAGTAATTACTGCAATAACACATGTTAACATATATAATAACCCCTTTCAATCATACAGAAAATTCTTTTGACTTCATTTCTACATAAACACAAATATTAAAAATCTGATGTGTTACACTCACGTGACTTCTACCCTCTTGTACTTCCCATTCTTACAAAATCTTATTCCTATATCTTCTTCGTGTTAGTTGAGATAAACATTTGTACAAATTATCTTATTGCTTATTTCCTTGCAGGTGCAAGGAGAATGTTAGAATACTGCAGGCTTTTCTGCCATAGTCTAATGTTTAAAAGCTTTGAGATTCTGTTGTCTTTGCACACTTAAGATATAAAAAATGAACAACAATGATCCATTTCACGAAAGTTCTAAGTTTTCCGAAACTCCCACACATAACAAGGAATATCTCCGAAATGATTCACACTACAAGAAAATTTATTCAGTCGAAAATTGTGTATTTTAGCAAGATCTATATTCTCTATAGTATGATTTGGTCCATCTCTAACGGTTTACCAGTTATGCAAAAGTTGCCCAGAATAAATACGACTACAGGGGCTTCACCCAGAAAATTCAAGAAATTAATAAACGTATGACATTGTAATCAAATCGTTAGAGCAATTTCCAAGAAAGTCAAATTTTCGAAAAATGTTCCATGTAAAGGGTAGTTAAGGGGGATATTTTCTTTTCAAATTCTTCGTGGCGCATCCTTGAAAGACATTAAACTTAAATACTAACTTTGGTTTAACCGACTTTTCGTTTTGAGTTATGCTGAGCACAGACTGACACACACACACACACACACACACACACACACACACACACACATGCCTACACATACACACACACACACATTTTAGCAAACACACCTACACTCACACACACACACACACACACACACACACGAGCATACACACACACACCTACACTCACACACGCATTTAGACATGCACACACACGCGCACATACACACACGAGCATACACACACATACACACACTCACACATGCGCAGACACCCACACTTACACACATACACTCACACACATGCACCCAAGCACACACATACACGCACCTTTTTGTAAACCTGCTTTTTTGGATTCAGGGGGCCTCGAACATATATTTCCGGTGAAATCTTGACTTCGAATTTTTGGCTGGAGTACGATACTTCCCCTATTGACCAGTAGAGAAAGTAAAAATAGAGGTTGCGACAACTGAGCATAAAAAATACACAACGCTAATTTCATTTCAATATATGAAACTCCTGATATTATTCTTTGTTATCAAATGATTAAAAATTGAAGAGACAGAATAATGAAATTTCATTCATCTTACCCTTGCTATTGAATAAAGTTAGTGAATGAGACCTGATGCTCTGAAAGTATTTATTTTTTCTCAAGTAGTAATAGATAAGGGGTTAATAAAATCTCAACAGGAACTTTTTGTCACTAGATGTAAGTTTATTTAATAAGTTTGCCAGTTTATAGCAGGTTTGTATAAAACAATTGTATTAAATCTTACAATCCAGAGGCTTTTAAGGGGAGAATATGTTTGGAAACAACTCAAAGAATGAGTGAAAACTGCGTACCAATATTCATTACAAATACAAACCAAAACGGATAAGTGGGGCTTGTAGACAGAATAGAAAACGAGCTCTATGGTGTTAAAGGAAATTAAAGGCGCAAAACTCCTTATGTGACTTAATCCCTGGGAATGGCTGATGGTAGCATGGAGATGGGAACAATAACAATGATAATGAATAGGAATCCCACCAGCCTATATTTTAAACATTTTGTTCGGTGTTATTCATCTTTATTTTTTTAGTGAAGCATAACATTTCTTGTCATTTCTTACTGAACCTTCAGCATTCAGTTCATTGAATAAGAAAAGAGAATAAAGACATCTTTCAGATGTTCATACTTTCATTTTAAATTACATTAAAGGTTGGCTTTGTCACTTTCATTATAAAACAAGCTATTATGTATATCATTTCACAGTATCCAAATATTGGAAAGAAAGCTAACTTCTTAGTTTAGCCAATAGAAACAAAGTTCGGCGGGTGGGGGGGTAGCTGTTTCTACTACGCAGCTGCACAGGTGTGGTGGGGGAAAGCATTCTAACCTATAAAAGGGTACACCGGCCGCAGGAGTGATTGCAGTTCTAGAGGGCGAAACATCAGTTGGCATTTACACATCACTGCAACAATAACATACATTCCATAATGGCAGGTAAGCCCATTTTATTATACTTTAAAGAAACATTTTGGTGTCTTTCTACGAGTGAAAGTCATTAAATAGGAACAAAATACGCAGAAAAAAGTTTTTATATGTTAAATGTCATGTATTTCCTTACAATGGACTTGAAATTATCAGCTCATCATTCATTGCCTTTACACATTGAAAGATTAAGTCAAAGTGGAAATCCGAACTAACGATGAAATTGCCAAATGTAGGAAAACACGATAACTTTTTTTCCCACTATTCATTAAATGTTTTCTTTTGTTGTTATTTTTATTATTATTCTTTTATTCTTTTGTAGGAAACATCGACAGGGCAAATGAATCTAACACGAGCATCAATGGCTCGCCCCCTGGACATTGCACAACACGACTTGACAAAGTTACAACGCCAGTTAGGCCCAATAAATGCAGTTGTGATAGTTGTAAAAATATTTCATCACTGAAAAGTCTACTGGGGGAAATTCAAGGTAAGAATTATTAAATATTGAAATGCTAGTTTATATTGTTCCTTATTTGTCTCATTGTAGGAATTCCATCGTAAGCAATTTTTGTGTACATTCTGTCTTCCAGCGTTAGCATTTCAGCTCCAAACCATATGTTCAATCGAAATATCATATATGATATTTTGTTTTTCATCATTCATCTGACTTATAGTATCCCTTTTAATACTCTCTTCTTCATATCAAAGTGACTTATCTCAAATAATCTGTCTCTAAGCCAAAAACATTTTCTTTTATACCTGAATTAAATATAGTCTTTTATTCAATCTTTAATAAATGTTCACTTGCTGAATATGAATATCCACTTCAAATATTATAACACCATTAATTAATTTTATTGTTTCATCTTACTTCAGGCCCATATGAACCAATGGACCTTTCATTGAATCGCCAGCCTAAGGAGCAGCACACCATGAGACCTTCACAAACAGCTTTACACAGAGAATCAGCGCAAAAGAGGGAATTATACCATAAATCACTTTGCGATTGCAAGATCGCTAATCAAGCTGGGAAGAGCACATATTCTTCAATATCGCAGAGTAATAAGCAGCCGCATGAAAACACCCATCAGATTACAGATGAACAATTATATCAACAACGCAAGTACAGCTGGGAACCTTCAAATAAAAGATGTCATACTCATACAAGGGAGCAATTCAACAGCCCGCAGCAAAGAACTCAACAAAACTTAAAGGAATTGATCGAAAACAAGACAAGGATATGTATTCATACCTGTGAAACTATGAAATGTGATACTTTGAAAATTACCATAGAACTTATTTTATAATTCAATAAGATTTCTTAGAACAGATAACCAGCTCTTATTGAGATGCGCTATTGACTTTGGCAGGGACTCTAGGTCATATCTAACGACAGTAACAATCATTCATCATGTAATTCATGCTTAGCCTGCAGAGTCGCAGTTATCAGAAGTAACAGGTATTCTATTTTATTCCAAGGGCGGAAAAACAGCGTGATAGACACAGAGAGAGAGAGAGAGAGAGAGACTGCCTGTTATGTGCAGGTGTTTTACCATATTTATGAATTCTGAATAATATCCACAGGCATTTAGCCTGAAGCAGTATCTACTTATATTGTGAAATCATCAATTATGTTGAAATGTAAAACGATTTTGATTCATTTAATAAAATTTATGAATAGAAATATCAGCGTTATCATTTAACCTGTCGTAACCTATCCTAGCCTAAGCAAGCCTACCCTATCCAAATTTAGCCTATCTTAACTAGGAATGCATGCAGGAATAACATAATGCATGATATAAATTAACAAAAGAACATAATTACAATCAGATAATTTTATTTAACTTATAAAGATGAATACACTACCATTACCATTCAGAAAGCAAGCATATACTATTGAAAGACAATACATATATATTCATTTCATTTCTTAATCATTCAATGATGCCAGTCGATTTCAGTTCATTGATAATTCCTTGAATTTCCTTATAGTGATTCTGTCCGGTCGATTCTTGTGACATGATTAATAATCGTAAACGTTTTACTAATTCATTTGGATCGAACCAAGGATATTCCATGCGAAAAGCAGCACTTGATGAAGGAGCATCTTGCATGTTATCGGAGACTTGGAGATTATTACTTTCTTCCAATGAAGTCATGTTTCCAGATGTTTTTACAAGGACGCTTAGCGTTGATTTTCCATCTTCATTATTAGATGTTTCATCAATCCCAGACTTTTCACTCTCTTGCAACGGAAATGCCCCTGATTCAGAATTAGCTATATTGTTCACAGGAGCATTAGAAACTTCTTTCTTGCATACTTTATTATGGCGTTCAAGCCTACTTGTTGTCCTATTCTTTAAAGTCTGCCCACACTCACAGCATTTGAGGAAACGATGCTTTCCAAGACTAATATATGAAAAATTAAGTCTTGCATATTTTGAGCAATACAACCTTTTACTGTGATCACTCATAGTGAAATGCAGCTGAAGCTGACAATAACCGTTTTAAGCAAAAGTTAGAGATGCTCGATATTTTATACATTGATTGTTCATATGTCAAATATAAACGCGCAACAATGCAAAACAATTTAGTGTAAGCAGACACCCTAAGTAACCACGGGTGACCACGGGTGACCACGGGTGACCAAGGGTGACCATGGGTGACCACGGGTGACCATGGGTGACCATGGGTGACCATGGGTGACCACGGGTGACCAAGGGTGACCACGGGTGACCAAGGGTGACCATGGGTGACCACGGGTGACCATGGGTGACCACGGGTGACCAAGGGTGACCATGGGTGACCACGGGTGACCAAGGGTGACCATGGGTGACCAAGGGTGACCATGGGTGACCACGGGTGACCAAGGGTGACCATGGGTGACCACGGTGACCACGGGTGACCAAGGGTGACCATGGGTGACCACGGGTGACCATGGGTGACCACGGGTGACCATGGGTGACCACGGGTGACCAAGGGTGACCATGGGTGACCAAGGGTGACCAGATTAGGTGACCAAATAGGTGGCCTGGGACCCAAGCACGTACGTGAGCAAAATAAGTGCAAGCTAATGTGAGACTATCAAACATTCAAAATATATAACCTAAACCTAACCTAAGCTAACATAATGTTACCTGAACCTGCTTGCTTGAATCTACACACTGTAACTATTTTAATTGAGGATTTCATTCTGCTTGCACCAACAAATATAACATTACCTAAGCTGAATTCTTCTATTTCAAACTTTTATTCTTGTAACACATGCACTAAGTCATCCCATCCCATACAAATATTCAATTTCCGTATAACATAGTCTAATCTACTCTTAATGTGTTTCATGTCTCTTAAGACACGATTCAACATTCAGAGAACAATGTCTCAGGTCGATTCTATAGACACAATTAACAAATCATTTCTGGAAAGTAATGTTATTCCACTATTCTTCCATACATCACCCCTACAGGTTATTCACACCAATCAGATAAACATATATCCTACCCTCACCTAACTCTAATCTAAATTCAAGCAAACTATTAAGAGAATGCTATTGTATTGTAGATGCTCTGATGAAGTCAATGTGATCATTTCCTCTCATATACAAGTATTCAATACTCTGAACACCAAACCTGGCTTAATATTCTTGATAGCACATAAAATCAAGCACGCCAGAAGATAATCGAAACACCTTGCTCTCAAGATAATTAATTGTGATTTATTTTATGTGCCATCAAGAATATTAAGCCAGGTTTGGTGTTCAGAGTATTGAATACTTGTATATGAGAGGAAATGATCACATTGACTTCATCAGAGCATCTACAATACAATAGCATTCTCTTAATAGTTTGCTTGAATTTAGATTAGAGTTAGGTGAGGGTAGGATATATGTTTATCTGATTGGTGTGAATAACCTGTAGGGGTGATGTATGGAAGAATAGTGGAATAACATTACTTTCCAGAAATGATTTGTTAATTGTGTCTATAGAATCGACCTGAGACATTGTTCTCTGAATGTTGAATCGTGTCTTAAGAGACATGAAACACATTAAGAGTAGATTAGACTATGTTATACGGAAATTGAATATTTGTATGGGATGGGATGACTTAGTGCATGTGTTACAAGAATAAAAGTTTGAAATAGAAGAATTCAGCTTAGGTAATGTTATATTTGTTGGTGCAAGCAGAATGAAATCCTCAATTAAAATAGTTACAGTGTGTAGATTCAAGCAAGCAGGTTCAGGTAACATTATGTTAGCTTAGGTTAGGTTTAGGTTATATATTTTGAATGTTTGATAGTCTCACATTAGCTTGCACTTATTTTGCTCACGTACGTGCTTGGGTCCCAGGCCACCTATTTGGTCACCTAATCTGGTCACCCTTGGTCACCCATGGTCACCCTTGGTCACCCGTGGTCACCCATGGTCACCCGTGGTCACCCATGGTCACCCGTGGTCACCCATGGTCACCCTTGGTCACCCGTGGTCACCGTGGTCACCCATGGTCACCCTTGGTCACCCGTGGTCACCCATGGTCACCCTTGGTCACCCATGGTCACCCTTGGTCACCCGTGGTCACCCATGGTCACCCTTGGTCACCCGTGGTCACCCATGGTCACCCGTGGTCACCCATGGTCACCCTTGGTCACCCGTGGTCACCCTTGGTCACCCGTGGTCACCCATGGTCACCCATGGTCACCCATGGTCACCCGTGGTCACCCATGGTCACCCTTGGTCACCCGTGGTCACCCGTGGTCACCCGTGGTTACTTAGGGTGTCTGCTTACACTAAATTGTTTTGCATTGTTGCGCGTTTATATTTGACATATGAACAATCAATGTATAAAATATCGAGCATCTCTAACTTTTGCTTAAAACGGTTATTGTCAGCTTCAGCTGCATTTCACTATGAGTGATCACAGTAAAAGGTTGTATTGCTCAAAATATGCAAGACTTAATTTTTCATATATTAGTCTTGGAAAGCATCGTTTCCTCAAATGCTGTGAGTGTGGGCAGACTTTAAAGAATAGGACAACAAGTAGGCTTGAACGCCATAATAAAGTATGCAAGAAAGAAGTTTCTAATGCTCCTGTGAACAATATAGCTAATTCTGAATCAGGGGCATTTCCGTTGCAAGAGAGTGAAAAGTCTGGGATTGATGAAACATCTAATAATGAAGATGGAAAATCAACGCTAAGCGTCCTTGTAAAAACATCTGGAAACATGACTTCATTGGAAGAAAGTAATAATCTCCAAGTCTCCGATAACATGCAAGATGCTCCTTCATCAAGTGCTGCTTTTCGCATGGAATATCCTTGGTTCGATCCAAATGAATTAGTAAAACGTTTACGATTATTAATCATGTCACAAGAATCGACCGGACAGAATCACTATAAGGAAATTCAAGGAATTATCAATGAACTGAAATCGACTGGCATCATTGAATGATTAAGAAATGAAATGAATATATATGTATTGTCTTTCAATAGTATATGCTTGCTTTCTGAATGGTAATGGTAGTGTATTCATCTTTATAAGTTAAATAAAATTATCTGATTGTAATTATGTTCTTTTGTTAATTTATATCATGCATTATGTTATTCCTGCATGCATTCCTAGTTAAGATAGGCTAAATTTGGATAGGGTAGGCTTGCTTAGGCTAGGATAGGTTACGACAGGTTAAATGATAACGCTGATATTTCTATTCATAAATTTTATTAAATGAATCAAAATCGTTTTACATTTCAACATAATTGATGATTTCACAATATAAGTAGATACTGCTTCAGGCTAAATGCCTGTGGATATTATTCAGAATTCATAAATATGGTAAAACACCTGCACATAACAGGCAGTCTCTCTCTCTCTCTCTCTCTGTGTCTATCACGCTGTTTTTCCGCCCTTGGAATAAAATAGAATACCTGTTACTTCTGATAACTGCGACTCTGCAGGCTAAGCATGAATTACATGATGAATGATTGTTACTGTCGTTAGATATGACCTAGAGTCCCTGCCAAAGTCAATAGCGCATCTCAATAAGAGCTGGTTATCTGTTCTAAGAAATCTTATTGAATTATAAAATAAGTTCTATGGTAATTTTCAAAGTATCACATTTCATAGTTTCACAGGTATGAATACATATCCTTGTCTTGTTTTCGATCAATTCCTTTAAGTTTTGTTGAGTTCTTTGCTGCGGGCTGTTGAATTGCTCCCTTGTATGAGTATGACATCTTTTATTTGAAGGTTCCCAGCTGTACTTGCGTTGTTGATATAATTGTTCATCTGTAATCTGATGGGTGTTTTCATGCGGCTGCTTATTACTCTGCGATATTGAAGAATATGTGCTCTTCCCAGCTTGATTAGCGATCTTGCAATCGCAAAGTGATTTATGGTATAATTCCCTCTTTTGCACTGATTCTCTGTGTAAAGCTGTTTGTGAAGGTCTCATGGTGTGCTGCTCCTTAGGCTGGCGATTCAATGAAAGGTCCATTGGTTCATATGGGCCTGAAGTAAGATGAAACAATAAAATTAATTAATGGTGTTATAATATTTGAAGTGGATATTCATATTCAGCAAGTGAACATTTATTAAAGATTGAATAAAAGACTATATTTAATTCAGGTATAAAAGAAAATGTTTTTGGCTTAGAGACAGATTATTTGAGATAAGTCACTTTGATATGAAGAAGAGAGTATTAAAAGGGATACTATAAGTCAGATGAATGATGAAAAACAAAATATCATATATGATATTTCGATTGAACATATGGTTTGGAGCTGAAATGCTAACGCTGGAAGACAGAATGTACACAAAAATTGCTTACGATGGAATTCCTACAATGAGACAAATAAGGAACAATATAAACTAGCATTTCAATATTTAATAATTCTTACCTTGAATTTCCCCCAGTAGACTTTTCAGTGATGAAATATTTTTACAACTATCACAACTGCATTTATTGGGCCTAACTGGCGTTGTAACTTTGTCAAGTCGTGTTGTGCAACGTCCAGGGGGCGAGCCATTGATGCTCGTGTTAGATTCATTTGCCCTGTCGATGTTTCCTACAAAAGAATAAAAGAATAATAATAAAAATAACAACAAAAGAAAACATTTAATGAATAGTGGGAAAAAAAGTTATCGTGTTTTCCTACATTTGGCAATTTCATCGTTAGTTCGGATTTCCACTTTGACTTAATCTTTCAATGTGTAAAGGCAATGAATGATGAGCTGATAATTTCAAGTCCATTGTAAGGAAATACATGACATTTAACATATAAAAACTTTTTTCTGCGTATTTTGTTCCTATTTAATGACTTTCACTCGTAGAAAGACACCAAAATGTTTCTTTAAAGTATAATAAAATGGGCTTACCTGCCATTATGGAATGTATGTTATTGTTGCAGTGATGTGTAAATGCCAACTGATGTTTCGCCCTCTAGAACTGCAATCACTCCTGCGGCCGGTGTACCCTTTTATAGGTTAGAATGCTTTCCCCCCACCACACCTGTGCAGCTGCGTAGTAGAAACAGCTACCCCCCCACCCGCCGAACTTTGTTTCTATTGGCTAAACTAAGAAGTTAGCTTTCTTTCCAATATTTGGATACTGTGAAATGATATACATAATAGCTTGTTTTATAATGAAAGTGACAAAGCCAACCTTTAATGTAATTTAAAATGAAAGTATGAACATCTGAAAGATGTCTTTATTCTCTTTTCTTATTCAATGAACTGAATGCTGAAGGTTCAGTAAGAAATGACAAGAAATGTTATGCTTCACTAAAAAAATAAAGATGAATAACACCGAACAAAATGTTTAAAATATAGGCTGGTGGGATTCCTATTCATTATCATTGTTATTGTTCCCATCTCCATGCTACCATCAGCCATTCCCAGGGATTAAGTCACATAAGGAGTTTTGCGCCTTTAATTTCCTTTAACACCATAGAGCTCGTTTTCTATTCTGTCTACAAGCCCCACTTATCCGTTTTGGTTTGTATTTGTAATGAATATTGGTACGCAGTTTTCACTCATTCTTTGAGTTGTTTCCAAACATATTCTCCCCTTAAAAGCCTCTGGATTGTAAGATTTAATACAATTGTTTTATACAAACCTGCTATAAACTGGCAAACTTATTAAATAAACTTACATCTAGTGACAAAAAGTTCCTGTTGAGATTTTATTAACCCCTTATCTATTACTACTTGAGAAAAAATAAATACTTTCAGAGCATCAGGTCTCATTCACTAACTTTATTCAATAGCAAGGGTAAGATGAATGAAATTTCATTATTCTGTCTCTTCAATTTTTAATCATTTGATAACAAAGAATAATATCAGGAGTTTCATATATTGAAATGAAATTAGCGTTGTGTATTTTTTATGCTCAGTTGTCGCAACCTCTATTTTTACTTTCTCTACTGGTCAATAGGGGAAGTATCGTACTCCAGCCAAAAATTCGAAGTCAAGATTTCACCGGAAATATATGTTCGAGGCCCCCTGAATCCAAAAAAGCAGGTTTACAAAAAGGTGCGTGTATGTGTGTGCTTGGGTGCATGTGTGTGAGTGTATGTGTGTAAGTGTGGGTGTCTGCGCATGTGTGAGTGTGTGTATGTGTGTGTATGCTCGTGTGTGTATGTGCGCGTGTGTGTGCATGTCTAAATGCGTGTGTGAGTGTAGGTGTGTGTGTGTATGCTCGTGTGTGTGTGTGTGTGTGTGTGTGTGTGAGTGTAGGTGTGTTTGCTAAAATGTGTGTGTGTGTGTATGTGTAGGCATGTGTGTGTGTGTGTGTGTGTGTGTGTGTGTGTGTGTGTGTGTCAGTCTGTGCTCAGCATAACTCAAAACGAAAAGTCGGTTAAACCAAAGTTAGTATTTAAGTTTAATGTCTTTCAAGGATGCGCCACGAAGAATTTGAAAAGAAAATATCCCCCTTAACTACCCTTTACATGGAACATTTTTCGAAAATTTGACTTTCTTGGAAATTGCTCTAACGATTTGATTACAATGTCATACGTTTATTAATTTCTTGAATTTTCTGGGTGAAGCCCCTGTAGTCGTATTTATTCTGGGCAACTTTTGCATAACTGGTAAACCGTTAGAGATGGACCAAATCATACTATAGAGAATATAGATCTTGCTAAAATACACAATTTTCGACTGAATAAATTTTCTTGTAGTGTGAATCATTTCGGAGATATTCCTTGTTATGTGTGGGAGTTTCGGAAAACTTAGAACTTTCGTGAAATGGATCATTGTTGTTCATTTTTTATATCTTAAGTGTGCAAAGACAACAGAATCTCAAAGCTTTTAAACATTAGACTATGGCAGAAAAGCCTGCAGTATTCTAACATTCTCCTTGCACCTGCAAGGAAATAAGCAATAAGATAATTTGTACAAATGTTTATCTCAACTAACACGAAGAAGATATAGGAATAAGATTTTGTAAGAATGGGAAGTACAAGAGGGTAGAAGTCACGTGAGTGTAACACATCAGATTTTTAATATTTGTGTTTATGTAGAAATGAAGTCAAAAGAATTTTCTGTATGATTGAAAGGGGTTATTATATATGTTAACATGTGTTATTGCAGTAATTACTTTGACCAGAACTCTCGAATTTGTCAATAAAGAAACTAATAATAAGGCGAGATATTACTTAGTGTTTGAAATTTGCCCATTACTTTGAAACCTGTATTGCTGATGGTTCAATGATTCAGCTACGTTCCTCGGGTGCTTACTGTTCCTGCATTGTGGTATCGTTATTCTTTGGTGCGATTTAGAAAATATTACTTGCTAGGATTAAACAAGCATAGTAATCTTGTAAGATACTATAAATAAGAAAATAAATGTATAAATAAGTGTCCTCTTAAACACCCCGGATATTTCACAAAGAAAACTGAGTAGAGTATCCTTGTGAAAAGTGATGCATTGGCTAACATAAAGTCCTTAATTTAAGGAAATTATAAATGAAGCTTATGCGGTTTTGTGCGTGTGTTTGCGCGTATGTATGTCTGTTTGTGTGTGCATGTGTGTGTGTGTGTGTATGTGTGTGTGGTTGTGCATTCATGTGTGTAGGTGTGCATGTGTATTTGTGTGCATGTGTGCGGGGTGTATGTGTGTGTGTGTGTGTTTACGTGTGAGTATGTGTGTGTGCCTGTAGGATTTTTTGGAGATATTTCCATGATTTTAGTTGAGTTTTGGGAACATAAACAAATGCGAAGTCAAGAGATGTGGATGGACCCAAAAAATTCCCTTGTGAATGCTTTTTCAGTGGAATTGCATGTAGCTTTTGATCAGTACACAAAGCCTTCCTTACTCTAATATCCCCCCTTGCACATAAAAGGAAATAAGCAGGGAGATAATTTGTGAAAACGTTTATCTCAGCTAACACGAAGATGTTAGTGCAAATAACATTTTGTATTAATTGTTAGGGCAAGAGTAGAGAAAGTTGCGTGAGGGTAACAGACGAGACAATATTTTCAGCTTAAGTAACATGTTGTCAAAGCTTAAATTTGCTTGAAAGAAACGAGAAACAGCCTCTCTGATCGTCGAACATGATACTATACACAAAATGAATGTTGCAAGTATAAAATAACGTTATTTATAAAATAATACTGAAATTAAATGCGAGTATAAGCCAGTATTTTCATGAGGATTAACAGAATGCAAACAATCATGTCACAGTAAGAAACGTGTGTAGAGAGAACTCTATGAGCGTAAAAGATCGTGAGATAGTGCTTGCGTTGATTGTGCGGGACATCATTGAAGTCCATAAGGAATCCAAAATAAACAAAATAGATAAATAAAGAACAAAAACTAGAAAACATGTCACAGGAAAAGTGGACCGATAAAGCCTTGTGAATGTAAAAGCCTCATTACCCTTCCGCTTAATGGCTAGTGCAAAGTCAAAGATGTGTGCGGTCCGAAAATTTCAGTGAGAATAGGTTTTTCTTCGGAAGAATGCAGTTTCGTTATGTCGAACTGTAAGTTTGTTTTTCTGCTAAGAGTTATGTTACAGGTTTCCTTTTGTCCCCACTGTGTGGGAACCATTGAAGTGTTCGAGGGGTTGGACGGTCATTGTGAGGGAAGGCAGGGAAACCCTCTCAGTGGGGGACCACATGGGTGGTCCACGCGTCAATACAGAAGTATCCTTTCGCTATTGAAAAGGTTTCTTCCTGCAGGTGGGCGATCTTTGGCTGCTTTGTTAAGAGAAAAACACTAAGCCTGTTCAGACAGGAAAAATGTGTATGTCTATGCTCGCCCCCTTGCAAGATGAAGCATTGTTCTTTTCAAAACTGTCAGAGGGGAACATTTCCAACTGTCACATAAATATATCAAGATCTGAAAGGGGGCCATTCATTGTAGGGTTTCTTACCCTCGCGTTCTTCTTTCGAAAACACCTGCAGACACTAGAATAGGAGGGTCAGGGGGGACGGGGGGGTCATTAATTATCCTTCCTTTGTCATCCTATTCGCGACAGACCATACACCCTCTCTGTTTCCCTTCCTTTGTCATCCGAAAACACATGCAGACACTAGAATAGGAGTGTCAGGGGGGACAGGGGTCATTAATTATCCTTCCTTTGTCATCCTGATCGCGACAGACCATCCACCCTCCATGTTTTCGGAATTCCCACGTGTCCAAAGAAATACCCATGTCACTTAAGGGGGGGGGGAGGGAGAGGAGTGTGAGGGGGCGGATTATTAATGGGGAATTTATGCTAAGTGAGCCAGAAAGCTCATACCTTTTTGGAAATTCCCACATGTGGGGGTGGAGGGGTGAGGGGGGAGGGGGAGGGGGGGGCGTGACAGGATTTGATTAATGGGATATTTATGCAAATTGAGCCAGAAAGCTCATATTATCACTACTGAGATGAAATAAATTATTTTGGTAAAGGACTCAGATTATCTTCTTAAAACTATCAGCTCTGACAATACGCTCAACTACAGCTTTCTTACATCTTTAAATATTTAATTACTCCATTCATTGCCCACATGTAACGATAAAGTGTATAAAAACGCGTGTTAATACATAACCTATATGTTATTCATTTGCGGCGGCGACGTGGCCGAATGGCTACACTAGAGTTTCCAGACGTCCGCAAATTCCTGACATGCCCTACACAGTAATGCCAACTGCCAAAATAGAAGCTAACAATTTGGTTACTATAAGTCGCAACTGCAACTCGCTAGGGCAACATGACTACAGTCAGAGGGTATATTCATGCATAGTAACATTGAACAAGAGATTGGCAACGCAGCATTTGCACTACGAGGCAAATGGTTGGTATTCTGTGGAGGCAAAGCAACACAATACTAATGTTAAAAGAGCATTTTCACTAATAAGAGCACAGTGGACAGATGAAAGGAACAGGTTATCTGTTGATTAAGTTACAGGTTTGTTTTAGTGAAGTACAATTTCATAAACTTCAGTTGTGTGGAACTTCTTGATTATATTTCAAACAAACTAGATATTTTGCGCAAAATAACTTAGTCTTCAGAGAAGTATGACTGTTCATATTCACATTTAACATTGTATGTTTCAGAATTTTAAGAAAATATAAGTTTAGATGCCCATGGGTATATATAAATAGCATTTGAATAAATTTAAATTATTTTTGCATGAATCAACAATGTCCTACATTTTTTACCACTGTGTCCTGCATTTTTGTCAAACGTCCTACATTTCTATACAACAATCTGAAAACCCTAGGTTAGACCAACATGGCCGGCTTCTTTGTCTTGGACAAAGCGGCATCTGGGAGGGTTTTGAATGGATTTTTCGATTTCCCCGCCTACATTCCACAAATTGCTCCATCGTCATCTTTCCTTTCATCCATTTCGCGCTCATTTCATATCACTTCCTGCTGATCACACATCCTCTGACCTTAGTTTGTCTGATCCCAGGTGCCTGGTGTAACTCCTGGTGAGGGGGGGGGGGTAAGTCCTTTCTATGAGGAGAGTAAATAGCAGGCGCGGCTCCTCAGGGTAGGCAGAGTAGGCATTGCCTGCCCTACCGTAATAAATCAACAAATAAACATGATTCTGCATTTTATCATTTGAACCGTCATTTTCCCTAAGTTGCAGTTCAGATCCTTGAATCTCAATTCCAATTCATCAAAACTGCGCTGCGTGTTTCAAACGCGCGGCAGAAATGTAACGCATGGAACCTGAGTAGTGGAGAGCCACCCCCACTACCACCACCGCCATCACCACCACCACTACCGCCGCCACCACCAGCACCGCCACCACCACCGCCACCGCCACTACCACCGCCACCACCACCGCCACTACCACCACCGCCATCACCACCACCACTACCGCCGCCACCACCACCGCCACCGCCACTACCACCACCGCCATCACCACCACTACCGCCACCACCACCGCCACCGTCACTACCACCACCGCCACCCCCACTACCACCACCGCCATCACCACCACCACTACCGCCGCCACCACCAGCACCGCCACCACCACCACCGCCACCGCCACTACCGCCACTACCACCACCGCCATCACCACCACCACTACCGCCGCCACCACCACCGCCACCGCCACTACCACCACCACCACCACCGCCACTACCACCACCGCCATCACCACCACTACCGCCACCACCACCGCCACTGTCACTACCACCACCGCCACCCCCACTACCACCACCGCCATCACCACCACCACTACCGCCGCCACCACCAGCACCGCCACCACCACCACCGCCACCGCCACTACCGCCACTACCGCCACTACCACCATCGCCATCACCACCACCACTACCGCCGCCACCAGCACCGCCACCACCACCACCGCCACCACCACCACCGCCACTACCACCACCGCCATCACCACCACCACTACCGCCGCCACCACCACCGCCACCGCCACTACCACCACCGCCATCACCACCACTACCGCCGCCACCACCAGCACCGCCACCACCACCGCCGCCACTACCACCACCACCACCGACACCACCACCACCGCCACCGCCACTACCACCACCGCCACCCCCACTACCACCACCGCCATCACCACCACCACTACCGCCGCCACCACCAGCACCGCCACTACCACCGCCACCACCACCACCGACACCACCATCACCGCCACCACCACCACCGCCACCACCACCGCCGCCACTACCACCGCCACCACCACCACCGCCACTACCACCGCCACCACCACCACCGCCACCACCAGCACCGACACCACCACCGCCGCCACTACCACCGCCACCACCACCACCGACACCACCACCGCCGCCACTACCACCGCCACCACCACCACCGCCACTACCACCGCCACTACCACCACCGCCATCACCACCACTACCACCGCCACCACCACCGCCGCCACTACCACCGCCACCACCACCGCCGCCACTACCACCGCCACCACCACCACCGCCACTACCACCGCCACCACCACCGCCACCACCAGCACCGACACCACCACCGCCGCCACTACCACCGCCACCACCACCACCGCCACCGCCACTACCACCGCCACCACCACCACCGCCACTACCACCACCGCCATCACCACCACCACTACCGCCACCACCACCACCGCCACTACCACCACCGCCATCACCACCACTACCGCCACCACCACCACCGCCACTACCACCGCCACCACCACCACCGCCACTACCACCACCGCCATCACCACCACCACTACCGCCACCACCACCACCGCCACTACCACCACCGCCATCACCACCACTACCACCGCCACCACCACCGCCACTACCACCACCGCCACTACCACCACCGCCACTACCACCGCCACCACCACCGCCACTACCACCGCCACCACCACCACCGCCACTACCACCACCGCCATCACCACCACCACTACCGCCACCACCACCACCGCCACTACCACCACCGCCATCACCACCACTACCACCGCCACCACCACCGCCACTACCACCACCGCCATCACCACCATCGCCATCACCACCACTACCACCGCCACCGCCACTACCACCACCGCCACTACCACCACCGCCATCACCACCACTACCACCGCCACTACCACCACCGCCATCACCACCATCGCCATCACCACCACTACCACCGCCACCGCCACTACCACCACCGCCACTACCACCACCGCCATCACCACCACCACCGCCACTACCACCACCGCCATCACCACCACCACCACCGCCACTACCACCACCGCCATCACCACCATCGCCATCACCACCACTACCACCGCCACCGCCACCACCACCACCGCCACTACCACCACCGCCATCACCACCACTACCACCGCCACCACCACCGCCACTACCACCACCGCCACCACCACCGCCACTACCACCACCGCCATCACCACCACTACCACCGCCACCACCACCGCCACTACCACCACCGCCACCACCACCACCGCCATCACCACCACTACCACCGCCACCGCCACTACCACCACCACCGCCACCACCACTACCGCCGCCACCACCACCACCGCCGCCACTACCACCGCCACCACCAGCACCGCCACCACCACCGCCGCCACTACCACCGCCACCACCACCACCGCCACCGCCACTACCACCGCCACCACCACCACCGCCACTACCACCACCGCCATCACCACCACCATCACCAGCACCGCCACCACCACCGCCGCCACTACCACCACCACCACCACCACCGCCATCACCACCACCATCACCAGCACCGCCACCACCACCGCCACCACCACCACCGCCACTACCGCCGCCACTACCACCGCCACTACCACCACCACCACCACCACCATCACCACCACCATCACCAGCACCGCCACCACCACCGCCACCACCACCACCGCCACTACCACCACCGCCATCACCACCACCATCACCAGCACCGCCACCACCACCGCCGCCACTACCACCACCACCACCACCACCGCCACCACCACCGCCGCCACTACCACCGCCACCACCAGCACCACCACCACCACCACCGCCACTACCACCGCCACCACCACCGCCGCCACTACCACCGCCACCACCACCACCGCCACCGCCACTACCACCGCCACCACCACCACCGCCACTACCACCACCGCCACCACCACCACCACCGCCACTACCACCGCCACCACCACCACCGCCACTACCACCACCGCCATCACCACCACTACCGCCACCACCACCACCGCCACTACCACCGCCACCACCACCACCGCCACTACCACCACCGCCATCACCACCACTACCGCCACCACCACCACCGCCACTACCACCGCCACCACCACCACCGCCACTACCACCACCGCCATCACCACCACCACTACCGCCACCACCACCACCGCCACTACCACCACCGCCATCACCACCACTACCACCGCCACCACCACCGCCACTACCACCACCGCCACTACCACCACCGCCACTACCACCACCACCGCCACTACCACCGCCACCACCACCACCGCCACTACCACCACCGCCATCACCACCACCACTACCGCCACCACCACCACCGCCACTACCACCACCGCCATCACCACCACTACCACCGCCACCACCACCGCCACTACCACCACCGCCATCACCACCACTACCACCGCCACCACCACCGCCACTACCACCACCGCCACCACCACCACCGCCACTACCACCACCGCCATCACCACCACTACCACCGCCACCGCCACTACCATCACCACCGCCACCACCACTACCGCCACTACCACCGCCACCACCACCACCGCCACTACCACCACCGCCATCACCACCACCACTACCGCCACCACCACCACCGCCACTACCACCACCGCCATCACCACCACTACCGCCACCACCACCACCGCCACTACCACCGCCACCACCACCACCGCCACTACCACCACCGCCATCACCACCACCACTACCGCCACCACCACCACCGCCACTACCACCACCGCCATCACCACCGCCACTACCACCACCGCCATCATCACCACCACCGCCACCACCATCACCACCATCACCACCACCGCCGCTACCGCCATCACCACCGCCACCACCGCTACCGCCATCACCACCACCACCGCCACTACCACCACCGCCACTACCACCACCGCCACTACCACCACCGCCGCCACTACCACCGCCACCACCACCACCGCCACCGCCACTACCACCGCCACCACCACCACCGCCACTACCACCACCGCCATCACCACCACCACTACCGCCACCACCACCACCGCCACTACCACCACCGCCATCACCACCACTACCGCCACCACCACCACCGCCACTACCACCGCCACCACCACCGCCACTACCACCACCGCCATCACCACCACTACCGCCACCACCACCACCGCCACTACCACCACCGCCATCACCACCGCCACTACCACCACCGCCATCATCACCACCACCGCCACCACCATCACCACCATCACCACCACCGCCGCTACCGCCATCACCACCGCCACCACCGCTACCGCCATCACCACCACCACCGCCACTACCACCACCGCCACTACCACCACCGCCACTACCACCACCGCCGCCACTACCACCGCCACCACCACCACCGCCACCGCCACTACCACCGCCACCACCACCACCGCCACTACCACCACCGCCATCACCACCACCACTACCGCCACCACCACCACCGCCACTACCACCACCGCCATCACCACCACTACCGCCACCACCACCACCGCCACTACCACCGCCACCACCACCGCCACTACCACCACCGCCATCACCACCACTACCGCCACCACCACCACCGCCACTACCACCACCGCCATCACCACCGCCACTACCACCACCGCCATCATCACCACCACCGCCACCACCATCACCACCATCACCACCACCGCCGCTACCGCCATCACCACCACCATCACCACCACCACCGCCGCTACCGCTATCACCACCACCGCCGCTACCGCCATCACCACCACCATTACCACCACCACCGCCGCTGCCGCCATCACCACCACCACACCACCGCCACCACCACCGCTACCGCCACCGCCACCACCACGGCCACCACCACCGCCGCTACCGCCATCACCACCACCACCGCTACCACCACCGCCACCACCACCGCCACCACCACCGCCGCTACCGCCATCACCACCACCACCGCTACCGCCACCGCCACCACCACGGCCACCACCACCGCCGCTACCGCCATCACCACCACCACCGCTACCGCCACGGCCACCACCACCGCCGCTACCGCCATCACCACCGCCACCGCCACCACCACGGCCACCACCACCGCCGCTACCGCCATCACCACCACCACCGCTACCGCCACGGCCACCACCACCGCCGCTACCGCCATCACCACCGCCACCGCCACCACCACGGCCACCACCACCGCCGCTACCGCCATCACCACCACCACCGCCACCACCACGGCCACCACCACCGCCGCTACCGCCATCACCACCACCACCGCTACCACCACCGCCACCACCACCGCCACCACCACCGCCGCTACCGCCATCACCACCACCACCGCTACCGCCACCGCCACCACCACGGCCACCACCACCGCCGCTACCGCCATCACCACCGCCACCACCGCTACCACCATCACCACCACCACCGCCGCTACCGCCATCACCACCACCATCACCACCACCACCGCCGCTACCGCTATCACCACCACCACCGCCGCTACCGCCATCACCACCACCATTACCACCACCACCGCCGCTGCCGCCATCACCACCACCACACCACCGCCACCACCACCGCTACCGCCACCGCCACCACCACGGCCACCACCACCGCCGCTACCGCCATCACCACCACCACCGCCACCACCACCGCCACCACCACCGCCGCTACCGCCACCACCATCACCACCGCCACCACCACCGCCGCTACCGCCACCGCCACCACCATCACCACCACCACCGCCACCACCACCACCATCACCACCGCCACCACCACCGCCGCTACCGCCACCGCCACCAGCACCGACACCACCAGCACCACCGCCACCCCCACTACCACCACCGCCACCACCACCACCGCCGCCACCACCATCACCGCCACCACCACCGCCACTACCACCGCCACCACCACCACCGACACCACCACCGCCACTACCGCCGCCACCACCAGCACCGCCACCACCGCCACCGCCACTACCGCCGCCACCACCATCACCGACACCACCACCGCCACTACCGCCGCCACCACCACCACCGACACCACCACCGCCACCACCACCACCGCCACCACCACCGCCACCACCACCGCCACCACCACCGCCATCACCACCACCGCCACCACCACCACCGACACCACCACCGCCACTACCGCCGCCACCACCAGCACCGCCACCACCGCCACCGCCACTACCGCCGCCACCACCATCACCGACACCACCACCGCCACTACCGCCGCCACCACCACCACCGACACCACCACCGCCACTACCGCCGCCACCACCAGCACCACCACCACCGCTACCGCCACCGCCACCACCACGGCCACCACCACCGCCGCTACCGCCATCACCACCACCACCGCCACCACCACCGCCACCACCACCGCCGCTACCGCCACCACCATCACCACCGCCACCACCACCGCCGCTACCGCCACCGCCACCACCATCACCACCACCACCGCCACCACCACCACCATCACCACCGCCACCACCACCGCCGCTACCGCCACCGCCACCAGCACCGACACCACCAGCACCACCGCCACCCCCACTACCACCACCGCCACCACCACTACCGCCGCCACCACCATCACCGCCACCACCACCGCCACTACCACCGCCACCACCACCACCGACACCACCACCGCCACTACCGCCGCCACCACCAGCACCGCCACCACCGCCACCGCCACTACCACCACCGACACCACCACCGCCACCATCACCACCACCGCCACCATCATCACCACCACCATCACCACTATCACCATCACCACCGCCGCTACGACCACCACCACCGCCACCACCGCCACCACCATCACCATCACCACTACCACCATCACCACCGCCACTACGACCACCACCGCCACCACCACCATCACCACCACCATCACTATCACCATCACCACCGCCGCTACGACCACCACCACCGCCACCACCACCACCGCCGCCACCACCACCGCCGCTACCGCCACCACCACCACCATCACCGCCACCACCACCACCACCATCACCACCACCATCACCACTACCACCACCGCCACCACCACCACCATCACCACCACCGCCACCACCACCACCACCATCACCACTATCACCATCACCACTGCCGCTACGACCACCACCACCGCCACCACCACTACCATCGCCACCATCATCACCATCACCACCACCGCCACCGCCACCACCACCGCCACCACCACCGCCGCCGCCACCATCACCGCCACCATCATCACCACCATCACCACTACCACCACCATCACTATCACCATCACCACCGCCACTATGACCAACCTTATATCAAAGAGGGGAGAACGAATTTGTCTCCACTTTTCGCCGCCGAGATATGACTAAAAAACCTGAATGAGTGAAGGGGAAGTGCTTCGTGCACAAAACAGAGGTGGCGTAGAGCAACAAGGCAACATCATTAGCTCATAAGAGACAAGATTGGGCACCGTTGGGCAAGAACATTATCCTTAGAGCTCCACATTAGACTTCATTAAGGCTTTAAAAAAGCCTTAGAAAAAGAAGAGAAAAACGAAAATAGAGGAAAGCAATTAACTAATAGCTCAGCTCCCTTTGAAGATTTTCTTATGTATTATAATCTTCCTTTCATGGAGATTAGGTCACGTGACCTGTTCCACTCTCATGGCATGTTTTCCTAGGTCTTCCTAGTGTTCTCCTCCCACGTGCTGCCTGGTAATTTAAAATTCAAGATCTTCCCATTCTATTCACATGTTCTATCCATTTTTCTCTATAGTATTATATATATATATACATGTTGGATAGCATATACATATTTCAAGGTAGGTATATCTTTATTAAGAATTCACGTTATATTTTAAATAACATTTTATTTAAAATCCCAACATCTATATCATATACATAACAGGCAAATGAACATTATAACCCAGATACATACAGCAAGTGTGTGAATGTGTGTGTAATACTATATATAAATATGTATGTATGTATATATGTTGGAAAACCATAAGTCCAGATCTAGGGAAAGAGAGGGCATGTTGGTAACCGTGATACATTCTCAGAATACACAAGGCAAGCCAGTTAGAATACAATTAGAAATGTAATACACAAGTATCTCACCACAACATACAAGAATTACTCTTCCAAGAATTATTAATTGACATTTGAACATTTTCAAGGGAGAGTGTGAATTTTTCAAGGAACCTAATTACTTTTGCAGCAGTCAAGGATGGCAAAATGCTCAGCTGATGTTGGCATTTTTATCAACACACGTCATATTGCTTTCTTTATTACTAATGTATTGCGTCTGGATGTCTTTGAAAAATGGGTGGAACAAATAATGATTCAAATGGTCCAGTTGTTGCTAATTGTGCAATAATTAAGTGAAAAGAAATTATTGATTACTTATTAATTTTATACATTATCCCCTACCCAAAAAATTGCATAGGCTAAAAGTCTGTGTTTTGAGAAAAGAAATATAATGTGCATGTTTTCTCTGACAATCAGTAAAGTATTCAATCAGGCTTTTGGCCAGATAAACTTAATACTGACATAGCGACATTCACATGATACGTGATGACATCAAGAACTTCAAATACAACTGCAGAAAATAAAACAAAATTAACACCAACAATGATGAAAACTATACAAACTGTAGATGTATTCGCAACAGCACATATAGTGTAATAATCTGTTTTATATCTTTGAAAATATATTGAGTGCATTAGGAAAGCAGTCCCACGTTTTGTTGCACCACAGTTTACACAAATCAATATTTCCAACATGCAGCGAGTTTATTACTAGTCTCTGTTCCGTATGTTATTGTTACACAAATAGGCAGTGTCCGACAGACAATAACATATGGTACAGAGGTTATCAATAAATTCAGCTGCATGTCTGATATAGCAACTTGTGTAAACCGCATTGCAACGTGATGTGCGACTTACAAATATTCAGCTCTCCAAACGCACTCAATCATTTTTTCCATTCCTGTACACACAATTATGTAACTATATATGTAGGGACAGAATCGTCAAGTAGAAAGACAAATTTATTTGAATAGATATCCTTGTAACGATTTAGTGATAAGGTTGATATATTCAGTACAAGATGTGTCTCTTTAGCTAAAATTAGAATATTTTCATCACTACTTTATCCCTGATATAAGCTTCAGAAAAAGACAGTAAGCACATTCAACAATGTTTGATCACTTCAAGTCAGCTAAAGAGAAAACTACAGGAAGGCAAGAATTACTTCATCAATAATACATATAACAGTTTAGTAATTTCTCATACAAAGTTATGACTTATTCCAAAACAATGTTTTACAAAAACACATTCCCTTCCTCAGTGAAGATTTGATATTTACAGCTCACGCTTCATGAAATGCATCAGTTCAGGAAATCACCTTCAAGCTTTATGCACAAACACACATTTGATTTCATTTTAAAACATCTACGCTTTGTATTAAATTATATTTCTTCTTTAGAGATGTCTTGCATGAATGATTTGAAAATTCTTAGAAAGAAGAGTATAACATCTCCAATAAAGTTCAATACATTGTACACACATTCACCATCAACAAAGGTTTACTAGATGTAACACAACGAAAGCTGGCCAACAAGAGCTACACAAAACTTTGGTATTACTCAGATAAAGTCGAATTACCTTGTTCATTTGAAGACCACATACCACTTATACACCCCACATTGCCCTACTGTCTACTCACTCACAGCGATATGCACTCCTCGAGACGTTGTTAGACACTGGCGCCTCTCATCCTGCAACAGGCGTAGCCAGTATGTTTGCGAAAATAGTCTTCTGTGCATCCTGCAGATTGGGAAACTTTTGTTGCACCAGCTCTACCAATACATTTAAGCCATTTTAAAATGTGCGTTTCAAATGATAATGACATATGTCGGACTAGATCATAAAGGTGTTGCTTGAATTTGGAATGTATAAGACAAATCAGTCCTGTGCTTCGCAAGATTCTTAATCATATGCAAGATCGCTGTCATCAATTTATTTCATTTTGATTATACGCTATTGCAAACGTAGATATATACAAATACAAAAAGATAAGCTGATGCATTTTTCTTTACCATGAAATTATAAGCACTCTTCAAAGTAATGTCCTTCTCTCAAATCTGGAATTCTGAGTTCATTGTTTTCTCACATCAGCTATCTTTGTTTCAGAATCAAGTTGTCACTTCTATACGTGACATTTTGGGCAACTTGTGTTGCATGCGAATTGGAATGTGACTCGTTTTGAGGAACTTTCTAAGACTAGCTTTAGACAGAGAACTTGTCTACTGCCTATGCTCTCATATATGTAACTCGTTCATCTTACTATTCTATAGACTGACTACAAAAATAGCTTTTTTTATCAACGCTCTTGAACTCAGCGTCCCATTCTACATTGTGTGTAAAAGAGCATTTAATTCCGCTCAGACTCTTTTTATCAGGCTTGAGGTTCTTTTACATGTCATAAAGCTACAACACAGAACCACCAACTTTACTTCCCTTTTGAAGCAACCCATGCTAAGAATTGCATGCCCAAATAAACCATTTCCCTCTACCAGGTTTGAACCCGCAACCCTGAAAACCAAAGACTGGAACATTATCCCTACACCATGGCGGATGAAATGAGGCTGTGGTATAGTTCATAATGTCGTGCATAATAGCAGACATACATAAGAGAAAATAAAGCAATTAAACTCTTAATAATGCATATTTAAAATGTGCTGCTGAAATGTGAAGTGCCAACAAAACTCTACTAACTGAAGAATGGGAAAGTGCAAATCTCTGCAACGTGTCAGCTTCAAAATGATTTGAAAAATTGCTTCTAACAAAACAAGCCAACCAACTTGTCAAAAACACAACATAACCTATCAATAAAGTCACCTTGATTTGGCTAAAAACATTGCAATGATTATGTGCACAGGATAGATTATCTTGTATGAAAATATAACACTAACTAACAGGCAGCGTAACAGCACTTTCCAGGCCAAGGCCTACCATCCCCCACCTCTGGGGAGATGGGATGTGGTCAGTGCCCCGGTCCCTCCAGCTGGTTACAGGAGCCACTACTTCTCCATCAAGTAGCTCCTTCAGGGACCTAACAAGGCTGAGTGCACCCTGGACCAGGTCCTCCAATGGGAGAAAATGCCCAAGCCGGTACCAGGACTCAAATCCAGGTCTCGTGCGTGCTTGGTAAGCAGCAATGTTAGAGAGGTGACCCATAACATTAACTACAAGTTAATTAGTTTAATCATTATTTAGTTGGACTGCTACAAAATTCCTTGCATTCACAATCATTCAAACCTAAATTAAGTTGGTATTTTGAAGAACTAATTATTTCAAATTTATAGTAATAATACATAATATTTTACAGCAATTCTTAAAATTTATGTTTATTATTTCTAGTTTTATCTCTTTCATGAAATTGAAAATGGCAGCCACAAAAATGGAAACATTCCCCTTTTTTATGTATTAATATGTCCCTCTTTGTTCGATCTCTTAAACAAATCCAATTTAATTTAGATTGTCATGTTTGATTGCCATTTGTTTTCGATTGACATTTTCACCGACACAAGCAACTCAACACAACACAAACAGTAAACCAGAAATATGTAACTGAAAGTTTAGCTTACTATGCATAGCGGTATTTTTAGATGTGGCGAATGTTATGTGCAAGTGACATGCAAGTTGATAACGAGGGTAACATCTCTGTTTCCTTCCTTGAAATAAACAAGATACTACCCATAATGCGAGATAGTCCTGTGCTTAATGACACACGGTCTGTGAGTACAGAGAACTCGGAAAGATAACACTCTTAAGATATAAAAGTGAACTCAATCACAAACCACTACGCAATTCATCATGTCTAAATAGTGTCTTTGTACTGGATAAAAGAATAAACCTTCAAACCTTCCTAACAAGTGTTTGTGCTATGTATCCACATTATTAGTGGCAAGCTTTTAGTTTCTCAACATTTGTCACTGCGAGGGAGAATGCAGTAGGTTGTATACATATATATACTAATTAAAATTTACCTATAACACACAATTTGTGTTTAATGTTTCACTAATTTATTTTTTAATTTGTAATCAGCTATGGGCTGCTAATTTTGTCAGTCAACCGTATAAAGTAACATCAAATATAAAGCTAAGAACTGCTTTAGCTCTGTTTAGACTTGTTTGTAAACCAAGTTTCTCCCAGTTAAAATATTCTGTACCTTTAATTCTGTAAATCTTAGACCTTAAAGTTTCCTTTAGATTCCTTTATGTTTAGGTTAGGCAGGCTTTCATCTTCACTGTTTGCATTCGCTTGTTAGCATGATCGTGATTTGTTTTCAAATTGAGAGTGAGAATAAATGTAGGTATTACTTTATTTTATATTAATAGGAATTATTAAAAAATGTATTATCCTTATTCTTGAAATTCTCTAATCAAATCCTACTAAAAATTTATCAGGAAGTCAAAACACATTCCTGTGCTCTTGTTTCTATTATCGACTGGCAAAGTTACAACTCATAGACCAACAAAATTTAAACTTTAGTTTCTGTTTATTTAGTATTTTATGGCTGAAATCCATATTACTTCCAAAATATAGAATATAACAGTATTCTCCTGTTGCTTCATTCGCTAAATTCATAAATTCACCTATTGTATCATTAGGTTTGAATGCCAGCAGTATCTTTATATATAAAATGGACGTTAATGTTAATTTAAAAACATGCAAGTCTTAAAATGAATGCATGTTTTTTATTAGCATAGAACTATTTATTCACTTAATAATATTCAATCATTCTTTTATATGTATATTTTATCTTAGCTTTTGCTGGCTATAGAAATCTAGTAATTCTCTTGTTTTATATTTGCTAAAGTATATATATTTAATTGATAAAAATTACATGGTAAGATAATAGTTGACAGAATAGGTCAGGACTTCCACTCTTTCCTTTTATGTAACTTCTATATTATTGGGCATTTAAGACTGTTATTGTCATTCACTTGTTTTCTTGAGGTTAACCCTAGAGCAGGCGCGCTCATTTATGATACAGGAGCAGGCGCGCGGTGTATTCTGTACACAGTACACTACATTCCATTTGTTGCTATTCCTTTATTGTTTATTGTGCTAATTATCATTACATAATTAAATTTATTGTAAGTAACATCTTATCATATGCCTAACATCAGTTCCATACATGTTAATACACACTAATTGGCTATATTACATTAGTATAACTAGGCATAGAAAATTAATCATCTTCTACTTCGGGTGAACACATACTGCATTTTTCACAGAGAACTATAGCTGACAAACTTGGTATGCCAGATCTTTCTATAAGATGTGGCTTCATTAGTTGGAAAGCAAGCTTTTTCAGAAAAACTCGACGAGGATGCTCGTCATGCTTATCATTTGCTTGAAACAGCACTTGTGCATTGATGCCAGCCACGTTCAGCAATGCGTACCATAAAGCCATGGTCCATCTCCTTGTCGTTCGTGTTACTGAATATTTATTACACATTTGGTCAACAGTATCAACTCCATCTTTTGTCATATTATAATCTAATGTGAGGTTTCTTTGTGTCTTCATAATTTTCTTCTAGCATCTTTCTTTCAATGAATAAATTTGTAAAACGCACAATTTCAATCAGTCATATCAATATTGATTATTTTATGGAATTATTCATTTCCTCTACAATACCTCGTGCTACCATTTTAGGGCCTGGAAAGATCTTGACAATATTGTTTGCTGGTACACGGGATGCCTTTCTATGCACCTCAGTTTTTATCCATTTTTTTTCTTCGTCCCTACCAATGAAAACACCAGCTTTATTATCAAAGGAATACAGCTCTTCATCATTTTCAATTTCAGAGTTTGTATCATGATCACTCGATAATATTACTTCGTCCTCTCCGTCAGAAAACAAATCGTCAATTACCCCACAGTCTTCTTCAGCGAGCACCTCTAAAAGGTACCGTTCTGATTCTTCATCTGTCAAATATGTTTTGGCCCTAAAATTAGAAACACGAAATATTGGTGGCTAATAACGCACTGTAATAATGGCCCTCTCTAGAACACATAATTCGTTATGCAACCGCTTTGTGTAAAAGTACAACAGATTAGGTTGACAATTGAAGTAGTACTTACATGACCGGGCGTGTGGTGTATAAAATACGCTACTGGTGCAGATCCGAGAATAACTTATCGTTACCTTTGAGTTTTTGATGCTACAATCACTCTGACACAACTAAACGGAAGCTAAACAATGACATGAAAGGTACTGACAACAATGTACTGATACGTTAAGGTATTTATCCGTTAGAGCGCAAAATGCAAAGGTGGTGTATAAAATACACCAGCACGCCTGCTCTAGGGTTAAACATTGGGTAAAACTTGGTCTGCCATAGCCTCAATGTGCGGTCAATATGGTTATATGTATCTGTGTCATCTCAATACAAAACCAGCAGTATGATTTGACTTCAGGTAATATTCATTTGGGCACAGAAGTTCAACAAGATGACATCAAAGGAGTGCAGAAATGGCATTCATCATTCTAAAATGAGCACACACATTTAGAATACAGATCATCTCTGCTTTCGTTTTATAAAATCTATAGCAAAGTTAAATTGTGCTAATTTTTAGAAAACAGCTTCTGAAAAAACAATCAACTGTTAAGAATTTGATTACAATGAGTGGGAGTCTTCACAATACAGCAGGCAGTTACATTTCACACAAACTTTATGCACTGTCAGTTCTCCGACTGCTTGGTTATTATACAGAATTGCTTATTATGCTAAAAATTCTGCCATTGCCTCGTGAAATAAGTATATAAATGTGAAAAAATTTAGAAAAAATTAACAAAGTTCTGAATTTCATAACTACAAGGCAGGAAATCAAATCTGTATATAGGTTTTCACAGAGAAAAGATGTAAGAGTACAGTTTCGAGAGCGATGGAATCAAAATTTTAAATCAACTCCCCTCAGAAGTAAATTATGCTACAACAAACAAAATGTAAAAGAATTTAAAAACCTACTTGCTAAACAAATATTGTTGTTCAACAGAGAAGTGCTTAAATTCTAAAAATGTGTAAAATGAAACATCTGAACCATAATGGCACTTGTAAACATGTGCAAGTGAAAGAGAGAACTGTGGAAATAGAATGTAAGCCATATAATTTTCAAAAGAATTAATTGGTAATTAGGTTTATTATATAAAATTATGTTAATGTGTCTAATATTAAGTTTATGATCTAACAGACTAGAAATAAATAAATGAACATGAAATAATAGAAGATTACGGTTATAACCTGAGCACATTAAACGCGCAACAACTACCTACAGTTTAACGTCGATAGAACCCGACAGCATGCTAATGATTTCTTTGGTTCTGGTTTCCAATGAGAAACTTGAAGCACTTAAATATAGACAGCCTTAAATTTCCAAATTGTTAATACTCTTATTTTAAGGTGTAAGTAAAATCAATACATTTTTTGTTACTTAACTGTTTAATGGTGCAACAATGGTGCAGCAGCAGATGCCCTGATGAAGAATGTTGCATTACAATACAACAGTTACAATGTGAAAACTTGGAACTATCGCACTTTCCAAGATGAGCAACGCTCACTAGAAATCTTCTGGCCAATCAGATTTAGTTGTGCTACTGAGTTCTTGCAAAAGCCAATTACCCAAGATGCATTTTTGTAACATGATCTTAGCTCATTTCAAACTGGGAATTCCTTACTTTGCACATTATACGATGCTGAGCAATTGGTAAAACAATGACAGCAAAGATAGAACAATTGGTAGAATGAGTGTATCAGGAAATGTTCAGTTGATTTCTGTTAAGTACCTCATTTATAAAGAATATTTTTTAAGCTACAGCATATTTCTAAAGTAAGAACAAATTAGAAACTAACAACTTCACTTATGTTAGTAATGTTGCAAGTTGTTGGTGCAAAAGTTTCGAGTTGACTCCAACTCATTCTCAAAGCTATACTATACTGGCAACAGTCAGTAAGAGCACAATATTGCCGCAGCAGCACCAGAACTCTGTGATCTACAACATCTGTTGCATAAAGAACCAGCAACTAGTCAAACTATTCACTGTCATTGAAAGTGGTCAAGATTCATAAAAACCACCAACAAACTAACTTTTAGTTCACAGCATTCAGAACTTTACAAGCATCTAATCACCCAGACAATGCACTCCTGTACATAACCTGCTTTCTTCCCTCTGCATGTTTCCTCATCTGAGTGACACACGCATATATTTGCTACTGATGGCTACACGTCAGGTTCATTTCGAGCTAGTGTTTTGTTTACAGATGTCTCTAGACTCATACGAACATGCTTTTGTGCTTCTGCTAACATTGTGTAGGTTGCATGAAGACAATAAGCCATAAAACCCACAAACCACTGAAAACAATTCCACCTGGGAAGATTTAAACAGAACATTCGCACACACTCTTATTAATAGTAAGTTATTCTGAACTCTCATCTGCATTTACATAGACAGTAATGAAGTATTTGTCGAGTTCACAAGACCATAGGGGTGCCAAGTTAGTAGGTCTCCAACTTCCGTGCAGTAAATACCAGGAACAGTATGCAATTAAGCACAGTGTTGTTGTTGTTGTAGTGTTTAACGCCCACTTTTACTACTACGGCACCGCAGGCGGTGACACTGATGATACATGAAGATGGAGCACCGGTGGAATGAGATGGCGGGGGAAACCAGAGTACCCGGAGAAAACCCGCCCTGACGCCGCTTCGTCCACCACGAATACCACATGTGGGTCCCTGGGATCGAACCTGGGCCGCCTGGGTGGTAGGTGAGCGCGCTAACCGCTCGGCCACGGCGCCGCCTAAGCACAGTGCGCACTCCCATTACCAGCAGTGTCTTGTTTATTTCAAGGAATCAAACAGACATTATCCGCACCATCAATTTGCATCATGTCACTCACACAGATCGTATCAAGCTCATTCTTATCTGATTATCCTCCCCTTATGTAGGACTTACAAAACCAATGCCTAGACTCAGACACCTGTCAAGGAGCACACAAACCTATGAACCGGACAGAGTGAAGACCTGGAAGCACCAGGTACGATAGTGACGAAGAGGATGATATGAAATGCAGACAAAATGAATGAATGGAAAGGTGATGATGGATCAGTTGGTGGAATGAATGGCAGGGGAAACTGGAGAAAACCTTCCCAGACGCTGTTCATCTGCCATGAATACTACATGTGGGTCTCTGAGATCTAACCTAAACTCTTGCTGATAGGTGAACATTTGGCCATGGTGCCACCCCTAACATCATTTGCCATGTCCAATAAACACTTCTATACCTGTTATTCATGTTGCATCACTCCATTGTCAACTGCAATTACAAGTAATATTAACTTGCTTATTAATCCTTTCAGCTCTAAACTTTTAATTTGTTGTTTAAAATGAATTTCCTTCACAGTGTTTATAATGGTGATCTCAGAAACTCATTTTAGTATCACATTTGTGGGTCCCAGAATTATTAAAAATAAATACATTTTAAAAATTTAATTTTTGTCATTTTTAATGTTTAAAAGCTATATTGGTACTGAAAGATTAAGCAAGAACATTTGACTTTCAGGTAATTTAACTGGACATAAGGCCACTTTGGTTAAAACTAAGTTTGCTAGAGCAGCAGGTTACGAAAAGTCACTTGGTTTGGTAAACTTGTAAACAAAAACACAACTATATTTGTGGTGAAATACTTATGTCTTTTAATGTGGGCATGAAAACCATGTAACAATACCATTTCCCTCATTAGGATCACATTCAATTTACACATAGTTGTTTTAAAAATCAATAAACTACATCAGCAGCAGTCTTCAACATCTTGTGTATATACATATATAAAGTAACTGCTCTCTTTTGCACCTGAGAAATGGAACAACTCCATATGGAACAATGCAATTATAAAATATCACGACACAACAGATCTTCTGGAGCCTTCATTCAGAGTGTGAGTGTGTGTGTATGTATGTGAATAAACTGACAGCTTGATATACGTGCTGTGTGCTCGCTCGTTCGTTCATTCATTACCCTGAGCAAATTCTTTCTAACAAAGCTTAACACCAAATATTAAAAATATTTCCCCCAAACACAATAAAATGTTTCCAGCATCATAAAACAGCAGTTCTGCATCGCTCTAATGCCACATTGGAAGTCACAAATTCCCACAACATGCCCTGACCAGTTTTAAAACACAAGAGAAAAAAGTCTGTTATCTGCAGCTACAAATTTCACCGCAGCCTGCTTTATAGAGCATCTCTGTTGTGCGTTTCGACTAGTTTCTTACAAAAAATATAGATATTGACATTCCATTATAATAAACAGGTACAAAAAGATACTTCACTCAGTTGCTATTTGTAAAAATACTTTCTCTTCATATCGGCACATCGATAAAGCACCGTTGTCGCACACACATCGCACTTCAACATAACCACATACCAGTCAGTCACATAACTCTTGTACCAGTATTTCCCACTCCTTTAAGTAGAGAATAACAGAAATAAATTACTTTCATAAAAAAACAAAATAATTATAACATTTATAATGCTAACAAATAGCTTTCTATATATTATATTATGAAGTTATATAATTTACAACAGTGGCATGCATTCAATCTCATCTACTTCAGCAGTGCAGTGGTTCCAGCATTTTAACTTAGTTTTACCTTCCCCACTACTTAGGTAGGGAAAGTATTACAGTCAAATTAAAAATATATCACAAGCGCACATTCCAAGCCTCTCTGAATCCAAAAAGAAACATATCTGTGTGTTTCTGAATTAATCATTGAACAAATACCCCTTTAATGACATAGGGCAAAGATTTTTGCAAGTTCTCCAGCTTTAATATACCCCTTATATGGAAAAATTGTCTTTATTTTTATTTTCTCAAAAGGTTTCTCATGATTCTGATTCAAATTTCATGTCTGAGCAATACACATGAATGATAAACATTTTAGTGTCTATAAATAGGTAAAGATGGTCTTTTCATTCTCAGTGATTAACGACTGATTTACAATAAACAGGAAATGGAAGTGAGAACAGGAACCGGAACAAGTGTGAACGAGTTTGACTTGCAATAGCCCAGGAATGCCTGTACTAGGTGACAAAGCCACGAGGCGTATTGGAAAGAATGTGAAAGTGCTGAGTTGTTTACACGAGCTTACGACACAAACACAGCGAGACAGTATATGTACACTCTGTACAGGTGCAATCATCTCTTCAGGACGTCTCATATCGGCAGGTGCAAGTAATGTTGCGCTACTGACTGTGCGCCAAGGTCCTAGTATTTCGCCGTTCTAGTAAACAAGATAGCAAGTGACTGCAGCGCTCTGACAACCAAGTTCAATACGCCTGGTCGCTTTTCCAGGTAGTAAATGACAGTGTTAATAACATAGAAAATCCATTTGGTATATTGGGTTCACTGTTTGTAGCTGGCCATTTGCTTCCCATACAGCCAACATTATAAAGTTAACTAACTTTGAAAATTGATACAATATATATTATTTAAAAGCCACACCATAATGCTTTCTAAATCAAAATTCAGTTTTTATTTATGGATGCCCTTCTCATCGTCCCATTCTATGTTTGGTATGAAATATTGCTTAATTTTGCTCAATGGCCTCTTTATCGGCCTTGACGTTCTTTTGTGGCCATAAATGTACAACACCGGACCAACTGAAGGAAGCCATGCAAACTATTTTTACACTCGCAAAAATCTGCTGTCCTCCACTCAGTTTGAACCCACAACCACATGCTAGCACACTGCCCCTAGACATGGAGGAAAGCCCACTCCCATGGTGTGGAGGTAGCATGTCTCCAGTTCAAATCTTGGTTACGCTAAGTATCCTAGGTACAGTTTTTTATGGAGTTTTCCCATGTCCTACAACGGTGAATGAATATTGGGCAACTCAATCCATTAAAGCATCATTTCACCCACATCATCATCTGATATGGCCTTAAACAAATAACAACAGAAGAGATTACTTTCTGGTTCTTCTTGTTAAAGTGTCGTTCTAACACATTTATTATGAAGGGCATATATATATGGTTCATTGTTTGCTATGTAATGTTGGGCAACTGGCAATGAGGCCATTTTCTCTCTTGCACATCAAGAGTTATTGTTATTTTTGTCACTTGTGTTGTGATTAGAGAGGGCTATGCACAATATGAATCCAATGTGCTATTCTCAGGAATGGGAACATATAATTTGAAACTTTACTTCACGTTCCCAGGCTCTTGTAAGTTTCCGCATAGTTGTAAATGCTCACATTGTAATACATTAATTTTCACTTTGTCATTCCATTCCAGTTACTCCTCCCAGTTATTGTGAACTAGTCTTAACTGGGAAAATTTATAAAAATTGTAGACTTCATGAAACCATTCTGCATATATCAATTAACATTTTTGCATATCCTCAGCCACTTCAGAAACATTCCTTGTATGTTCAAGTTCCTGTATTTTCTCAGAAGCGAACCTGAGATATCATGCTGCTGCTCTTTCCTCTTGTGCTCAAGTTTTACACTCTGCTACAAGAGCAACTTTTCCTTTCCATGCTAGTACAATAAATATTATGCAAAAGAGCATCACTAATATATTATATTACCGCATAAAACTAAGCAATTATGATCATACTTTCAGCAACATCACTAATGAGACTCAAGAGAACCATACAATATAATTATAATATAGTGGCAACACTGGCGCTGCTTACAGTGGACAGTTTACATCGTACCAAGAAGCTGCCAAAGCCACAGTGCGATTGCACATTCAACGACAAAAACATTCTCCTGAGTTAATGACAGTGTATCTATTGATGCTTGAAAATTCTTCTTTCTTTCTTTCTCATCTTTTTTAACAAGGTTTTTATTAAAACCTTCAGATATAAACTGCTATTTGTTTCAGTATCTTGTATCATGTAACAATTCTGTGCGGTTTAAATTGAAACTGTTTCTAGACGAACATTTATCGTTATTAACAAGTACAGTGTCACCAACTGCTAAAAGTAGTTTTCCTTGGTGTTTTCAGTTAGCTGAATTTGTATGCACATTTCCCTTGCGTAACTGAGGATATGAGACTGTTAGCTGGGGGCAGCAACATCAGTCGAGCTGTAACTGTGGCTAATACAATATTCTCTGCATTAGCCATAAGGAGAAATGTGAGGTGCTCTTATATAACAGAACCCTGCTATTCCAAATTAATTGGAGGTATGGTCTGTTCAAATTAAAAAACGTTCGGATTATCTGAACAACAACAATAACAAAAAAGGATATGTATATAAATTCAGCTACAAGATTAGTAGCTGATGTGAGGAAGGGACAACATTGTGATTGTCATGCACAAAATATCAACAATGTATTTTTCTGACCTGCAGACATAGTCAATCACATATGATAGTAGTAGCACTTAGGCAGTTCAGTTTATTTTGGTCATTCTACAGTAATTTATGATTTTCGCTCATAAATTAATAAGTTCTTTATGGCAGACGATGATTAGCAATTTTGCAAGTTAAGTGAAAATTACTGCTTCATAAACACGTGATAGTATGTCCAGGCACATAGCAAAGTTCAGCAACACATCTTTGTGCAATAAACACTTCATTCTTATGTGTGTAGTTTCAATGATGCGTCTATTAGTTCCATAATAAAACTGCTTTCTCTACACTACAAATAATCTTTTATTGTTCTCTTAAATAATGGTTTTCATGTTAGGATTATCCAGAATTTGTACTTGCGGGGTTCTACTGTAAACAAATGTGACTCACAAGCATTTCAACAATGTAGAGAGCACACTGTTTATTGGCATCTAACATTCCCTCTATCTCGACATCTAGTACCTCCTACCATTTCTAATGTTCCAGAAAATTCAGGTAAAGAAATACGTTGTTACATCTATGTCTGTAAACAACTATATTTTTTTATTTGTTTCAATTGTGTCATTGTTAAATTAAACTGCTCTGCACAAATGGAGGAAGTTTTTCTACCAAACGAGCGGTCCAGTCAGTCCTGGTCCATCCCATATATCTCACATGTGACAATATCATTGCCAGCTTAAAAGAGTTTAGTTGCACGTCGTTGCAACTAACAAAAGGCTTGTCTTGCTGTACAGGGATTATTGCTATTACAAGGATTTTTTTAATTTTATTTTCAGATGCAAGATATTTAATCTAGCAACTGGACAAATGTTATATTCGAGAAGGTTATGTTGGGAAACCTGCCATTCTCTTGGTATACAGGAGGCTTATCTTTTGGTTAAATTGACATACTGCTATACTACCCTAGCACTGCTCAAATAGTTTTCATGATTACCACATGCCACTGATTTATAATCATCCTATCTGTTTTAGGAATAAAATTTCAGTCTGAAGCCCAAAGAGGGCATTTTTGTTGCAATAGAATACAAAGGCACATCTCAAAACTGCAAATCTGCCTAATACTTTATCAACAAAGGAATACTTGTTTATGTGATGCGTCTTTTATGCAATTGTCATGTAGGAAGTTGCTATTCAACTGTGATGGTATTCATTCTCTTATCACGTTTTGACTTGTGGTGCCTGTGATGGCCACGCTGTTTTGCTCGCACTTTCACCTTCTTCATACTACCATTAGTCATTTTTCCACTACTCGACGAGCTGCCACTCTCAGAATCATTGTCCAAACGTCGCTTTCTTGACCGCGTGATGGGGCCCTCTGGTTGAGAACTATCAGCTTGCGTGGGGCTGATTCCCTCTGACAGTCTTTCGCTGACCTTCGCCTGTTCACTCTCCACACTGCAGCTGCTTGCAGATCCCACACTACAGCAAACACCACTATATTCTTGCTGAGGCTTCTTGCTAAGAATGAGTTCACGTAACGCATTTGGAGAAGACTGGGAGCTGCTAGAATCCTCTGAGGACAAACTGGAGAAATATTCCTGGACACGTGCTTCGGCAAAATTAAACACTCGGTCATCATCAGGAGACCTGCTCCGAACCTTGTGTTTTTCTGGTCGACCACTTGCAGAACTTGTTGACCCCGAATGATGTACCTTTACTGGTGTTTGGATGGAAGACGTACCTGAAACAAAGTTTTGAAACATAATTAAATTTAACTCTTTCAGCACTGAAAATTTATCTGTCTGCGGTGCTCTAGGAAACCCTGGCATTTTAGCATATTTAAATAATCTGGATAGCATTTGAATGAACGTTTATGGAAGACCATAATCACATCTGGCAAAAACACCTTTAAAGATTTGAGAGGTAGGGCTGAAAAACTCAATTCCATAGCCAGGATTTGAACCACGGATCTTCTGTTTACAATTGTAAGTCCTCTTTGAAGTACTTATCTCAGATTTGAGATTCTCAAGTGGTTTACCAGGAAAATACGAATTGGTTGGGGAATTTAATATCATACTGGCAAGTTGCCATGGTAGCTCAGTGGTTAGAGCAGTTGCATGTGAAGTGGAAGATCTGTGGTTCAAATCTTGGCTATGGCATTGAATTTTCCAGTCCTGATTCTACCTCTCAAGCATCGCCCACGCACAGCCTGTGTGTTTAAAAATTCAGCAGTATTTGATTGTTATAAAATAATATTTACCTTTAGAGGTGTCTGAGAAACAAGAGCTAATACCATTATATTCACTTTATAGCTTGAAAAGCACTTAAAAAGCATTATGACATTTCATTGCAAGAAAAAAATGCATAAAATACAACATTTATAAGAAATAAATGAGAAAATCCATGTCTAAATCAGCAATTTCATATTCTGTATGAGAAAATAAAATAAATTGGCACATAACTTTGAAACAAAATGAGCTAAACCAACATCCTATAAACGCAAAATTATCAAATGATTAACCAAAATTTGGATCTGGCAGGACAAAATCAATATGAAAAGATTTGACACTGATCATGAAGTTGTCAAATACTTATGAGCATAAAATATCTTGGCTATCCGGTTGTTGCCGCGTCAAATTATAAAATGCCGACGTTTCGACCATCTTGTCGTGGTCGTTATCACAGGCAAACTGCGCCGCTATGTAGCAGCTAGTCAACTTATATACTGGCAAACAGGTGAAAGGTGGGTAAATGGTGAGCCCTGATAGGCTGGGCAGTCTCTGCATTGCGGCAGTCCTTCTGCATTGCTACGTCACTGCCATAGAATCATTACACTGCGGCACTGCCATAGAATCATTACACTGCGGCACAAATGACGTGGTGTTCTTGTGTTTTGTTCTACCCATGGCCGTAAACCAAAGTTTGTTAATGTGCATGCCACCATTATTATTAAAATTCTTAGGACAACGGGAAATTTCTAAGGCCTCTTTAATTTTTCTGGGTATATAAGTAAAAGAAAAAGAATAACATTCCTAAGATAAGTGAAGTTTTTAGTTTCTAATTTCTTACTTTAGAATCTTGTTGCTTCACTGTTAATAGCTTCAATTTTTCCTTATCAAGATACAGATTTTATTTGTTGTGCAAATATTTTAACATATAGTATTTTAATCAAAATGGATAGCCAATTTTGAGAAAATTGAAAATATTGCAAACTTTTCTATAGTTTGGCAAGGGGGTGGATGTTATTGAGAAGCTTTATATTGTATCCTTGCTGAAGTTAAATGCTCAGATTGGTATTTAACCCTTTCACTGCCGAGATATTTTGCTACATATGCCGTTCTTCCTCTAATTCCTAAAGTGGTTTTTATATCCCTTTCCGAGGCTCGTACCTTAGCTGAAGCAATTCGGATAGCAGTCACGTTAAGGCAATATGCAATGAATTGGCCATTCATTCAAAGCCAAATGTCGTGATTTCAAATCCCAGCACAGTCAAATGGGCCTGTGGTAAAGGAAGGGGAGGGCCCAAGTAAAATAATCGGTGTAATGGCATACTTGGAAACTGATGGGGTAACATTTGACTGCAGTTCCATTGATTTTGCTTTTTTCTCAACAAAAAAAAAAAAAAAGACACTACAGCTTTATTGCAAAAATTGAATATTTTTAGAATAGGAAATAGCTGTAAATACTTGAATTCAATTTATTTAGATTAGCATAACAATAAAATGGAAAATATGTCAACAGTGAAAGTGTTAAATGCTCCGTCGTCTATGTGACAGCAAACACAGTGAAAGAGTTACAACTTTTCATGGTAACATATGCACATACACAACGCACTGCACCATACACACTTTTTTTGGGAGGTTGGGATCTCAAATATGTATTTTCAATGTGATATTATCACACTTTTTAAGAGAATACAATATTTCCTTTAGCAACTAATAAGCGGTATATAAAGCAAAAATCTATTAAATTGCTTATTGAATGACCAGCAAAGAGACTGGCTTGGTGCCATTACTTTATCTAGGATGATATACATTTACATATAAATTATGAAAATAAAATGTAATTTACCTGATGAACTTGATGATGAAAAGTTACTCGATGTTGAACAGCTGCGAGCATCAGTGGAACATTTCTTCTTCTGTCTCCTCTGAGCCAATTTAGCATTACCAACATCCTTCATCACACAAAACAAAATGTATTGGTTTATGCCATCAGTCAAAAACACTAACTAGAGTAGATATTATAATAATTTTTAACCTCAGGAAGAATAGTTCATGTGCGAGTATGGACAAGAGACCAATAACTCGTAGCCTTCTTTAACATAATTTAAAATATGATTGTATAAAGAGCGCTGTTGCTGTTTGACAACAGTGCCATCCAAGAGTGCAAGTAGTACCTACTTTGTTTATCCCAATGGAGCATATAGGGAAACCAGCCTTAACCTTATTTTCAAACCACTACTTATGCAATGCTGAGAAAGATAGCCTATGTTTTATAAGTGTGACATTATTGCTAAATTATATAATTATAGTAATTAGATCAATGGAGGAGCACAATTCACACTTGGCAGAACTTAAATTTATTGACTTTGAAAAGCTAAAGAATTAATGAAAAAATAATAGCAATAAGGACAATGAAGGTTAGATTTTTAGTATAGTATCGTGAATAACATTTCATTAATATGACACTACGGTAGATTACACAAGGCATGTGTAGAAAGTAACAAATAGTTTGGAGAAAAGGACATAAAATATTTGTCTTCACAATAACATGAAAGAGCATTCCTTAATCTATTCTTCGACATTGTTGGCACCATTCTTCATGCACTTGTCACCGCTGGGAATGAACTTTTGTATGCCCTCTTTAAAGGAAGATGCCGCCACTGATAATTTCGTGCAAAACAGTCGCTGAAAATTGTGGAAATATATTGTCATTACTTTTTCAGTGTACACCTTTACAAGTTGACAATGAATTTCAGTTAGTTCCACATTCCGTATTACGGAACTCATTTCATAGTCAGCGGGATCAGAACTTGTCTTAAAACATTTTGAACGGTCACAAACAACTGTAAACACACATCTGTCTGACTGTAATGGCATCAGTGGACAGACAGAGACGAGTGCAAATGAGTGTAACTGTGACACTAGCATTGTGGTGGCAGTAGAATGAAATGGCACTTACTTTCCGGACATGCCTCGTATATTACTTCCATTTTAAAAGTTAACTCTAAGCAAATTTGACAGATAATACCAGGAAAGTTTCTCAAATAATGTAATAGATGTACTACCTGTAGACGGAAACCCTCACGGTGGGCCTGGAGAAAAGCATTGAATGTCTGTTTGACACCCATCTCTGCTGAACGTGCTGAGGAACCAGTTGTCAATACATCTGGTGTCATCAGTGGTGTGGAGGGATAGAGGTGAGCGTTGCTACCCTGCAGCCACTCGTTATTCCTAAGATCAATCATCTGCAGTCTCCTCTTGGGGTCCACAGTCAACAAACCTGAACATACATCATCAGTTCACCAATTATTATTATTTCATGCACATCTGATTGAATAAAAGCAAATGAAGGAAAATGTTTCATATTTACTAAACTTCAATTTTTGTCACAAATACTTATATTAGGGACCGTTGGGTACCTTGATAAATGACATCAGTACATTATTATTGTTTTAAGGTCCTCATATTGCCTCCTAAAACTTTTAAAAACATACAAATAATCATTTTTCAAATCTTGTTAGAAAGCAGATACTGTATAGAGAAGACAAATGGAGTATAGTAATGAACATCTGTACAATAGCAGTAATAAGAAGCGATTATAAACAATGACACTTGTTTTAACATAACTGACACTGTGAGTGCATTGGTATTACCTTAATTTCACTCAAAACTATCCAGATTTGACTGCAAAATATCAGGAGGCAAGAAGAAGAATGGCTTTGTTGGAGGGAGACTAACGTCTTGTAAACATGTTCCGAGTGAAAGTTTAGTAAATGAAATTAAAGTGTCATCAATTCACTGTCAATGCAAGAGTTGACACTTACCCTTAGTGAGCTGTTTAGCCTGAAATGATACATGTGCCCATGCATCAGCATGAAAGTTGAACTCGCCTCCTTTGATTCTAGCCATGACAGCTGCCGCACTGTCATCTCTTGATCTGGCGCAGAACGGTGCTCTCCCAGAGAGCATAGTATACTGCAAACAAACCACTCATTTCAAAATGCAAACCAATTAGCATCACATTTTGCAAATGTAAACTATCTTTGACTCATATAAATGATATGCTTCTATACTTTTTATGCATTTATAACAAATTTAAGACATAAATAATTTAAAACACAATTACCTATGTATAAAATCACTTCAATTTTGTTTAAAATAGCTGCAGAATTCATTTGTTTTCTATAAAGAACCAGCACTTGAAATTTGGTTGCCATTACTTTAAGGAACTAAATCAATTTTAGATTCTTGTCAGTCATACAAATACTACAAAATGCATCAGCATTGGCAACGAGTTTGTTTATATGGCTTTGAGAATGAGCTGGACATAGCTTGAAACCCCAGGGTTAGCACCAAAACAATAAGATAAGTGAAGTTTTTAGTTTCTAATTTGTTCTTACTTTAGAATCTTGTTGCTTCACTGTTAATAGCTTCAATTTTTCCTTATCAGCATATCCTTTTATAAACATTAGAATTTCACTTTTATGTTCTTGGGATCAATGTTCTCAAGTTATTGACACCATTTTTTATGACATGGATTCTGAACAACAAATGATACTACGACTGGCAGTGGCGTGCATTCAACCCCAGCTACCTCAGCACTGCTGGAGTAACTGATTTATTCACAAGTTCAAAATTAAAATAGTTTTTTCATATCTCAATCAAATACGCACATCGAACTTGAACGTTACAGTACTTAAGGTTCAAACTCCTGCCCCGCCACTAGTCAGCTGTTGCTCTTGGTGACTTGTCTTGTTCCAAAGGAATGCTCCTTCTCAATACCAGCTAGCCTACGAGAGCTGTATTGACGCATGTGTATTCTGAATAGAGTCCTACTAGCATAGCCATGGCGTCAGCCGACACTACAGGAGTCCTACTAGCATAGCCATGGCATCAGCCGACACTACAGGCAAGTGTGAATTTAATTGGTTAATTTAGTTTAATTGCAGCTAGCTAGGCTTTGACATCATAGAGCAGAGCCTAGTCGATCGCTTACATATCGATATGGAAAGCTTGAATGCGAGATAGCGATACACACAAGCATAGTAACCCTACAATAATGGTGTCATTTTATAGGACACAATATAATAATATCAAACAATATGAAAAGCACATATACTTAAAACTATTAACTGACATTAAAAAATATTGTTAAGAAACAACTTAAATGCTTTTTTGTTTACGAAGGTGACCTCCATTAACAAAATGGAAATAAACAGGGGAAAATATAATAAGTTAGTCATCATGCAGATGAGATCAGACTATATAGTGTTGTTGTCACAAGTTTGAAGGTTCGTTTGCGCCCTGCGGAAACTAAAAGGTGAAGAGTGTGTTGTTTTATATGTGTTTCTGTTAAAGTATCTAGTAAATGTGACAGGTGAATTCATTGAAAATGTATGCGAGTGACAATATTCAAAAGAGACCATTTTTATATGGGCTATAATGTGCTAAGTGTATGGTAAATATCAGAAAAGTATTTAGGATAACAAATACCTCTACTATTTATAACATGACCATTTTAGAATAAGGATTATTTATTTTAAAGTATAGGATGATTTTTCAGTGCCGTAACCTATACCACTGGAGTAATTGTGACCACCGCACGCCACTGACTACTGGACTAAGAATTCTGTCCAACTTACTGATGACAAATGAAGCATGATGTGTTTTTCATTTCCATAATAATCCTATACAGTAGAATCCGAATAACTCCACTTAGTGTGGACTGAGAGACTGTCCGTCAAGTTACCAAAATGTCTTAAGGGGTCTGTTATTCACAACTCTACTGCAAATTATATAAATACATATTCTAGCTATAGGAAACAAAAGTATAACATATCCAAATATTTTTCCCTTTGACTGGTCTTTACTTTACATTGTCATGTTAACTTGTCTTTTCATTATCACTGGCACAAACACAACACTAAGTCTGAAATCTGAGAAACCATACTGTAACTGAAAGTTTAGCAAAGCAATAGTGCTTTAGAAGTACATATATGAGTGGACCTATAGACACAGTTTTACTGGACGCGTTTCAATCTGAACAGTTTCTTGACTGACAGTTGAAGAGGAAACATCTATTATGGTAGTGACTGTGCTGCTATCTGGGTTGCTGGATATAAAATTCATTATGTCGTCTGCTTGTGGTATATCAAAATTCATGGCTGTGTGAACATTCTTCATAATACGTGTTTTCTCCCAAATTATCAGTTCTGCTGTTGTTTTTGCATGTTTTAGTAATTTAATATCCTGTTCTATGGTGTGCTGAGTTGACCAGAAGTGATGGACTATGGCTGATTGTTGATCTGTTTCAATGTGCTCCTCAAGTCGTGTTTTAAGATTTCTTTTAGTTTGGCCGATGTATATTTTTGGGTAATCCTCTCATTTTATCTGATAAACACCAGATTTTGAGTTTGTTGGTATTGTGCCCTTTAATAGGTGTTTGTGCTGCATATCCACGTTATTAGAAGCAAGCTTTTGATTTCATGACAATCGTCCGTTGGCTGCTTATGTTCTAAGTGTCGAAGGTCAACTTTTTACTGTGAGGGAGAATGCAGTAGGTTGTATACCCACACTAATTAAAATATACTTAGTTCATACTACATAGTGGATTATAGAAATTATTACAATCCAGTTCCACATACAAAATAAAAGAATTAAAATAGAATAGTCGTCAAGTTTATATGGAAATGTTGAGTTATCAAAAGTCAGGTTATTGAGATTCTGCTGCATACACAAATGAGAATATGCAAATCCATTTCGACAATGTTTTGCCAGCAACTTATGTTAATACTTTGTCATTTTTCTAAATAAAGGATTTGTTAATATCTAACTTCAACACTTATTTTGTTTCATGCAGACCTCAAAAATTTTTTAAAAAATCATACACATAAAAGATAGTTTAGAGTGGAGCAATTTTGTTGAAAATCTTCGTGCTGCATTCTTTGGTAGATGCTGAACATATATACCAATTTTGGTCATTTTGTTTCTGAGTTGTGCTGTTTACAGACAAAGACCTTTTTTATTTTTATTTATTAAAAGGGACACTAACCATCTATTTCTGGTGAAATTTAGATATTTAATTCTTTGATTGGAAAATAAATACCTTCTCTATATATTATGTATATGGCAGAGACAATCAATGCTGCACCAGCAGTTACTGAGTAGTGTAAGTAGTGGCAAGTATACTTACCAAAATCACACCTAAACTCCAGAGATCGCAGTTTTCGTCGTAACCATCACTACGACTGAACGCTTCCTTCAGTACTTCTGGTGCCGCATAATGAAGGGTAAAACATGGGGTATGCATTGGCTCTTTTTCCTGTTTCAGACATGCAAATCCAAAATCTACAATCTTGATATCTGCTTGATCCGAGTTGTCCGTGAACAGAAGGTTCTGTGGAGAAAAGTTAAGAATATCTGAGCATTTCCTTTTATTATATGCCTTTTGCTTAAATATGACAAAGAAGCACTGATCAGGTTGACGGCTATAATGGAACATGTGCAATGTTTGTGTGACAGAATATATACCACAAATATCATACTCTGGTAACAACTTACTTCTGGCTTCAGATCACGATGAACTACACCACGAGAATGCATGAAGTTGACAGCAGATACAAGTTTCCTCATTATCTGACTTGCTTCATTTTCTGTAAAGCGATCTTTCCTTCGAATCCTCTCCAACAACTCCCCTCCTCTCAGCAGCTCCAGTACAAGATAAGTATGTGCCTGCGGAAACATTAATTCCCTTCAATTAATAAAGCTGTAATCACAAGCAAATAACAACATTCATTAAGAAAAGCAGAAAAGCATAATATATTTAAAAATTTCACTGCATTAAATGTACAAAAATTGCAAGTAAAACATGAGAATTCCATTTTATAAGAATCCATGAAGAACTGGTGGTAATGCTTGCTTTGAAATACTTCCTTCCTGGTACTACAATAAACACACTTAAAAAAAAAAAACACCACTTCCTAGGGCCTACATAAATTTTTGGTTCATATTTTCTACTTCATAACATGAACCATAAATGAAAACCATTTATGCTTCATAACATGGACTATAAATAAAAACTTTTATAGAAAAATGGGGGATAATATTGCGTATATACTAAACTCCAATTTTCAACACAAATACAGTGTGTCCATAAAGTCATAGTACACTTCTGTTCGGTCACAGCAAATCAACGAAACAAGATAGAAATGTAAGTTAAGCACAAGTACAGTTCGATGTGGCTTCCATTTGTTGCCCCACACATATCCAAACGAATTGGGCAGTGGCGGATTAGTTCATGCCACACCAGTCCAGAGGAAAGTTTGTGATGTTGAGCCACCACCTGCATGCACACATGCTTGCACATCATATTGCAGAAGCTTGGAGAGTTGTCCGATTATTTGGTCAGGGTTACACATCTACAACTTGTTGAAATTGCACCATGACTTCACGGACACACTATACTTATGCTAGCGAATGTTGGGTACCTTCATAAATAACATCAGTACATTACTTTCGTTTTAAGATCATGATATTGTCTCCTAAAACTCTTAAAAACCACACAAATAACTTTTTTTTAAACCAAGTTCACCAGCAGACGCTATGCCTAAGTACGCACAGAAGGCATGTAGTATGGGCAAAAGCAAGGTAGGGGAAGAAAGGGAAGTGGTATTGCCAACGTATGAAAAGCAGGGAACTATGTTCAGATTGCATAAGTATTAAGAATACACCTTCAGGAACAATGACACACATGTTATTTGTCTAAGTGTGTGAAAACTGCATTTCATTAAGACAAGGTGCACATGCTTCTATTTTGAGTGCCGATGTTGGCAACAGCTCAACAGCAGAGGGAAGGAATGAGCAGAAAAGAAACACTCCCATGATGCCTTGGGTGAAGTGCGTCCCCACCATTTTGTTCAATTCTTCAAGTTTGTGGACCTTGCCTCAATTAACTGCAGTTTACACACATTTACACAAATAAATATGTGTGTCAATTATTGTTCCCAATGGTGTCTTCTTAATACTTGTGCAATAAAACAGTGCAATCAAATGTTAAAGCTGTACCTATGCATTTTGCTCCAGCCCAATGAACAATGACTATGATCCTGACGAAGGATAGACACAAAGATAAGCTGTGTCATAGCTCTACACCAATTAGCAAGCTACATTAAATCTGTAATCTTAAACTACAATACAATATGTAACAGTAATACAACAGAAGTTAATGCTTTGTCACGACGGTGATGAAATATAAGGCATAAAAACGCTTCCTTTGCCATGAAGTCATAAAATGGCTCATGTATATTTCATGGGCAAACCATAAAAGTTGGCTAATATGGATTATTAAAGTGCCTTTCTTACTGAGCAATGCACAAAAAAACAAAAGCAATCAGCAGTAAAGAAACATTATACCAACCAAGCAAATAAATTGCACCATGTTGACAAACTGATAAAAAAAGATGTAAGTCGTTACTAACTGATGTTTAAAAGCTATGTGTAGCGATTTTACAAGGGCAAAAATGATATTAACCAAACTGTAGGCTTTTTTATGCGAAAAAGTTAAAAATATACCCTTGGTCAGATTTTTAAGTCACTTCTAGGTTAATGCAACTTCCATCTAGTTTAAAACAAAAACAAATTTAGAGACTAAAACCTTCACTTATTTCACTTACAAAAATTTTTAAGGAACATGGAATAACTTTGGTCCCTCAAACTAAATTTAATATACAAAGTTTACTAAATTTTTCTAAAAAGAATAAAATTCCAAATTATAAAAAATCTGGCATTTATCAATTTAGCTGTTTAGATTGTGGCAGGGTTAACATAGATCATTTGGAAACCAGAACGAAGGAGCATTTTAGAAATACTAAATACAGTTTCATAAATCAGCTGTGGCAGATCAGTTTTGGTCATTTAATTATGAAATTAATTCAGAGGTTAAATTATTAAAACAATTAAATGGACCTATAGATTTAATGATTTGGAAAAAGATATTCATTTTAAAAAAACAGGGATTGTATTATGAATTTTGAAATACCACCGATAGATAGGTTCATAGGTTTGTTTCATTTTCAAAGGTTGGCAACACATAGATGTATTAGGTAGTTGAGCATCTGTAAGTATGGTAACTGTTTTAAATAGAGCTTTGTAAATGTGATGGAAGATATCATGAAACATGTCAGCTGCATATTAATTCAAGAACTTACAGCAATTACTAAGATAAGTGAAGCTTTTAGTCTCTAAATAGTTTCTTGTTTTAGATTCTATTGCTTCACTGTTAACAGCTTCAGTTTTTACATTGAATCTCCATATAGTTAATGTAATTAATGTTTTTCTACACTAGCCATGTGAAAGATGTAATTGGACTGAATATAGTTTTTTTTGTTTCTTACTTCTCTTGCACAGTTCACAGTTTCAACAATGGATAGGTATATTAAACATGAAGAGATACCTACCTCATCATAGAAGACCTCAAGAAGAGTGACGATGTTGGGATGGCCCTGACAGGCACGAAGGAGGTTTATCTCTCGAGTGCAGTCTATCTTTCTACTAACAATCTTCACAGCATACTCCTGTCTTGTTTGTCGGTGGGTACACTTACGGCAGATCGAGAAACTGCCATCACCAAGAATCTCTTCCTTCAGGTTAAGCTCATAGTTTTGGAAGAATGGAGAATCCTGCACAAAACAATTACATAAGTGTGTTATTCTTCAATGCTACTACTCTTGTAAACTCTGTCTCGGACAAGAATGATCCCGTTGTAAACAAACCCACTGCATGTTTGACATACATTTGTGTATTTAACTTTTGCAACATTAGCTGTAGCTAGCTAACTTCTTGACAATAAGTTACCAGTCACTTAAGGAAAAACAAAACTGCAGCTAACAACAGTGAAGCAACAGAATCTAAATTAACAACAGATTAGAAACTAAAAGCTCCACTTATCTTATTAATACTGCAAGGTGGTATAATGCGGACTATAGTTTCAAGTTGCATCCAACTTATTCTCCAAGCTATCCAAACAAGTTACCATAGTTACCGATGCTCAACTTAAAACATCTATTTGTCACCAATCTCTGAAAACAAAAATTTATAAATACAATCTATTGGTGGTATTTCAAATTTCATAACACGGTTCTTGTTTTTTAAAATGAATATTTTTTCCCAAACCATTGAATCTATAAAAGTTAAACAACTAAATGGAGCTATAGATTTAATGGTTTGGGAAAAAATATTCATTTTAAAAAACAAGAACCGTGTTATGAAATTTGAAATACCACCAATAGATTGTATTTATAAATTTTTGTTCTCAGAGATTGGTGACAAATAGATGTTTTAAGTTGAGCATCGGTAACTATGGTAAGTTTTTTGGATAGCTTGGAGAATAAGTTGGATGCAACTTGAAACTATAGTCAGTATTATACCACCTTGCAGTATTAATAAGATAAGTGGAGCTTTTAGTTTCTAATTTGTTCCTAATTTACCAGAAACTTATTAAATCTATAAGTTATAATAATAAACTCTTTATTAAACATAATAAAGATACATCGCACAACGTTAACAAGCTTGAGTACAAAAGTTCATGATGGACGATCCCTGGTCATAGTCTAGAACATTATTGGTAGTGATATAGTGATCATGCTTCAGGGTTTCTTTCTTAAGCATCGCAAAACAATACATGATCTTCTGACATCTCCTCCGGACATTTAAGGTTTTTCAGTTATATTTGATTTTGGCAAAACAGGCTACTCCATGATGTTAAGCTTCTGAGACATGCAAAATTATTTCCTACATTTGTTTTATTTTAAAAATTCCATGAAATACTTGTAGAATACTTACATTGAATTTGCATGCCAAGAGATTTGCCATTGAACGATCCTTCACTTCCGTGCTGGGCATGAGAATATCCTGGCTAATGGCATTTTCACTGAATAACACTGATGGTGCAACATATGAATAACCCTGCAAATAAACATTACACCTGTTATTGATATCATAAACCCAGAATATGACTTAATTTGTAGCAAATGGACATATGTTTATTGTTTTTATGTATTTGGTATTTGTTAATTTGTGGTACTTATGTTAATATTATCATTATATCCAAAACTATTAGCCCAGATTATATGAAAACAAAGCCAACATTAACACATGTATAGAATAACAAAGAAGAAGGAAAAATTATCATCACTAAAGATAGTTACAAGATCAAATCAATAATCTTCAGAATGAACTATGTACAACCATGGAAAAAACGATTGAGCGCATTAGGAAAGCAGAATATTTCTCTGCCCCACGTTGCATTGCAGTGTGGTGGTGCCGTTTTTATTAATATGTCCTTACACATCAGCAGGAATATAGCAGCAGGAATAATGTTTTTACTGAAAGATGAAATACTTTGATATCAGACGCGATTTTTATCTGCAGGGTCGAGGTTACAGAATGGAATGCATAAATCAACGTTCCTTTATCACAACATATTTATTCGTTAGTTTACACTTTCAGCACCATATTAATTAATCAACAACTTTCATAGTTAGGTAGAATCTACACTGTATAAAAGTTTGGGTGAAAGTTACATGTTCACGCGCTACCAAAAAAAACACATCCTTTCATCTTGAGTACACAGACGCTAATGAAAACAGTCCCTGGCGTCTGTATGACGCAACACCGCCATTCTTTTGTATTCATCCGCGCAATAGTTTCTATTGGTTGAACACAAAGTGACAAGAAAACATTGGCTATCTTTAATATTAAAAAATAAGTCCCTGATACACCCAAACAAGAACTAGAAATTTACATACTCTTACAAAAATATTTACATGAACGATTTTCTATTGGTCAATATTCTGTCTCAGTGGTTTACGCAAGTCGATATTTCCAACATGCAGCTGAGTTTCATAGTCTGTTCGTATGTTGTACACAGCCTATGTGTGTGACTAGCAGACTCAGCTGCATGTTGGAAATATCAACTTGTGTAAACTGCACTACAACATGATGTGGAACTTAGAAATATTCTGCTCTCCTAATGAGCGCAATCATTTTTTCCATAGCTGTGTATGCAATAGTTTTTCGACCCAAGGCAATCAGTAAGCTATCTCCGCAGATGAACTGTATGAATGAAGTGGAAATCAATAGTCTAGAGAGACACTTTGTAAATGATTTCTGCATATAAAATGCACAAATAAAGCGAAAGTCATTCATCTTCAGAGAATGGGATGTGAGTGAAAATTTTGTAGGAAGATAATTCGAAAATGGTTTTTGCAAATCAAATGCAAAAATAGTTTCAGACACTTATTACAGAATTAGTTGTAAAACGATTACCATGCTATCAAAGTTATAAACTGAATAAAAACAAATATTTAGTCAATTATTTGAAAGGATCTTTGTCCTTTTTATTCAATTGTATCTGTAGCAAGACATATGCCCTGAAACAAAACACCTTCACACTTAAAGGAAGATGCATACAGGACTGTCAAAATGAAGAAAGAAAGCACCAGCTCATGTTGCTCATAGCCGTTTGTGGATGGATGACAAAAAAATACACACATATTTTTTAGATGAGGCAAATAACCAATAGCTGTGCATTGGTTATTGGTCAAGTTCATTTTTGTATTTATACGACCGTGGGTGTGTCAGGTTGGTATCTCTGTAAACATTGAGAACAGTACGTGATGCAACACAGAGCCCACTCACATTATCAGTAGCATCTTTTTTTATTCCAAGGAAGGAAACAGAGACGTTAGCTTCGTTGTCAATTTGCATAAGGTCACTCGCTCAGATCCTAGCAAAGTCATTTGCTACATCTAAAACATAGCTCTGTACTTGTATATACCTAGGTAAGAATGATAACCAAAACGTAAAGTATGTTACCTTGAAAATTTTATCAAAGTTTGGAGGTACAACTGCTGGAGAATCTGTAGGAGTCATTCGAGTAAATTCTTCTGCAAAGTTGCTTACATCCAGTTCATTTGATATCTTTGGAATAAATGGGGCAGGAATGGCTTTACTAGCAAGGTCATCCCAGTTTGTTCCCTGTAAACACAAACTATTATATGATACATGTAAAACAATAAACAAATTATAGCAGCTGGGCGTAGGCCTTTACTCGGAAAGCACTGTTGCCCCATGACATTACCAAAAACTTCCATTCTTTGCAATACCAAATGCTCATGTTACTGCAACTTTCTCAAGGATCACCAGTAATTGCCCCAAGTACAATATTTAATGCTAGAACCATGACTTGCATATTAAAAATTTCCATTTTAATACTAACTCAACACTATTTTATACACAAAAGCAAACTGGTAAATGGTACAAGTGGATCATGTTCTTATGTTGTCAAACTTGTCTCACCTTGAAGAATGGATGCTGTTTGAGCTCGTCAGCATCGCCTTCTCCACCTCCAAGTCTTTTTCTGGGATCCTTTATAAGGAGCTTTGATATGAAATCTGATACTTCCGGAGACAAATCCTCTGGAATTGGTGGGTTTGTTTTTAAAATCCGACTGTAAAAAGAATACAGAATGTTATTATTCTGAAGGTAGTTGCAGTGAGAGTTCTTCTCAGGGAATGTTTGGAAGTGTTGTTCCCATGGGCTCATTGTATGACTGCCTTCAGCGGAGAAGTAGAGAAAATCCACAGTGCAGGAGTACTTAAGTTCCTAGTGGCTAATACTTTGTTTTTAAACTGAAAATTATTTCCTAGGTTTTAGTGTCCTTTTAAGACAGTCAAGCTTTGGTAATTAATTTCTACCACTCACTTAACCAAATATTCTTGAAGTGTTCCCTTTTGCAGATTTCTCAACTTTTCTTTAACTGGCATAATAAGCTTTTTTAGTTAAATAAACACAAAATTGCTTTGCAGGGACTCCCCTACATCATCAGCTGTTATTGACTGTCGCCTGTTTTCCCTCTGGTGTAGAATGGACAAACTTCATCTTCAAATGGAAGATAAAAATCATTAGACATGCTTGGAACATTTTCATATAAATTTTTTTCCCAAGGTGTGAGATCTCTTGCCTACTGTACATATTTTAAAAGATGGATATTACATATGTTGAATATCATTTAGTAAATAAACAGATTGAAAAATCTGGTGTTTGAGCCCATTTGTGGAAAGCAGACCACGATATTACATATGTAATATCCATCTTTTAAAATATGTACAGTAGGCAAGAGATCTCAACACTTTATATTAAGAAGTTCTAAACAAGCGTAATGAATTATCTTCCATTTGAAGAAAACAGTCAATGGTAGAGGAATACCAGTAGTCAAAAGCAGCCAATCATGTAGATGCATAAATCAGTTTTTTGTGAAGTAATTTCATGTTTATCTAACTAAAGGATTATTATAGCAACTAATATATAGCTTCACAATGTACTACTTCCAGTTTGTTAAATTAAATTCCCTTTATTATTTATTTATGCCAACAAAGTTATTGCTGGTATTCAGTGAAGGTCGTGTCATTTTGCTTCAAATTTCCGTTTCGCTCATCCTATTGTGAGCTTCTTCTGCGCTCTTGTCTGGCTCACAATACGATGAACAAAACGTTGCAGCCTTCACTATAAACAACACATCATTATTGCTGGTATTTTTAAACACACAAGCTGTGTATGGGCAATGTTTGAGAGGTAGAATCCAAACTGAAAAATTTAATGCCACAGCTGGGATTTGAACTATGGACCTTCCACTTCACGTGCAGCTACTCTAAATTCCCTTTGCTGAATATGCTTCATTTTACAGTTTATACAATCTGTGTATACATTCCTTATTTCTTTCCTAAGCATACCCTATCCTTTAATGACTATTCTAACTTTTTTTATGTTCTTTATATTTTGAATGACCTATTTTAAAACTGAATTATTTTAAACAATTTCAAACTCACAATGCATCTGTGTGTTACGGCTTTTCTTAATTTGCAAAGGAGAAATCTACCAACAAGTCCAAATTTTCAAATACAAGTCAAATATTTATTAAGTTTACCTTTTTTTTTTGCAGCAACTTTAATAGTTATTTATGCAACAGTGGGACGAAAGCATCGTTACAGCTTGAATGAGTTTTGCTAGGATAGGCATACGCCAAGTTCCTAGTTATGTTCATTCAGCTCATTGCATGCAAGCTTGATCTGCAACCGTTTAATAATAGTTATTTGCACTACGTCATGCAATATTTGATTCACAAATAACAGCACTATTCAATAAACCTTGTGTTACTTTTTGGTTCCACTGATGATCGTAATGTTGGTATTGAGTCAACTGTAGTACAAATATTGATCTAGCAATAATGATAATTGTTGAGGACAACAATAGAATGTTATAGATTATTTCAATTAGGAAAATTGGCAAATTTGTTCTGAGTGATTGATGATTTTAAAGAAAATATCCCTACTATAGTTGTAAAACTACCATAGGCTAGCATAGACTATCGTGCATTACCTCATCAATCATGTTGTTTACATTGCTATCATGTTTTACTAGATTCCTCTACAAACTGGAGACATTGAACTTTGAACTTCTCGAAACTGAGAGAAGGCTGCTTAACCTGCGGAACATTAGTGTCTTCACAAACATTCGGAAGCTCCTCTAAGTATACTGCAGTTCAAATGGAAGACACCGATAGTGATTACAATTAAGGTTATTTTCAACCGAAATGTACAATTTTTATTTTGATCACAGTTTTTAGTTTTTTTATTGTGTTTGAATTTCTCATTGAAATTGTTAATTTGTTGTATTTTGTATTATGTTGCTTTCCCTACCAATTCTACCATTTATGTAGTGTACCAAACCTAGGTAGAGTACAACTGTAACCCTTACAGATATTGAAGTAGCAGCTTCAACAGTTGTTGCATCGCTAAACCGAGGGTAAAGCATGAAGTGGCATGGGAGAAGTGTGGAGAGCGAGTATGTCATACATGAGAAAGCTTTGCTATGTTAATCTTACAAATCTTCACCTTTGTGGGCATATAATGTTATTCATTACCACAATGAGTGGAACTCAGCATTGCCATGTGATGTTATGATGGATAAGTAGCCATTATTTAATGGTCGCAGATAAAGAACATTTTGCTCATTGTTTATCTCCTTAATTGTGGACAGAGCTAATTTCCTTTACATAACCTTGCTAAAGTACTTACCTTTAACATCTGAAGATTCAACCCTCAAAACACTGGTCATATGAACAAGAAAGGGAAAGAGTAACTCACCGCGATATTTCTTGTTGTGTGTTCCTTTCACCTTCGACAGTAAAAGGGGAAGCTCCAGTCAGAAGCTCATACGTGAGAACACCAACACTCCACCAATCCACAGCCTGTAACGATGCATTTCATCAAAATAAATTCTCAACCTATGGTAAAACAACAATAGAAAAAACTGTGATTACTTTGAGTTTAAAATGACACCCCTTGTGCACTGAATGTACAGTATGTGAAGGAGGACAAAAATATTCATGCCTTACAACCTCTGAAAAGTTTAACATATAACAGCAAATGTTTTGAAAGCAGGAACAAATATATTTGACATAAACTGTACTGGATAATAATGTCAATTCTGGTACCAAAATATAAAAAAGAAACTATAAACGATCTTATTTATTTGGTATATTATTTTACTACTTGGCAAAGCAACAAAGCGTATTGACCTTGGCTCGATCACTTCCTAACTTGTTTATCAGAACAGCAAAATAATAGTAACTTGGCATATAGTTGGTCGGTAATAAAACACAAATAGATGATTTCTTGTGCCTGCCGACATATCACACGTTGCTGTCCTGAAGAAACAGCTCACGTAAACAACTCTATCATTACAAAGCCTAAACGATGACAGCATTTGTGTGATTAGTGTGCGATCACTTAAAAACAAATCCTCCAGACCAATGCAAAGGACAAAATTGAAACTGGAAAAGCACCAGGCATTAATGAAAACAACGAGGAAATGGACACAAAGTTTAAAGCACACGTAAGAGAAATTTAAAATGCAAACAGATTGACAGATGAACAGCTGCAGTGAATTTTCAATCTACAGATTCTCAACGGAGCAACATGCTCCAGTAGAACAGAATAGAAGAGCATTTATTGCGATTGAATACAGTGAGATTCACAACTGAATCATGGGATTGCGCTATAGCTTAATACACAAATATAGTGGAACAATTATTTACAACAAATACTCTTCAATAGTATAATAGGCTCTATCTATCAGAAAATTATGCAAAGCTTTTTTAAATTTACAATCATTTTTTACAAATTTAATTTCTTTTGGTAAAGCATTATAGAATTTTACCCCCATAAAACTCGGCATCCTCTCATAAAGACGAAGCCTGTGACCCTTAATGTAAAAATCTCTCCTATTTCTTGTATTGTAATTATGATTATCAGAATTAACTGACATTTGTGTTTTGAACTGTTTTAAGTACAGGATGGTTTTATATATGTAAAGACTGGGAAGTGTTAACTGTCTGAAGGAGTGCTACAAGATTCATTGTTTGCAAGATTAGCAAGGATCCTAACAGCCCTTTTTTGTATTGGAAAAATGTTCTTGAAATTCACTTTACTAGTACTGCCCCATAATTCTATGGCATAGGTAGGTAGTGTGTGCTTGAATGAGGGAAGAATACATTGTCCTGGCACAAACTTTGTTAAATATCTAAGAACAAATTAAGTTTTTACTAATCATGGATGCAAGTCTATCAACATGTGTATCATAGACCTAGGAGTTTTGTAGCTTTTACGTTATTGACTATTGTACGAGTTTTACACAGTAAATGTTTGATACAGAAGAGATTAAAAATTTGTCCATATTATCTAATTTTAAAACCTTTATTTACATATAATGTACATAACTAATGCAGATGGATAGAAGAATGAGATTATGTGGTTCCTTGCAAACTGGTTATGGCTAGTATATGATGTGTGACTGTTACAAACATTGCAAATAATAATACAGGCTGTGTGCCAGAGTTTGCTATTCCCTGGAAAGAAACACTGTATTGTGCAAATTGCTTGCTGGTAAGTAAGTAGGTCAAGCAGACAGTGAAATTTAGAGTAGAAGAAAGAGAGAACACTACATTCACTTTCACTTAACGCTTTCCTATAGCAAGCTTCACACAGTCCCTCAATTTCATGGATGGGATATTCTATAAATGTGCACAAAGCATTTAATTCATCTTTAAAGAAAGAGAAAGCAACCCAACAAAATGGACGCCAGCTTCTTCTGAGGCTCAAATAATCCTCAATTAAATTATACTAATAATGCTTCTGTCATTTTGTATTTACCCAAATAGAGTTCCTGAACTTTTGTTACCAGTAACTACTAAAGAGTTAATCACTTTTTAAATTAATGATTTTCAGATTGCCAGTATAAATACTTAGGCTGCTTTAGACAATTTGCTAAATATCTTTCTTCCATACTTTCAGACAATGCAAAGACTGATTTAACTGTTCTCTAAAACTCTTAACAAAAGAAATATCAGCAGATACTTTACACAATTCTGCTGCCTCGCATGAGTGACTGCAACGCATAAACTCAATTTGCTTGCAAAAATTCTAAATGTAGCTAAATTATTTCTCATATTCAGTTAAGAAACAAGTACTGAAATTTTATGAAATTAATTGGAAGTCCACAAATGGCTAAATGATGATAAAATTGTTAACTGTTGCTCCAGCTGATTTTAAAAGCACCATTTAAAATACAGTGAAAGTGCAAGTTGATTTGTAATTGCAAAGCACATCAACTGTTTCTGTTGATCTTTCTTCGTTGGTTGTTTACTTGCTGTGCTTAGTGGGTAGAGCGAGTATCACATTCTACCCAAAAATATATTGGTACTTCACTGCAATTTCATGTTTTCAGATTCCCTGAACCCAAAAAAAAGCATTACTTAATGTACTAAGGCAATTCAAAAAGTAAGTTACACATGTCTGACATTACGACCATCCCGCAACAAGAATAGTGCTTTGTCAAAATAAGGTTCATGCTATGGGATTGCTACACACGGAGTTCTGCTACGGTACTGGCAACAGGTGCATCACAATGTGTGAGCATAATGAAATGTAGTCCGAAGTTGACGGTACGATTCTTGTGGAGAAAACTCAAAATTGCACGGACATTTACCACAAAATGCTGCACCATTCTTCACCAAATGCAACGTCGTACATAACCTTTGCTTCAATGTGCAATTCTCACATGTTGAGCAAGCTGAAACAACATGTGTGGGAAATAAGCTAAAGATGAAGTTTGCCTCTGTGATCAAGGCGCTGAGGAAGTGAACGACTTGATGACTATGTTGTATCTGTGTAATGCAGCACTCAACAGAAGTGCTTGGCATGTCAAGTTCCCTGTATGCGTGATCCACACTTCAAAAATGAAAAGTCAGTAAATTCAAAATTGAAATCTAAGCTCAGAATTTCCCAAACAAAGTTTCAAGAACACTCTCCATTTCAAAGTACACTTTATATGGCAATTTTGTTATTTTATATTTTGTCAATGGCTTTAGGATTTTGATCACAAAGACAAGTTTAGGATATCTGCATGGCGAATAAATGCAGCTTTTGAAATTTCTATGAATAGTCTGTGAAGAGTTCATTCTGATTGAATTTTCTACAGCTACATTTGACAAACTTTACTTCATGTAAAAATGTAGAACAGAATTTGTGTTAAAGCACCTTACTATTGTTGCTATTTCAAGCTATTCTTTTGTTTCTAACAGACCATTCAGTGTCCAGCATACATACAGCAAGCATCTTTCTAAACATTGGCTGACATATACTATATGCTTCCTGTAACTAGCTGTACCGAACATTTTGGGAAACATAGTCCATGATTATGCGTACCTACATGTGTGTGAACAGCACAACTCAAAAATGAAGTTGGTTACATAATATCAAATCACAAACTTCAAAGGATACTGCACAAAGATGTTCAAGAAAATCTCTCCCATCCTAAACTACCCTTTGCAAAGAATTGCAAACGTTTGTTTTCTCAAACATGGCTGTAACCATAGGTACCATATTAGTAAGATAATTTCAAGAAAATGAAATGTATCAACAGCCTCTGCAGTTCTCTTCACTATAAATGACTTCCGCATAACTGGTAAACAATACATAGGAGGTAGACAAAATCTTACTACAGAAAAAATTTAGCACTCGTTAAAGCACACAGTTTGTCTTTTTTCTTGAGTTAACCATTTCCAAGATATTTCTTGTTATTTCTTTATATATCCTTCAGTGTAATAGCATATTATATGCTATGAATGAAAGGGGTGAAATGATGCTCAAATGAGCCCAAGAGACATAGAGGTTAAAGTTACCGACATTCGTCCTATTAGGATAAAGGAAAACCTCTGTAAAAACCTTATCTAGATAACTCAGCCTGAGATTCGAACTCAGAACCTTTTGGATGTGAGGCAGACACGCTACCACCACGCTACCTTGTTATTGGTTTCAGTTTTGAAGTATTTATACTTTTCTCAAACGAGAAGTTGTCAATCTTCTCATTTTCCCCTCCTGATCATACAACGAGAACAGAATTCCAAGGTCGTCACATAGTGCCCAGGTGTAAAAGAACTGACTATTCCTTAAGTCTTGTGAAGTCTGTTGCCATTGTACTACAAGATAATATGTACCTAATAAAATCATTTCTACAAATGTTTATCTCAATTAACATTAAGTATACAGCACAATAAACTTTTGTAAGAAAAACAAAACAAAACTAAATAGAAAAAGGCATGCAGCATTTTATTTAAGTGCAATTTTGACAAGTATAAAATGTACTGCAGGTATACAACGCTTGTACATAAGTGGTAGCTACACAAATGAACATGGTGGTATGAATGCATGTTTGTTAGTTAAGCCTTGAGATTTGTGGCCCATGAAAGAGGACGTGCGTCTTCTTTACCAAATATGTGTGCATTGCTGAATCACTTGGTGCATTACAGTGTTACTTGTGTGTGCTGAATAAAGTGTGTCACAGTCAAGGTTTAACATCTGTAGCCAACACTGAGCTGAGCCTTGGCCAGATCTGGGTCATGTTCCAAATTCCCTCGTCTTGCAACATCTCCAGCTCCATCAATTACTTTTAGTTTCCTTCATCTGCACACTAACAAACATTCAACATTTTAAATGCTGCTGCTGCTAGGAGACTACTCCATATGTTATATTAGCTACTGACTACTGACGCAGGAAACACACTTCCTAGTGCCATCCAACGAACCAGACCACAACTGCCCTCTACTGGAAACACAATAACAAACGTACTCTTGTCTCAATGGAAAGAAACAACAAACAAATTTAAAGCGTCATATTCACATGATTTTCTCCACCCACTACCTTTTTTTATGTATCTTATCGAGATATATGTTTGCAGAAATAGTTTAATTTATTTCATTGTCACCAGGAGGCTGAAGTGTTACATCTTTAAAAAGTGTGTCACTAATGCCAGCTTTGGAATTCCATATTCTTTTACGACATCACAAAAAATTAAAAAGTGGTGTGACAGAAGTATTGGAACAACAAATGCCTTACAATTGACTGACAATTGAAAAATTATGTCTTTTAGCAACACCTACATTTTTCTTGTAATACATTTTTGTGTAGCTTTTTTTTTTAAATTAACATCCTTCAACATAAGTTCATATCGGACGATGACTGAATGACATTAGTCATGGTGCTCAAATGGGCCCAAGATCCATAGAACTTAAAAAGTTACCTGACATTTGTCCTCTCACGATAAGGAAAAATCTCGTTAAAAAGCCTTATCTGGATAACCCACCCTAACTGAGATTCAAACTCGGGATATCTTGAATGGGCTTTGTTGCTTGTTTAGCTCTTATGATTTATAAATAATACTAAATAACACAAAAATCAACGAAGGCTATTCAAGAAAATAAAAGATGAACTTTTTATTTCCTGTGTTGACGAGTCAAACATATAATATTCTAATAAATGTTAGTATATGTATTTTTGTAAAAATCAAAACTAATGCAAAATTAACATCAGATTTTCTTAAAAATCTCTATTTGCGTCTTACAGGATGCTGAGCTTCAATACAATTTTTGTAGTTATTTGGCTTTGCATTTTTGAGTTATGTTGCCATTCTGCAACACATGGGGCAAGGGATTACAAGACCTTAAAAGGTGTACTTCTTGTAAAATCTTAACTTTTTTTTGTGAAAATCCTATACTTCCTCAATCTTACAACTATGGTTGATGCAAAATTTAATGGCAGGTGGCTCGATACAATGTCCAATCAGAGGCCTGCCATGATTTGTGGTGTTGTATACTTAAACATGCTGTAAAGTCATACAAAGCGGTCATAGAAATATCATTTGTGAACACAAAATTTATTTGTAGAAAAGGAAAGAGAATAGTTATGGTGAGGCATCAGCTACCATTAAATTTTGTGTCTGCCATAATAAATACACAACAAATTCAACTATTACACCACTCATGTGAAAAGTTATGGTTACATCCAATTTTGGTTAACCAGGATAAATGTTCCTCAAGTTATGCAAATACTTTGTAAAGTAGAATCACAACTGACCATAGCCGAGAATTGAGCCACAGATTTTTTGTTTTGTGCTCTTACTGCGCATGGAACAATCAATTTGATTGGTCTGATAAATGCAAAATACAAAATACTTGATTCTTTATCAGACAGTATGCGGACAAATGTGGACAGACGGCTGTACGACTGAAGAGAGACGTGAGGAACACAAGTGCAATCTACGACTACTACAACCAGAGAAATCACCAATAGCACAGCACAGTCTCAACAATGATCACAATTTTACATTGCAGTAACGGACATTATGACAGACTCATAAAACAGGCAATTTAAATTAAATTAGAGCCAAATAATTTTAATAAGGACAACGGCCTATGAGCACAGCTTGGGCAGGAATATTTAAAAGAAGGCCATTTATTTATTAATTATTCATTTTCTGTTGATGGCCATGACATTTAGTATGACCGAAAGCACAAACAATTATATAGATATTACACGGGAGAAGGGCTAATTAATAATCTTTGTGAAAGCTTTGAATCTTATAAAATATTTAACTTATGCTCATGTAATTAATTGTGTCTGGCTTTCAGTAGACAGAGGGAAATAAATACTCACAATATCGTGACCATTTGCACCTGCTTTAACGACTTCAGGTGCCATGTACTCAATTGTGCCACAGAATGAGTATGTCCGCTGGTCCTGCAAACAAAGCGAGGACAGAACTAGTTGAGTAAGCAGAACCACAGCCCAAGGTTGCGCCTGGAGATAGTGTGCATGCGTATCTTACCTTCTCGTGGGGCAGGAACTCCTTACTCAAGCCAAAGTCAGTCAGTACAATGTGCCCTTGGCTATCCAGCAGAATGTTCTCCAGTTTGATGTCTCGGTAAATTATACCAAGCTGAAAAAACAAATATTTACTCTCACTATGATACACAGATACTAATTATTTTTAGAAGTGATTACACACATTCAAGTTTTAACATCATTGAAATTGTCAGTGGATTGGAGAGTGTCACCAACAAGTCAACAGTTTGAAGAGTTTACAAGGACATTCATTTCATGTCAAATCGACCAGCGAGAAATTCTTTTGGAACACTGAGGTCAGGCATGTCAATTACTTTAATTCTTTGTAGTGATTGACAGATTCTGCATGTGCACAATTGAATATTAACATTCTTACAAAGTATATAGATATTTGTTTAATGAATACATACTATTGCTCATTAATAATGCCAAAACATTTTTTTCGTTTTCATTTGTCAGTGGAACACATTTTGTGATGATTTACGTAGCAAGCGCAGGATTGGGCAAATCAACTTGCCCTACTCACCACACATTAGAGTGACAAATACAAGCGTAGTGGTGGCTTCGTCCCACCTGTACGATACTACGCTCTTATTAATTTGTTTACATTAAACATATTTTACATGCAATGATTATTACGCTCGCCCACTGTTGTTAGGCAAATACCTTCCTTTGTATTACGTACGTAATATCCTTATACTGCATTATTATTAACACACTAAATTGTCTCTCTTTCACAATAAATAAAGCAGTACAGTTCCAGTGCTACTCAGCCTTAAAAATATGTTCAAACTATTTCATCAACATAATAAATTATTTGGTTTTAAACTTAATATTGTCTCCAAACTTTGAAACACGGAATACAACAGCTACTCGTATATTAAATAAACAAAAAACTACACCCCTAAAAAGTCCCTTTTATATGTTTACAAATACGAGTATTCAGAAAGTATCCTTTCAATTGTAAATAAATACATGTAAGATCACCACAGCTTGCACTGAAGGGGAAGGATGGCCGGTGGAGTGGCCCTTTTGAGCTGATCTTGCCCATGCCTGACACAGCACTTTCCTCATACACTGAGATCTCATGATAATGTTCATTACATGCTCTTTATTTCTTCTTCTTATACTGATTGTTGTTACGTTCAGACAAATACATATTACAGTTCTGGTACAAATACACGTGTAAATGGTAAAATATGGATTCAGTGGAAGTTTTAAGCACAATAGTTCTAATAACCACTTTTTTTTTTCTTTGTTAATAATTCCTTACAAAGTGCATTCTCCGAGCAGTACTAGTGCTGCGAGAGATTAGAGAAGTCTCGTGTTGGGCTCCCTCACGGGCGAAGCGTTGTCCTTATTTAATTAGAACAGTCTATCGCGAAGTAACGTTACAGTGAAAAGTGGACAGTTGTAATAAGCTTAACGACAGTTATTTATTTATTTATTTATTTATTTATTTATGCCAACAGGAGAATACGAACTGGTTTGAGAATTTAATGCCATTCTGACAGTTTGTCACAATAGCTCAGTGGTTAGAGCAGCCGCCCGGTAAGCGGAAGGTCTGTTGTTCAAATCCCAGTTGTGGCATTGAATTTTTAAGCTCCAGTTCTACCTTTTAACGACAGTTATTTATTTTGGTTTATTTGATGCAAAGTAGCGTTTTTGCTGTAGACCAGAGTAAGGTGTGAGGAAGACCGCTTGACCTGCAGTGGCGCTACAATCAACTGGTTGACAAAAGAGATGCGGGTCTCGCAGTCGGCGCTGCTACACATCTTACACGTGGCCATGCAACAAACAGAGAACACCGAGGATTCTGCGGCAACACAACACTGAAATACAAGTTATGGCACTATTTTTCTCCATTTTAGCGTTCCTTTCATCTCCGCGTAAGAACCATTTATCTTACTTTATATTCTCCATTATCTGGTGCATCTCCGTACCTGCCATGAATCTTTCTCACATTCAACATTCTTCTATCAGAAAGCAGTGCCTTGGTCTACTCTCCCTCTGCAAATACTTCCTTTTTCTTGTTTATTCTTCTTCAAATCCAAATTTGAAGCGTTTTGAATCGTGTCTCAAGCTGTGCAACGTCCAAATCATCGCATTTTAATGTCACTTTATTAACATCTTCCTTCAATCGCCCAATCGTCCAGTTTTTACCAACTTTGTCATTAACGGCTGTTTTTAAGGCTTCACAATTTATTTCTCCATCACAAATTAGCGACAATGTCGGATATTATTAACAATACTACTCTTTATATACTTATAAAATACCTCCGCGGTAAGGAGCGAGGCTCGCATTCGGGAGGTTGTGTGTTCGAAGGTGTTGTAAACTTGGTCGCCCGGTGTCTCCTCTCATCTCATCCTTTCTCCCGAGGTGCCCCCTTGGGGACATAGGTACAATAAGCCTAGCTTCGGTACCTCTCTTACTCTCATTCCTTATAAAATAATGTAAACACCAGACGAAAAGGTTGAAAACTCGATGCGAATTTCAAAAAGTTCAATTTCTATAAAGGGAGGGGCAAGATTACCTGAAATACTTTGTCAAATTTTCTTGTGAACCTGTAACGACTACATGCTTAAAAATACCTATTCTTTTATTTCTTAACTGTGAAATATTTGTGTTAAACTTGTTATAATTTTGCTTTTCGTAGAGCAATGCTAATTACTGCACGTAACTGACCGCCCTACGTATACAAGTATTAGAACATCTAGAAGTGCCTACTCGTATTATCGTAGCTCTTTTGGCATAGGAATGGAGATAAGCGTTTGTATTACATATGTAGCTACACTCGTAGTAATAACATGTGCACAATAGTAAAGCGGAACCAGCTCGTATCACGTCATTTACTGCAACTATCAACAGTGAGGTTTGTCCATGTACAGGATCTGAACCAGCGACCCAATATGTAACATCTCGTTTGTAATAACCAGGGTGGAATTAACCTTTACTTTAGGTCTCTCGTGTGCTTAACATTGGTTCGCGGATCAGAACAAACACCAATTATTTCTTAGTTTCGTGAGATTTATTTATAAATTGTTTTCACAAAAATGTATGTTATCAAAGATATGCATCAAAAACACACGGAGAATAGTGCTTCTTCAGTAGGTTAGTTTTTGGCATTGTGGTAGCGTGCTGTCTGTCACGTGGTAACTCATTGTTGTATAATGCAACTAATGCAGTAAGTTGGTTCTAGTCTAGGGTTACTGAATATACGTACGTAAGTTCTCTCACTACACATCAGTGAGTGGTAGGCTTGCACTTTCCAAACGCAGAATACCTCCAGGTGTGTGTTAACATGCGCTACTGCTGCAAATTATATTTTATGCTCTATCAATTGAATTTGTCTTCTTGTTTGTAAGGTTATAGCATACATACGTAGTGTGTATCGTATGTACGTCTATAGGTACAATTAGTTAAACTGCCGGACACCAGTGAGTAAGACAAAACAGCTGTTACATGCAATGAGGTTAACATCTTCTCATCCAGGAACTCTAAAATAGGTTAAAACGTAACCCAGGCCATGGTTATAAGACACGTGTGTAGTTTTAACTCCATCAATGAGCACGATGTTTCCTCACAGTTATTGCGTGTACTGTAGAAAGGATATAGGTATATGAGCAGACTTGAGGTCTCGACCTTGCAAAAGTAGGTAACCCAGGGAAAAGTGTCCAAATACTGAGGAGTATGTATCGGAAGTAAGGAATAGTTGCAAAATACGACTCAAGTGTTACCAAGGTCGGCGGCGTGCCAGTCCGCGATGCATACATACACATGTTACGTAATTGTAGCACTTGTGTGTGGCGTCGACAACGTTAACCTTCAGTCCCATCTGTCAATACGCCTGACTGACTGCCTCACTCTCTTCTCTCTTCAAATACTCTGTAGGTAATCTTCCCTGCTAAATTTGATCAATTCGCTTATCTCAGCTAAGGGGACTAATCGATCAAAAATGATAAAAAGAACATTTTAATCCTTTCATCTTATTACTCTGATTCTCTACGGATATTTCCGTGTAAATATGTTTGCTAACGGAGTGAATGACAGAGTTGCGTCAGTTTTAAATAACCCTTAATTAACGAGCTTCCACACATAAGGTTTCTGTTTCTAATATTTTTACTTTTTTTCGAAAAGGTCTAGAAGTATCTACGATAACAGTTTCTAAGTTATGTACTTTAAATTAAAAAGTGCCTAAGTTTCAAGGCCAGTACATTTCCCTGTGCTTCTTTCGCAGTTGTAATATATTCAACTCATGCCGGATTATTACCTCTCCCCCCTTACACGTCTGAACATCTGAAGTATCCATGCGCAGTTCAAATATGGCAGACAAAATATTCTAGTAAGGATATTGATTTGAAGAGGCAAACTAAAATAACTAATTTTAAACAGAGCAGAGTTATATTTAATGAACAGCCTACTGACGCAAATTCGTTAAGTTATACTCATATGTCTAATCCCTCATTTCCCTGGATTAAACGCTAAAATTATTACCTATTATTATAGTTGTTCCTTCCGCCTACTGGATTAGCTGTACTGCCAACTGTGACGCAAACGTACCTCTCCGTCGAAGACGTCGCCTTTAAGACCTATAAGATCTCGTATTTGATGTCCGAACTAGCTCTAGCAAGAGGTCCTAATCTACAGGGTATGCGTGAGTTATGGTAGGAATGGAACCAAACGAAGAATTAACCAACATATCACTTTATTTGTAAATTTCCAGATTTGTAGAGAACTGCCGACGATATTTAAATAGAATGTAACTTTGTAACTTCAACTACAACGTTATAACACTTTAACTTTGTCACCCTTTAGCGACCGCCGAATTATGTATACGCGCTAGCTTACGTACAGTTCCCAAGTTGCACGTGTACTCTCTCAAGACGAGTGTGTCTTGCGTTGCATTTGTTTTTGCACGGGCAACAATAAGGAAGCGATTTCCATTGGCTAACTTTAGAGCACGTCATGGTAAGATAGGAATCAGCCCGCTAAATCGTTAGTTTTGTACATACAACAACTGTAACCTTATCACTCTTTTAAATCTGCCTAGGCTTCCATTCTTGAGACTTTAACATATTCAGCTTTATTACGTCTTCCCCTTAACTATTGACTAGAATCTCCTTTTGTTTCTTTCTATTATCAAATATATATATTGACATAATTTCGGTTTCAACTGTGAAAATAAATCTTGATTAAAATGTATGAAAACTATTGTAATTATAAGTTGTTTACTTTTAAATCATTTAATATGAAATAATATTGAATGAATAATTATTTCGCGGAACACACTAGAGATGCTGCACAGCGTTTACCTTGCAATTTTAGAGTGAAATCCCCGATATAACTAGTTCCTGCAATACAGGCTGACTAAAACTCACCAACACAAATGTAATACGCTACCAACATGAGTCTATCCACATAACTATATCTTGTATATTTCCTGGCGGGATAAGGAGCATAAATATGAAACGTTTACTTTCATCTCAAAGAGCACTTTTTGTAAAAAAGCTTAAATTTGTGTTTTAAAACGCACTGTAACATACATATGCAGCGGACTTTGCGGTTACACTTCTTGTACAGGCGTAGAATGTAGTAAAAACACGTAATACAATACTATTTTGGGAAATTCACAATCTGTCCCATTAAAATGACAACTAAATACGCACTTTACACAATGTGTCATTGTTTTGCAAGTATCCAGAGTTGGATGGGCATTTGATAGTATTTCAGGCTTGGTGCACACTCTTCTTGTACAAATCTGTAGGTCTGGGTCGCTCAGTCGGTTACACGCTGGCCTACTGATCCCAAGGTCGCGGGTTCAAATCCGGCATAAGCGCCCCACGCTACGCCACTGCCTAGAAGGATGCTAGTCTAATGCTAGCATCTGTCTAATGATTAGATAATAACGTGCCCACGCTAACGCTAACCTACCCAGAATCTTTGGACGAGTTTTAAGAATGTTTTTTCTGAGATCAAGAACAGCGACATGATAATTTGATGATGAATTAATCGGTCCCTGCCTCAAAGCATCACAATGAGGTGGTGCACCATCATGCTGGAACACTGTGCCCTGATACAGATATTGCAATACCAACTTGGCTCTTTACTGCGTTGTAAACGTCACGTTGTTTGCTAACACCTCTTTTGTTTTTTGCCAGTCGCAATGATGCTGCAAAACTGCCGTCCTTGTAGAATGTAAACAATATTACTATCATATTATTGTGGTTTTATTTTCATTCCCAAACGCATCATACTGCATTATGTGCGCATTACCTACGAGTATAAATTATCTAACATCAATTAAGTTTTTTATTTTGTCGATTTTCAGTCTTTATTCGCCTTTGTGTTCCAAAATAACCTTACTTTTACATCTTTTTATAATATTTAACGTTGTGTACTTTAATTTTTGTTGCAGGTTATAGCGAGTTTTACGATTCATTGTCCGTGTGTTTAAGTAAGGCTAATTGTCCATTATTTTACACACAATTGTCACACGCAACAAGACAAAATGTAATGAGTTCACAGGGTAGGCACTTGGGCTTCACCGCAGTATTCTCTGCAGGGATTTTATTTATGAGGCGAGGGGGGGGGGGCAACCCAGTGCTGTTGCAAAGGCGGTAGCGAGCATTTCTGTGTTGCAAACTCACGTTATAATGCTGTATTTAAAACCAAACACTCTGCATTAGAACCATAACTGTGTCTATCTGTTGTTTCACCTTATACGAATTCACGCTATGCAAGGAAAACTCGGACACGACGGGGTGGATCCAGCCAGCGAAGAAGAAGGAGGAGGAGGAGAAGGAAAAGAAGGAGAAGGAAGAGAAGGAGAAGAAGAAGGAAAAGAAGGAGAAGGAGAAGAAAAAGAAGGAGGAGAAGAAGAAGGAAAAGAAGGAGAAGAAGGAGAAGAAGGAAAAGAAGAAGGAGAAGAAGAAGTAGAAGGAGGAGAAGAAGGAGGAGGAGGAGGAGAAGAAGAAGGAGAAGAAGAAGGAGGAGAAGGAGGAGAAGAAGGAGAAGAAGGAAAAGAAGGAGAAGAAGGAGGAGAAGGAGAAGAAGGAAAAGAAGGAGAAGAAGGAGAAGAAGAAGGAGAAGAAGGAGAAGAAGGAAAAGAAGGAAAAGAAGGAGAAGAAGAAGGAGGAGGAGAAGGAGGAGGAGGAGGAGGAGGAGAAGAAGAAGAAGAAGAAGAAGAAGAAGAAGAAGAAGAAGAAGAAGAAGAAGAAGAAATTTCATATGTGTAAAGAATGGTGGGAGAAATGTTGATAGAAATACAAGAGTTGGGTTTGGTTTTATGAAACAAAGCCATAACGTGAAGTACGAGAGGTAGGTATATTGTAGAAATGTTTGCCTAATTAAGTGAACACCCTTCCTGGGTCTATATTAGGTACATTTGTGCAACTTCCAACAGGAAGGAGATATTGCCGTTTGTGAGGTGTCACATTTCGCAACCATGATGGCAAAAACTAAAGCTAATCGACTGCGACGTATTGTGGCGCTCTCTGCTCGTGATATACTGAACCTTTTTACACATCTCTGGCACCACGTTTTTTTTCCGCATTATATTGCAAAACACAAGCGCGTGTTTTCCGGAGCAAGCATAGCAGTGTCTGGGCTCCCAGCCAATTAGAATAACCTATTTAAAACCGTACGCTTCCTGGCAGACACCCTTAAACAATGATTAATCCCGTGGTCGCCTCACACAAGCTCGATAAAATGTCCATCTACCTTGTGATTACCTAAACACAACATGTGAACGACCTGCTACGCATTTGGGCATAGCTGATATCAAAGTTTCATGCGGCGCTGCCAACCTCTAACCACCGCACGTGTAGCAATACCAACCTAACGCCTTCCGATCAACCAAATAAATCTCATCTGCTGCACTCATCACTTACTCTACTCATGCTAAAGGCACAACTTATGTCAATTCTGTTTTTCCATTAGCCAATCTCATTTGAAATTTCCAATATCTATTTTTTAAATGCTAGCGTTATTCTTTTGTTTTTCGTTATGTCACGCAAAGAATGGAGTTTCAAAACGAATATTTTAAACATCCGAGTATCGCTTCAGTTTCCTGTATTCATGTTTTCCTATAACAAAAGTACTTCTGCAAAAGTTTATCTCGATTAATATGAATTAGGTGAAAAAACAAGGTTTTAGGGGAATAAACAATAAAAGAGATATACAGATAAAGGACAGTGTGAAGAAGAGCATACATTTACAACAGAGTAAAGTACGAAACAGCCGGCTTCCATTACCGGATATGCAATGAATCTTGGGTAATGACTTCATTGTTCCGGTTTCTACCATTTAGCCTGCTACTACATTCTTCCTGATCTGGTCGGCATTTGTTCTTGCCGCCTAAGACAACCCTGCTTCTTTGACTAAAGAAAGGTGCTCCTATGAGAAATTTGGCCCAATACGAGGGTCACAAACACAACAATGGCATGTTGCACCTGTTTCAGTAGGTTTTCCATCAACTTGCCGCCATAAGCAGATAAAACCACAGCTTCAAACACCCCTCTTTACTTTCTCTATACCGTATACATTTTATAATTTTAATAGTTATTTATATTATATAGTACTTTGCACTTGAAATATAATTTCATTTTTAAGGAACCTAAAATAAAGTATTGTATTGTACCCAAAAATTCGATGTCGAGATTTCACTGGAAACATATGTTTTGAGAACCCTGAATCCAAAAAAGCATTTTAAACAGAATCGTACCATCCAAACTGCCCTACATTTTTCGTTATTTATTTTCTCAAAAACTGATCTACTGTTTTGATTAAATACCATATTTTTAAGCTATTTTGATAACAAATAAAATGTTAGCTTGAATTTTCCGAACATAACCTCAGAAGTCTTCTTTATTCTCAACTACTCTTGTGTAACTGGTAAAGTGTAAGGGAGAGACAAAATCTTACTATATAAAACAAAGTAGATCTCGTGGAATTAATGTGAAATAAAAAGTGTGGCATTAACAATTTCAGATATTGGTTGTTATTGATTGCAATTTTGAGATAGTAGTTGTAGTTTTCGCTTAGCGCGGTGGTAGCGCTGGAGGCCCGGGTTCGATTCCCCACTTGTTTACGTAACGGATAACGGAGCAATGTTATGGTTTATGACTGACTGACTGAGTGACCTCAGAAGCATTAGCTGAGGCGTCCTTGCGAATCGAGGTCCTAAACGTGTCCTTCTAACTTGTGTCACAGCAGTGGTTATTTGGCAAGTTGGCTGCACTGCACAAGGGCATGCGCAATACCATAAATCACCTTACTTCACTTCACATGACTTTCTCAACGTTATTTCCAGGCCCGGATGTTTATCAGCTCAAAATGTTACAAATTACCAACACTTGTGGCCGAAAAAAATTACAAACTATAGCAATAAATACGATCTAAAAATTTGGACGTATTTTCGA